>OY735217.1:56050025-56272525 GCA_963457665.1 Thysanoteuthis rhombus
AGTAGGGGTGTATCAAATAACGCTCTGATGTAGAACTGAACAAGCAAAGAGATCTTCAAATGTGTGATGAGTATTTAAGTTGAATGTCTCTTTAGAAGGAACTGTTAATTTTCATATGAGAAAAGAGACTTGGAAGTGGTCTTCTTAGGATCAAAAGAGGCAACTGAAAAGTTCGAGGTCAAATAATTTCATGTTAATTGTGGAAGTTCTTTATTTGGAATGGTGTCATACGTCGTATGTAAACTGTTGCCTGGGAGAGGTTAATCAGGTATTTGTGGTAGGCGATGACGATTGTCTGTGTGTGTGTGTGTAGCCTAAAAATAAGTGGTTGATGTTTTAGCGATTTGGGGTTCGGTAAAGTTTTACAGTTGAGATGATATCGCATATTGGCAATTTATGCTATTCGATAAAAAGTTTCACTAATTGCGGGAATATAATAAAGTAAACCGGTCTTTGATCGACGGTTTCACATTGAGAGATGTATGCCGTTTCGATACATTTTTTGTCCTTGTTATGTTCTTCATTATGGTGTAGATATGGTGCAGGTATATATATATATATATATATATATATATATATATATATATATATATATATATATATATATATAATGGAATAAAGGATTCAATAAATCAACAGTTTTATGCTTCTATCATGTTTGGGCTTCTTCAGGCAAATGATTCGACTTATTTGGATCCCTATTTAGGATGTTATTGGAGGTCCAACTTTTCAAGGTGGACAAACTTCTCATATATATATATATATATATATATATATATATATATATATATATATGTGTGTGTGTGTGTGTGTGTATTTTCTATTTTTCTTTTCTGATATTGCATTATATTTTATGACTGATTTGTACTTTTATATATCCATATATTTTACTGTCTCTAAGCTTGAGAATTCGAACATGATGTTTTGCAGCACCTTTCGTATTCATGACTCTTCTCCAACATATCCTCTTTTCAAGCATTATGAACTTCATGACCGTAATAATATTAGAACCTTTTCTTCAAGTAGTCAGTCTTAATCTCAAAGCATTTATAATAACTCTTTCTGATAACATATCATTTTGATAATCCCCTTAAATCCCTGCTTAGGTATCAAGAACACCTCTCTTCCCTCAATACCTTCTATTAACCAATGCACAACGCCTTGACATTTGCAAGTTGCTGTTCAATCAATGGTTGTAAGGATTGAAAAATATTCCCAAAATTCGTCCCAATTTATGTGTTATCAAGCTCGTAACTCCCGACCAAGTGAGAAGAAGGAAAAGAGCCCTTCTTCAAAGCCTTGTTAGTCGTGAAACTAAGATCATGAAAGTTGAATAAACAAGGTTTGTGCGTTGTTTTTAATAACATATGTTTCAATGAAAAATAACTGTCTCGATATTCTCTTTTCATATATATATATATATATATATATATATATATATATATATATATATAAGGTTTACTTATGCTACAATCTTCCATTTTTCTTTTGTCTTTTTTTTTGTACTTGATTAAGCGGGAGAACTTTTGTGATTACCAAACACCCTTGTATCGATTTAGCCCAGGATTCGTCCTATGACTTCAACAAAGTATACACTGTCCAGTTTCGGGGGTGAGCAGTCTCCCCAGAGCAGCACTAAAAGGGAAGGGTGCGCATCTCTCTGATGCGTTCGTGAGACGAGTCAAGAGGACAGGGCAATTTTTGTTATAGAACACAAATACGCGTGTTGACTCGCACGTTAAACGCTAACTCGTGTCATATTCCGCCTTTGTAGGGTGGACAAATAAACACCTAAACGCTTGCTTATCTTTCGAGGAACCAGCGAGCCGTTGAAGAATCTCCGAGTCTTACCTGTCTAATGAGGGCAGCACAATCAAACTTGTCGTCCGGTGCGACATACATCCGTCGTTTCTTTGGTAACGTTGTAGTGAAGTGTAGATCAGCGATCGAGAAATTCATGGCCGTCAGCACCGATGACGTCATAATGACGCAGGAGAGCAGCAGGATTAATACGCACATACTTTTGTTCCGGCACCGACGCATTGTCACAAACGGACAACAGCAGAGGATGACACCAAAGTAGCTTTCTTCCCTGTAACCAACACAAGAGAAAGAAAGAAAAAATCAAACATTGAAAACAGATCTCAAAAAAGTCCCTGTAAAAATAAACGGGCAGCAACGAGAAGCAAAGGGAATGTAATTAAAAAATAAAACAAAAACAAACATTGAGAACAGATCTCAAAAAGGTCCCTGTAAAAATAAACGGGCAGCAACGAGAAGCAAAGGGAATGTAATTTTTAAAAAAAAGACACATTTATACAGAGGCTTGTGGTTTATATCAAACAATTTAGGGTTGTTAGCAGAAGCATTGAATTTAACCAATAGACTCTAAAACGAAGAAGCATGCAACGTGCACAAGAGAGAGGGTAAATCTTAACATCACATGGAAAGATCACAAAACAGTACAGTACATAGGAGGAAAAGGGGTTGGAGATATCATGAAATCCACAAGAAAACTCAAATGGCAATGGGCAGGTCATGTTGCAAGAATGGCAGACAACTGCTGGGCATCAGAACTCACAACGTGGATTCCCAGATCGTATGAGAAATTGTAAACGACAAAAATAAGTTGGCGCGACGATTTGGACAAATTGGCGCCGCAACGCCTATGATAGAGAGGTCTTTGGGAAGATCTATGTACAGCAACAGACATTAAAAAGCTGATGATGATATTGATGATAATGATGATGTCAGGTTTATCTATTGATTAGAGCAATTTTTACTGCTAATAATTGATATATTACTCTCGCTTCTTTTTGCTTCCCGCTGCTTCTCGTGTCTTGCCACGAACTCACATTTGAGTAGCAGTGTTGTATCAAATACTTTTGAGCGGGTTAGTTCCAACGGATTTGCCCCAGATACAGTACTTGTCAGGACAAAGCCAAGTCTGGCACGAGGCCACCTTCGTGAAATACCTAGTGAGGATCGAACTCATGAAAACTAGTTATCGATATCAGCACACAAATCAAAGCATTTCGACAAGATTATCTCTGGCGACCGTATCTAGAGCTTAACCCCTTAATTGATTATCCCGATTATTTATTCTCTTCGTGGATTATCCCGATTATTGAACTCGGTCATGAATTATCCAGAGTCAAGGATTACCAAAAATAAATTTCATTTTTTTCAGGAAACCACAAGTTATCTCGCTCATTAAAAGGTTTGATTTTGGACTGACCCTCAAATCGTTGGACAACCTATAGAATTCTAGAGCACGGATGAATCTATTCTGAACTTCTTACGCCCCGCAGCACCAATGTCACTGTCAACCAAGGTTAGAAATTTAGCTATTTCTCAGCTAAATATGAAGTTTTTATGGCTATTATGAATGGAAAAAATTCTTGTTCACAACTTGATAAAAAAAAAAGTTGTTGTAAATCTAATAAACATATTTGAAAAGGAGATATCGACGTGGCAATTCTCCATTCAAACATGTGTTATTAAAAACAAAGCACAAACTTTGTTGATTCAACTTTTTGTAAAAAAATAATTGAATGGACAAAGTTCGTCTGTTGATTTTAATAGCATATGCTTATATATACATTATTGTTTCATTTTTAGAGTGCTCAATACATAAATGTTGAGCAACTACAATTCTTTTACCCCTGTCTACGAAGTTGAAAAGAAGTATGTTTTAGTCACGTCTGTTCCAGTGTTTGTTGGTTTGATAGTCTATTTATCAGTCAACGAAGTTGAAAAGTGATTTATCACTGTCATTTACTTATTTGTTTGTTTGTGTGTTCCTTCATCCGCGAGATATCTCTGAAAGTACCGACTGTTGGGTGAGAAAGAGGTGGTAGAATTTCGATCGAGAGATATTTTCCCGATTCTTTTATCTATTACTTTTATGCATATGCTCATTGCTGTCTACACGATATCTAAAAAAAAATCCCAATTACTTTGGTATAGATATTGTTGACATGGTTTGATTTTCCCATATTTTATTGATCTTATTAATATCCATGGATATGTGGTTGGGTAGGGTCTTCGAGTTGTCTTATAATCGTTGTTATAAATTTTTAATAGCAGTAGAATTCTGTATTATTAATCATACTAAACCCAGAAAAGACCAAGCTCTACAGCTGAGAATCCATAAAACAATCCTAACAACACTATTTGAATGCCCTGTCCATTCACATATTCATGAATACAAATAAAAATCGATAAGATATGGAAAATCAAGCCATGTCAACTCGACTCTAATATTTACGTCAAAGTAGCGACCATTTACATAGTACAAGTCGGATAATTGCAGCTCCTTCTTTGTACAAACTATATAATATATACGAAAAGGGAACAGCAATTATTCGACTTCATCAATATACAAATAAGATAAAAAGATAAGGATTGAAAACTGAGTGAGACGATAGGACACAACTAACCTGAAACTATTTTACAGCAGGACTTGAAAGCCCCTTTCCGAAAACTGGCCGGGGGAAATGGGAGTAAACATAGAGGGAGAATATTTGAACCATTTAAAAACCCACTGATGATATTGCAATAGTAAAGTGATGTTAAAAAATAACGTCCAGAAAAAGACCATGAAAATAGAGGACGAATCGTTTGAAATCGAAAAGGCAGAGCGGGAGGAAGTAGACCACTGCATCTACTTTGGACAGCGAATCTCCATTAAGTCATCAAAAGAAAATACACCGAAGAATCACACCAAGTTGGTAAGTTTTAAGTGGAGCAACCTTGTTTTTCAAGAGCACAAAAATCCCACTAGTCACAAAAAGAAGGGTGTACATCCGATGCATCCTACCGATATTCACCTGTGGAGCTGACACTTGGGAGCAAACCAGAAGATTGGTCGACAAACTGAGAACTATGCAACGTGTACATGCTCAACATCACATGAAGAGATCATAAGACAGCACAGTAAGACAGAAAAGACGGGAGTCCGAGATATCATAGAAACAGAAAACTCAAATAGCTATGGAGCTAGCAGGAATGTTGGACAACCGTAGGACCTTACGACTCACAACGTGGATACCCTGAGATCATATGCGAAATTGTGACCGACAGAAAGTGAGATGGCGTGACGAGCTAAATTCAGAAAGTACTGGCACTGCGATGCCCATGATAGAAAGGTGTGGCGAATCTTGGGGAAAGTCTATGTCCAACGACAGACGCTAAAAAAATGATGATGATGATGATGATGATGAAGGAATGCATTTACTTATGGTCAAAGATTAACAGAAGACGGTGTTAGACAAACGTAATGTTCAACAACAATGTCCCGAAAAAAGATCATAAGAATAGAGGATGAAGTTCGGAAGAGGTTCAGGAATCCTTCTTAGCTAAAGAGAGACCATGAAAGCGAAATAAAAAAAAAAACGTATCATGAATACACTCACAGCACACACATGCACTTACAAACGCACAATCACACCCACCCTTATGAAGCCAGTCACACATAGACATATACAACCCGCGTCCCTCTCCAATACCCTTTTCACCCTTCCACACTCAACCAGTTGTGCCAAATACTCTATCTTCCTTCTATCTACGCCCTAGGGACCAAAAAAAAAATAATAAACATACTCTCACATTGACCATTTTTACATGATTTTATTCTTCTCACTGACATCCATTTAAACTTTCTCTCCCTGGTCTCTCCCACGAAACACCCACTACGCATACCACATTTTCGTCATTTTATTTCTTTCACCCAAACATGTAAACAGCTGCATATTTGTTTGCAACAGTTGTAAGTATCGCAACATATGCTTTTGAAAAAGCTGGTTTGAAGCGACAAAATGCATCATGCTTGTCCTCAGGATGAAAAATATAGATGTAACACTTATTTTTCTCGATTTTTTTTCCACTTTCTACACCATGATTTAGTTGAAGTACATCACATACACACACGCATGTATATTCCTGCCGCAGACCCGTTTTCTTTAATTGTTTATTCTATTTACGTTGTCTACGCCAAATGATGTATTCACCGTGTGATGACAGGAGATCATTCTAAATGAGAATTTCTATGTAATATGAAATCATTGTACCTTTTATCCATTTCTCAATACACAACTGTCGTGTTGAAAGAAACAAATAGAGCAGGAATAAACAAGATGAGAATTTGGAGCGAAAAGTAGTTATTTGGGCCTCTGCATTACCGGCGACTGTTTAGCTCAATGGTAAGAGCAACGCTACGTCAAAGCTGCTATCTTATCGGTCGCAGGTCCGATTCCTGCAACATCTCCATTTTCTTCAATTGTTTGTTCTATTCTCATTGTCTACGCCAAATGATGCATTCACCGTGTAACGACGGGATGTCATTTCAAGGAAAGTTTTCAAATAATACAGCACGATTTATAATCATTCTGTCGGATCATATTTATCCATTTTTTAGTACATATCTGTCGCGTAGAAAGAAACAAATAGAGCATATATAGACCAAGAATAGACGAGACGAGAATTTCGAGTGAAAAACAATTACTCGAGCATTTGCATTACCGGCGGTTATTTAGCTTAATTGTAAGAGCTACGTTGAAGCAGCTACCGTATTGGTCGCTGGTTCGATATATATATCTGTGTGTTCTTACAGATTTGCAAGATTGATATCCGTAACCAAAAGTGCATTTCGTCGCATATGAAGATTAATTGAATTTTGATAAACCTTATACTATTAGAAAGAAGTATTGAAGTATTTTATTGCTTCTATGATATGAAATGAATTAAAAGTTGGGTTTTTTAAAAATATTTTGTAAAAAAAAAAGGTTACCGAATTTTTTTTTTCCCAATAGCAAAAATTTTATTACTGTTGAAATTGCAAATATTTCTATGTTCTTATACATAAGTTAACCCTTTCAAGACTCCTGGGACACATATATCCTGAGTTATATATATATATATATAAATATAAATATATATATATATATATATATATATATATATATATATATATATATATATATATATATATATATATATATTATATTTATATTATATATATATATATATATATATATATATATATATATATATATATATATATATATATATATATATATATATATATATATATATATATATCCCTTAGATCTTTTTTAGAAGTCTACTGGGATGTGTGTGTCAAGAACAAAGTAAATGATTTTTTTACGGCTTTTACAACTACAATGACGTCATCATAGCATGGATTCCACGCAGAAATTAGTTTGTATCACATGGCTGAACAGGAATGTATAGACGAAGTGACCCACTTATTCTCTGCTTTCAAACACGATTTTACTTCTTCAAAATGTAGAAAATCTTTGATTTAATACAAAAGATTCGGGCGCTTCTTTTAAAAATATCTTTCAGGCATTAAGCCCCTCATATTTTGGTCGTGAAAAGGTTCAACTCAGACTGAAAATAACTACGCTTGAATCGTTTATATCAGAGCAGAACCCATTTATAGATTTGGATTGTTTATACAAGGGCACTATCCATTCAAAAAATTTGAATTGTCTACACGACGAAAGATATTTTTTATCAGTAGGAGTGTTATCCGTTCAATACAACTGAATTTTAATCACTGAGGCAGTGACTGTTCAACAGTATCCATTCAATGATTCTGATTTTTAATATTGACTTTCTTTAATTACATTCGTACAGTAAACTCATACAATAGATTTCAATCGTCTATACATGGGGAAAGAAATCCTCGTGAGAAATTTAATAAATATTTGATCTTTCAAGAAGAAAATTATTGAATTCCTTCTAGCCCATAGTTTCAGACGATGAGAGGTATTTTTTTTATCAGTAGAAGTTCTACCTTTACAGGAAAGAGTCGGTCGTTACATACAGATTGACAAAAACACACTGTTCGTCACATAAGTTGATTAAATTGATGCACTATCGATACTAGGGGAGCCAATGAGGATCGAACTCACTAACAACAGCCAACAAAATTAGCCTGATGATCACTACTATACAACGTGCGCCCTGAGCCGTTTTTTCCATAGGATTTCTCAACTTAGCATAATTTGGTGTCAGACCATCAGTAAGTGGTGTGAGATTCAATGAGAATCGAAACAATCAACGACAACCAGTAAGATTAGCTTCCTGATCACTGCTATACAACGTGCGTCCTGATCCTTTTTTTTTCTTTCTTTCTTTAACCTATTCATCTATCCCAGTGAAAGAAATCTCAGATATATTGGAATTCCTATGAGACGTTTCTTCAGAAAATGAAAAAAAAAAAATTCTGAATTCGTTTACCTGGGAGAAGTCCATAGTTTCAAATGGTGGGTAGGATATATTTTTTTCATCAGCAAAATTGTTACCTTTGAGAGGAAGAGTCCAGTGTTACAGACAGAGAACCAATAGAAAAATGTCCATTATATAGGTAGATATATTTTTTATGCAAGACACGTTTATAAATCCCAATTTAGATGAGGCTTAAATTCTGTAGGTAATCCCGTTGTGAGCATTCTCATGCCGAGTTCGATTGCAAAATGATATCTACCACCGTCAATGGGAAAACCTACCTTCTTTAAAAGGGTACATTCAATATATTCGTTAGATCGTCAATTAGAAGGCATACAATTTCACAGCACATGACTCACATTTCTGAAAACTCATATTTCAGTTTGATCAGGCTCTAAAATTTCTGTTACCGTTTATGCGAAGCCATAAACCGTCACCAGAAGCTGACTTTCTTTAATTATGTATACATACAATAGTTTATATTATAAGCCATGATTACTTGGTGTCAAAATACTTATTTACTTTTGCTGTTCTCGTTTCTCGTACAATCTGTAGCGACCTCGAGGCTCAACTCACGATTCAAGCATTGTCTCCTCGCCAGGCAAGCAATAAAATTAATTGAAAAGTCATTGACTCAGCGATGTGTCACTACTTATTTCATTACTGTTTGTGTTATGTGAAGCGTTTCTAAATCCAATTTCTAAACTTAATAGTCATTTATTTCCACTGAACATATATTCAACAAAACTTACAGGTGCTAATCCGGTTTCTCCATTATTCATAAGCGATTAAATGTCAATGATAGACCGTTGGAAATAAAACTACTGCGATTATGGAATGAAAACTTAAGACTGATTACTGAATATTCAATGTTTGATAGTAATGTACGATATGCACAAGAAGTGGCGTACAGTTAATGTACAAAATATTTGAATATGCAAATAAGAACAATACTCTCAGTTGAAGGAAAATCCTAACACGACAATTACAAATTTTGCACATACCCTTTTTTTTTGTTGTTGTTAACTCTAAGTTCCGACCGATCCATTCTTCGGCCTTTGAGGGAAAATTGGAAGTGTAAAATGCTGGAAAATATCTGGATCTGGCAAGAGAACCGAGGCGTTTGTTGAGTTCACACTCAGTCATTGTCGGGTGACGGTCATTATGGGAGCACCCGGAACAATCCTCAAGAGCCTTGTAAAGAGGTTGGAAGAACAGTAGATTCGAGTGAGGACAGAAACAACCCAGACAGCAGTATCACAAGAATTCATCAAGTGTTTTCACTCGTCTGCAAACGATTCTGAGAGAGCGTGTGCACAAAGCGATAAAGAGCTGAATCGACTTCGATGGCACTTCTGCGATTTGGCACAAAGTCTGTGAAAAACGACGTCGGGAACCTGATATTAAACATCTGTGTATATGTTAATTATTATTAATAATAATAATAATAATAATAATAATAATAATAATAATTATTATTATTATTATTATTATTATTATTATTATTATTATTATTATTATTTGGAATCTCACACCAGTTGCCTGGTGGTAACCGCTGGAGTTTGAGTGACAGCAAGTCTCCTCAAGTCTCCAGCCCTCCTCTCCTAGTACTCATAGGTCGCAGTAATTCTGCGATTTACAGTTTCACACCGGTTGCCCAGTGGTTATCGCTGAAGGCTGAGTGACAATAAGTCTCCTCAGGTCTTCAGCTAACGTCTCCTCTCTCTTTCGCATATCATGACAGAGCTACGATTCGTTGCAGTCCTTATATCTCTAGCACCTTCCTCAGTATCCGTGCAGTTCCCAGTAGTGCTGTGGTCTGTACGGTCTCTATCCTCCCCCTAATCCCGATCTCCTCCAGTCTCTCCCTCAGCGTTTTGGGGACAGTTCCTAGTGCTCCCACTATGACCGGTACTACCCTGGTTTTCATGTTCCACATTTTCTTTAACTCCCTTGCTAGGTCCTGGTATTTTTCCCTTTTTTCACCCTCCTTCTTTTTTACTCTATGGTCTGCAGGTACAGCATTGGGAGAGTGATCCACTGGGAACTGTGAAAGCGACTGCACTGAGACTCGACTATGCACTGACCGGTATCTGTCTTTGACAATGAAAATCCTCTGGGATTTGGAGATGCTAACACACAACCCAGGCCAGAAGACCAGGTTTCGTGGTAGTGAAGAGAAGGAAGAAAAAAAGATTTCGGGGTTCAGCCAGACTATAGGGTGAAATAGAAGAATAAGGGAAAAACTGTTCAAAGGGAAGGAGGGAATATGAAATATAAAAGTGACGGTTCCAGGTGAATATATATATATATATATATATATATATATATATATATATATATATATATATATATATATGTGTGTGTGTGTGTGTGTGTGTGTGTGTGTGTGTTTGTGCGTGTGTGTGTGTGTTGTATTTTTCAATTTGTGAGAATACAAAACGAAAGAAATAAAAAACCGATATCATCTCATTTAATTTAATTTTGTTCATCAACTGCACTCTGCTTTCGGTACACACAGTAGATTACTACATTTATGCAGGTGTGAATATATGTATATCTGTGTGTGTGCATAAATATTCAATATATATATATATATATATATATATATATATATATATATATATATATATATATATATATATATATATATATAAAATATACGCATGTATATACGTTTATGAGTGAAAATTGGTCTTTATGTGTTGAATGTGTGTTCATGTATACCAATGAGCCACACATACGCATAAGTATACACATTCACATAAGCATACCCGCATGCACATGCTCTACCTGTACATATGCCCCACACACACACACACACACACTACGTAAGAACATATATGTCGCATACGCACCTACCACACACGTCAAATACGCACATGCAACGTACATACAAGCACACGCATACGCCATATACACACGTATCATATTTGCACACGTATATACATGCACGAACGATACGTATGCGCACATACATACTAACAATATACTAACATCTTGTGAGTGTGCGTATGTAGTATGCGTCCATATGTAATGTGTGTATGTGGTATACGTATGTGTATGCGTGTAAAGTGTTTTTAAGTATGCATGAGAGTATGTAGCACATGTGTATTTGAAATATGTGCACGTTTGCAAATAGTATGTGTACACGCTAGAGGAACAAAACGAAGGGAGCTCATGTGGCATTAGTCTGAGTGGTATGCGTGTGTGCATTTTTGTATGCTGCGTGTGTGCTTAAGTTGAACACGTGTGGCATGTATGTGCATGTAGAGAATATGCATGTGCTTATACAAACATACACATATGCATATGCATACCATAGACACACGTGCTACATACACTCACGCATAAACATCACCCACATATGCACACATATACTCATATGTATACACAAATACTACGTGCCTGTGCTGTATGAATACATGTATACTTGCACACGCATGTCACATATTTGCATCTGTACACACATCCCATACACGCACTCACACACAACTATTTGGTCTAATGAAATAATCATTTGCAAAATAGTCCAATGCAATAGGGTTTAATGCAAAAAGGTCCAATGAACAAAAGGATCAATGCAAAAAGGTCCAATGCTAAAAAGCCAATGCATTGAAGGTCAATGCAAGAGGCCAAATTAGACATATTTCCACACATGCTATGTAATCAAATGCCCATGTTCGCACACACATATGCACACATATACACACACGTTAATGCGCATAAGCATATACATATACACACGATCTATATGCCAACACATGCAACACATGTACAACATAAGCACATATATATATGATGCATACTCATGCACACCTGAACACATTTGAAACGTATACATATACATCTCACAGGCGCTCACCAATACATGCATGAACGCCCACAACTCACACACATGCACACGTGTTGTTTGCATGTGTCTGAATCTAGTGAGTATACATAGTATGTGTGGTATGTGTATACATGTATGGATGTGGATGTTACATGTGCATATGTATGTGTGCGTATGAGGCATGTGTTTTCTTACAGTGTGTACAGGTAGATGTAGTGGTCTACTTTCTCCAGTTCTGTATCTTCGGTTTTGATGATTGTGTTCTTATTCCCGTCGTGATTGTTGCACGTGACCTTCGTTTTATTGAAGGTCATGTGTAGGCCAACTCTCTTGGTCTCTTCAATTGGTTCAACTATCATTAGTTGGGGGTCGTGTAGGTTCTCTGTATAGGGGACGATGTCGACGTCTGCAAATCTGAGGTTGCTCATATATTCGCTGTCTATTCTGATTCCTTTATTTTCCCAGTCTAGGTTTCGGAAGATCATCTCGAGGCAGGCTGTGAAGAGTTTGGGTGAGTTGGTACCATCTTGTCTTACATATTGAATACAAATTAATTGATTAATTGGTTAATGTCTAATGTGTACACGTGTTTCTTGTTTCTGTCTGTCTGTCTTTCTCTCTTTCACACACACACACACAAACACTTTGTTGACCCATTATAATCTGTCATGCACATCGTCGTGGTGTAATGCTTGACAAGCTGGTCTCATAGATCTAGTGTGTAGTGAGTTCAATGCTCATTGCGTGCCCCATATTTGTTGCCCTGTGTCAAAGCTAAGCTAAACTCGAAAAATAACATTCATCCTAACGTTTTATCCATACAGTGAATCATGAAATATAAGCATAAATACCATAAAATATAAAATCAAAGGATGTATACACATAATAAGTATGAAAATTATATGTATACATAAGTATAAATATTACCATGAATATATAGAAATGTAAATATAAAGAGATAAAACAAGGCTTGAAAAAAATACAAGGATAGATAAATATTAGACAAATATTTAGATAATGAAGTGGTACTTACGGTATTGACAGAAGCAATTAACTTCAAGTCCGACTGTGTGTAGTTATTACACACGCACAGACACGAATACAATCACATAAAGTTAGTTAAAATGTCCGAATTTAATATATATAGACATGGATTGCAAAAGTTGATGTTCATTTACTGAGCGTGGCGTAGTCAGGCACAAGGCTACAATAGTAGGGCACTTGTGAGAATCGAATTGAAAATAATAGTGAATTGATCTGTGAAACTAGCTAGCTAGCCATTGTGCTATGGCAGGCATGTTTATTCAAAGTTTGGCTTAGTTTGTTACAAGGCCACTTGTGCGAGGAATTAGAGAGAAATGAACTCACGATAGTAGTATCAGCATGACCTACCCGCAAACCACTGCTCAGTTTTGGTTTTCTCAACAACGCTGAACGTACTCGGTACAGTCATAGACTTCCTTCATCGCAACGTAAGCTTTTTGATTACATCCGTTGAAAAGAAAAAGATTGTTTTCTTGGAGCTTCAAAAATGTCGTCCGTTTTTCTTTGTCCGGCAGACTCCAAATGAATAATAGATGAACAAATAATCACATTTTAATTACATCGATTAAAAAAAAAAAAGATGTTTGAAAATGGCGCCTGTTTTAGTTGATAGTCCGATCAATAGAATGTCAAATTGCAATCAATTTACAAAACATAGCTGAGTGTAACATGAGTTGTCTTTCTCTGCAGTTTGCTCTTGCGGATTCAGTCCGATTCTGAGCTTCGAAGTTATTTTCACTGTTGTTCTTAACAACATGCAACATCCTTCTTTTCCTCCAATGACACAAAAATGTTCTCACAGGCATCTGGTGAGAAATTCCCTTTGAAATGGATTTGTCTCCAGTCGCCGTCGTTGGTTTTAGCAGATGGAACAGCTGTCATATACATATATAGATATACATATATATATATCTGTAGAGAGAGAGAGAGAGAGAGAGAGAGAGAGAGAGAGAGAGAGAGAGAAGGACAGCGAGAGAAGAGAATTCCCCCTATTCAGACAGCTTGAAGGGGAAAAAAAAGATGAATTTAGATTTGATGTCTCCCATTTTTTTCTCTGTAATAAAAATGAGGTCAAAATGAAGAAGTCACAGAGAATGAAAAAAAAGGAGACCCATCCCTAAAAAAATACTGGGAACTGAATGACAAATGTATATCTTAGCTTGACAGCAATTTTCTAAAGGCTACGTTCAAGTATATATATATATATATATATATATATATATAAAGGATTTGCAACACAAACACGTTTATGTTTCTACCCTGTTTGGGCTTCTTCAGACGAATGATTCAATTCATTTGGATGCCTATTTAGACCGTTATTGGGGGATGGATCTATTTAATTGGCTGGGAGGCCTTCCTTTAATACTATTCATATATCTTGTTTTCCTTGTTTAGTTGTTGGTTACTGCTTGTTTTATTTTACATAGGGGAGATAGATTACTGTCTGGCTGTTATAAATCAACAAAGGATTTCTTTATCAGAATGTTGTTAATCCATCAGCTCTTTGTGGTATATTCCCTCCCAGGAAGTATTCTATTCTTACTTTTACCTGATTCCCAGTCTTATGGTTCACTTTACCTCAGTTGTTTATGTTTGATTCCTCATACATTTTTGGTTGGGTTTTCTTCTATATGTCTAAGATAATTATGAAATAGTGATTAGGTTGTTCTTAAATTGGCTGTTGGTGTAATGATAATAATAATAATAATAATAATAATAATAATAATAATAATAATAATAATAATGATAATAATAATAATGCTATTATTGATAATAACGAGGAGAAAAATATAGCTATGGCAGCTGATTTTTGTACTAGGGGTGCTAAATTACGTTTTTGCCTGATTTTTTTTTTTTTTTTGCGGTGCCGGCATTTTAAAGCTACTTCATTTCAACAATTTAATAATTATTTTTTGTTTTATTGGTAAAGGTGGGGATTTCAAATTTCTCAGTTGGGCATAGGTAACGTGAGGTTTCAGAGATCTGGCTTACGTGGGTTTGTTTCAATATTTCCAATTTTACTATCATAATTCAAAGGGTGCATTAGATATTCCTATGTAATATTTTGGTTCTAACAGTTTCTCTTGGGTTGATATTTCAGCTCGTTATAATGTATTCGATTTTAAGCTCTACTGCAACTTAACTTAATGCTGAATGTATCGAGCACTTCTTGAAATTAACCTATCATTCATCGGATATCATATTATTTACACACACACACACACACACACACACATATATATATATATATATATATATATATATATATATATATATATATATATACACAAATACCTAGTTTTAATTTGATCAAAAATTCATTCAATCAAAACAAGGACATAACATGTTTATTTAACAATCAAAATTTTTTTTAAATCAAACTTTTTCACAAAAAAATGAAATACGTTGTTTTAACATCTTTTTATTTTTACGAAAATAGATAAATACTTGCTTTTTGTTTGATCAAGAATTTATATGATTAAAACAGTCATTTTTACGATCAAAGGTTTTATGTAACCGAAATAAAAGGAATTTTTTTTTTTACAAAAAATAAATGAATTTTGCCGGGTGGATCATTTCACCGATTTGGCGTAATATATATAATATCAGACTTTTGAAGATAAGAATGAATGACTTCAACAATACAAATGCATTGAACATGAGGAAGAAAGGGATTGTCGGTGGTCAGGAATTGAGCCAAGTGTTACTACATGCATTGCAAATAAAATCAAGTCTATAAATGCACTGAAAATACGGAAAAGGGGGTAGTAAGTTGTCAGGGATTAATGAAAGCGTTATTACCTTGATGAACCTATTACAGATGTATAATTTAGAAAAAATGTCGCCTCCGGCTAAAAATATAAATAAGATTTTTGATTGCAAAGGAGTCCCTTTGTTTGAGTTGGCCAGGGAATGTATCTATTCCTTAATGTGAGCAGCAGAGGAAGTAGATGAAAGCTAAATCATTTCAAAGGGACGTACGCGCCCTAAAGGTTGGGAAACTCTAGTGGAGGGAGTGGGAAATAGAGGGCTATGTAAAAAAAAGGCGGGGGCATTGTCGCAAATGAGGAAGAAGGCGGCTTCTAACTCTAGAACTAACTGAATAGATAAAAGAACCATGATTTTTCTCCGGTTCTTGGAATACCTAACCTCTCAGAATTAACCCATTATCAGCAGGAGGTGAGAAGAGTAATAGTTATCCATTGTAAGATGAACACTCTCGTCCATTGCAAGGTAATCCATCGGAGGTCATCCATTGTAAGATAAAAGCCACGACCCACAGATAAGACTGAGTAGTCACTACACTCAAGGAATGGATGAGTGAACTCTTACTTGGGAAAACTCCTTTACCATAACAACCATACCACTCAGGCATTTCCAACAATTAAAAGCTATTACATCCATTGTCGACTTCGACATGCGTCAGTAACTTATATATATATGTATATATATATATATATATATGTGTGTGTGTGTGTGTGTGTGTGTGTGTGTGTGTGTGTGTGTACGTGCGTGCAAGTAAGCGAGGGTGGGTCGAGGAGTCTGAAGCCTAAATTTTCATCTAATATTTCCTCTGCATAATGTTCTCTCAGTGTGATTAATGGAAAAGCGTTGGGTTAGGTGCATTAACAAGGATGGGGATTGTGTTGAAAGATAAACATTCGTTGTTTAAAATAAATACTTTTCTTCGTCCCCAGTCTACGGAAATTAATTCACGTATAATTACTTGAATTAGCCATTAACATTCAGGTTTTTCCTAAAGTATTATCGATGCGTTAAACTCACTTAAAACAACGGACTCTTAAGTAAACATGTATCACATTTAAATTTAAATATCAGTCACAGCTTTGAAATTTTTTTTAGTTAATTAGTTAATTTCTTTATGATTGGGATATCAATTTCAAAGAAGAAATATAAAAATAAAATGCAATAACAATTTTTTAATACGATGCATTGAATATAAACCCAATATTGCCTAAACGTGCACATGAGAAAATTATGCTGGGCCTCACAAGACAACACAGTACACCCGGATAAAGACAGGAGTCAGGGATATCCTTAAAAATCTCAAGTGGCAGTGGGCTAGCCATGTTGCACGAATGGCGGACAACCGATAGACATCGCGACTTACCACATGGATACCCAGAGAACACATGCGCAACCGAGGCCGGCAGAATATTAGATGGAGAGACGAGCTAGACAAATTCAGAAAGTACTGGCTCCGCGACGCCCATGATAGAGAAGTGTGGTGAATCCTGGGGAAGGTCTATGTCTAACGACGGATGTTGAAAGACTGATGATGATGGTGATGATGATGATGATGATGATGATGATGATTGCCTACGGTCAGATTTTTTTTTCAACAGATTTTGGTATAATTAGAGGTATGAGATAAATGAAAATGTATTAGCATGGTAATGCAAATTTATTCGTAAAAAAGAACAATTTGAGGTGTCTCATACGTTGGACGCCTGGAAGATGTATGATACAAAATGAATTTTTAAAAAATATCCGGTGGACTAAAGGCTAATAGGCAAGTAAGGGTTAAGTTCACTAAACAAAAGTCCAATGTAGTGATAAGAGTGCTTTTTTCCTCGTCTGTTATATCACGCTTACTTTTTCCAATCGATAATCGATCTTCGTCAAAGCGACACAACCTTGCCTTTCCTATTGTAATGGCGACAATATCAATTTATTCCTGTATTGGCAATGACGATTAACAAATTTCAGACTTTGAGCCTGGTAAGTCTGTTCCTCCTACGGCTTTTATTCAGCCATGGTCAATTGTATATAGTTCTAAGTAAAACAAGATACGTATCAGACTAACTTACAATTACAGATGAAAGATTACGAAAATCGTGTTTAAATCATGAAATCACAATCTGAAAATATCGTTCTCGAAAATGTATAGCAATGAATACATTTATGCTAAAACATCTATTTTTCTATAATGTAATCTTGCGAGAATGAGCCATTATTTCACAGGTACTACACTTGTATTAATAATAACTAGACAACCCTGTGTCCCGTTTCTTTGAGTTGAAACAAATGCAATCTGATGTGACCTAAATAATCCAGGATTTTAGGCATTTTTAAATAGATTATTAAATGAATAAATAAATAAATATATAAATAAATAACGGAGACTACATTTTAATTAACACTTAATCGTCGACTCCCCTGACAGAGAGTTTAACGTGTAATGATACTGTTAGCAATTTAATGCATCTGTTACTGGTGATCGGAAAAAGTCAGAGAGACAAAAAATCAAAACATTGACTGGGAAAAGATGACAAGAAAAAAAGTCACACCTCTGGCATTAAGCAAAGAAAAAGTTACTTTTGATTCGCCGTAATTGTAGTAATAGCGAGAAATATTTATTGAGCAAATCATAGACGATAAAAGCCACATTTGATTTATGGTAACAAGACTCAATACCCGCCCTAACGGACTGAGTAAATTGCTGTAAAAAAATACTTGATAGATAAATAGATTGATAGATATGAAAAAAGTGAGATAGATAGATAGATAGATATGAACAGACTGAGACAGATAGATGGATAGATATGAACAGACTGAGACAGATAGATATAAACAGACTGAGATTGATAGATAGATAGATAGATAGATAGATAGATAGATAGATGGATAGATATGAACAGACTGAGATAGATAGATAGATAGATATGAACAGACTGAGATAGATAGATAGATAGATAGATAGATAGATAGATAGATAGATAGATAGATAGATAGATAGATAGATAGATAGATAGATAGATATGAACAGACTGAGATAGATAGATAGATATGAACAGACTGAGATAGATAGATAGATAGATATGAACAGACTGAGATAGATAGATAGATAGATAGATAGATATGAACAGACTGAGATAGATAGATAGATAGATAGATAGATGGATAGATAGATAGATAGATAGATAGATAGATAGATAGATAGATAGATAGATAGATAGATATGAACAGACTGAGATAGATAGATAGATAGATAGATATGAACAGACTGAGATAGATAGATAGATAGATAGATAGATAGATAGATATGAACAGACTGAGATAGATAGATAGATAGATATGAACAGACTGAGATAGATAGATAGATAGATATGAACAGACTGAGATAGATAGATAGATATGAACAGACTGAGATAGATAGATAGATAGATATGAACAGACTGAGATAGATAGATAGATATGAACAGACAGATAGATAGATAGATATGAACAGACTGAGATAGATAGATAGATAGATATGAACAGACTGAGATAGATAGATAGATAGATATGAACAGACTGAGATAGATAGATAGATAGATATGAACAGACTGAGATAGATAGATAGATATGAACAGACTGAGATAGATAGATAGATAGATAGATATGAACAGACTGAGATCGATAGATAGATAGATATGAACAGACTGAGATAGATAGATAGATAGATATGAACAGACTGAGATAGATAGATAGATATGAACAGACTGAGATTGATAGATAGATAGATATGAACAGACTGAGATTGATAGATAGATAGATAGATAGATAGATATGAGCAGACTGAGATAGATAGATAGATAGATAGATAGAAAGAAAGAAAGAAAGAAATCAGAAAGTGATTAATTTAATTTTTCTCAAGTGATACTCGTAACTTTTAGACTTTTTTTTTACTATCTAAGGAAATGTTAAGTGTGAATACACAGCGCTTAACAGAAAATAAACAATCATTCTTCCTCTGACTCTCAGCCCCTATCCATGAATGATACCAAGGTAAGCACTGTTAGCCAGAAAACAGTCATTCTCCCTTTCACTTCCCCTACCTTTCTATGAACGGTCTTCACTATAATCAATAGCCAATAAACAGTCATTCTCCCACTCAGTCCCCCCTCCTCTGTATGAAAACAAAACCCAGGTCAAAAAGCAGACATAGAATTGTGCCTGTTCTAGCACGAAATCCCCCCCCTCCAAGTTGTTAGGGTGATTTTCAAAATCTGATTCGCTAAGAACTTTTCCTGGCACATTAGTACACACAGAACATTTCATGAGGTCATGTTGAGCGGTTTTTGCAGTAGGTTTTAAGATACACAGAGGCACACTGACGGGCGGGCTTTTAGTGAACTATGTTAAGATAAAATAAGTAATATCTTAAGGCACTTTCTTCTAATTAGAATACCCGTTCGGTTGTACGCACTGACAGAGCATTTTTTATTTGTCATTACATGTTCGCAAAAAAAATCACGTTTTATTCGTGTCTGAGTTTTTAAAAATCAGGTTTAATTCTATTGTTTTCAAGTTCACATTCACTGGGGAGTGACAGTTCACATTCACTGGAGGGTGACAAAAATCAGTTTTTAAAACAGTTGCAGTACTGTAAAATAAATACATATTCAATAAAAGTTTGTGGCATTGAAAATTTTTCCATTCTTCCTAATCAACACTGAAATATAGATGAATTGAACACCGTCTGTAACATCTACACACTAATTCAAGATAGGCGTATGTTCTTTGTTTTAACAAATAAAACTAAATAACTGTTGATAGATAAATAGATAATACCATAATATCACTGTGTATAAATAAATAATACAACGATATTACTGTAAAATTATCCCTTTTTTTTCCAGAATACTATGCTCATCCTGATAAGAAGCAAAAGTTAATTGATGATAGTCAATTTAGGGTCGGGGTTAGTGTTTCAACATGTTGCAACCGTCCCTTGTTAGTGTTGCAACTGTCTCCAGGGCTAGGGTCAGTTGCAACACTCCGACTCCTTTCATTCAAATAAATATTGTGAACGATACGTAATATGTAATGATTTTTAAATGATACGAATAATTAGCAAACAGATGTAAATTTAATGTATAAAGATTTTGGTCTTATCTAGATGTCTCTGACTCAACAGAGAGAAAAGCAGAAGGTCTTACAACGGTCCCCACTCTCCCCTTAGTTAGAACTGAATATTGAAGTGTTTGTCAACAGATCTGCATCTGTTTGTCTGATTGTTTGACCAGGAAAAAAAGTCACAGGGAAAAAAAGTCACATTTGATTTATAGAAATAGAATAAATAATACTTCAAGTAAAAATGTGGACCTACCGTCGAGCAACATTAAAGTTACGAAAGAGTTCCTTTTTTTAAAAATCTATATAGATAAAATATAAGCTGCCGATGTATTCACTAAGATTTAATGGTTTTGATTTTCAACATATAAGCAATACGTTTTTAATAATAATAATATACTACGGGTTTTGTGACTCGTTTTCCAGTAACATCTTGCCAACCACCCTCTACTAAAAGTCATTTTATCAGATTTCACTACTCTCACGCAAATTCCTAATTACACCTGTGAGAGCTATAAAGTCACTTCGACCTTCGCCTTAGTTATTATTTTCTCTTGGTTTGGTGTTTAGTAAGCGAGGATCCAGGGGGTGGGTCCAGGGGGGTCAGAACTCCCCCAATTCATGCTCGGACAGAGAACAATTTAGATTTGTTTGAAAACGAGAAAGATATTTTTAAACATCCCCAACCCGCAAAAAAACAACAAAAAAATATTTCATTTTACATTCTGGTTTTTGATGTTTGAAACTTATTTTCTTTTTCACGTATTCGTTAATAAAAAAGTTTTTTCCTCCATATAGCCCCCTTCCTGCTCAAATTCCTGGATCCACCACAAGTGTATGAAAATAAGGAAAATATCCATCTTACCTACCTTATCATTATTCTCCTTTAACGTATAAATTATACATAAGTCAAAGTTATGGCTTTCTCTGTAGATACTTCAGTTCTTCTTGCAACAAAGCAAATAAGCATTTTGTTTAATTTCCTGACTACTATCAACGCCGAGGTAATAGGCAGGTGTTAAACGACTTATTCCTGTAATAATTTTCTTGTACAAACTGCATTAATCCACGGGTACGTGTCTCTTGAAAACTGTCTGTCTGGCTATGTTCTCTCATTTGTTTAGGGGTCAATGTGAAGCGTATTATGAAAATTCAAATCTGAGTTTGAAATGAGTAAAAAAGCAAAAAAACTAGAACATGATAACTGTAGCAGTGAATGTTGTGGTTATAGGAGTGGCGTCACTAGGGTGGGTGTCAACCAGTCACTCAGAGTGTCGCCCCCATGAACCTCCACCCGTATCAAACCGTACTGAATCCTTAATAATGTTTTTTCCGTACTAATATTACTCGTAATCGCAATTCCCGTGTATTAACGAATGTTAGGGCAATAAGAGTAATATTAGTGAGTAGATTGAAATTGTATTTATAATGACAATATCATATGTACAGCGTTTGCATTTATAAAGTTTCCTGTGGCTTAAGTAAACAGAAATCTGTAAGAAAACAATAGAATCCTGAGTAAGAAGCAGTGACGAAGCTAGATACTTTAGTACCCGGGGAGCGTGGCTCCTCTGGGTCACCCTCCAATGTTTAGTGAGATTTCATGAAAAGAGAAACTTTGCAACAGATAGATACACGGTATCACTTGATAGGTGGGAAAAAAAACTCACCCCAAGCGGCCGAATTAAATATTTATGTAAATCATGCTGCTACAAGAAAATCTTTGTTATTGTATTATGTCAGGAGAAGTTCAGTAGGTATTTATAAAAACTTTTGCTCCTTCCTCTCCATTGGAGGCCCCGGGGGGGGGCGTTTCAAAATCCTGCTATATCTGGTAAAACGTTTAAAAACTATACCGACGTTACTAGTACTTGTCATAAAGGTTAAGTTATCTATCAACTATCAGTTTTTATCATATGTGATAAATATAATTTCAAATTGCTTGAGTGTAATATTTCTTAGAATATATGAATACTATATAGTTTTGTAAAACATTTCTTACGAATTACCAAAGAGTTATTTACATTAGCAAAAGAGCGGAAACCTTTTTCAAAAATGTTTTCTTCATTTTCCTTAGTAATGTTTTTTTCCGTACTAAAAATATTACTCGTAATCGCAATTCCCGTGTTTTCGCGAATGCACTGGCAATCAGAGTGACATGAGTAAGTAGATTAAAATTGTATTTATAATGACAATATCATATGTACAGCGTTTGCATTCGTATAGTTTCCTGGGGCAAAAGTAAAAAAGTTATTTACATTAGCAAGAGAGCGGAAACTTTTTCAAAAATGTTCTCTTCATTTTCCTTCGATAATAACTTGATTCAGCAAAAGATATTGATAAAGGCGCTCAAATACTAATCGCCACGATCGAAAAATTGGACAAAATCGGCGACTTAGAAAAAAACTAAAGCGCGTGCGGCAGCAACAGAGGATCATGAGGCAGAGAAACGAAAGAAATAGATTATGAATAGTCCTTCGTGATGATTGGGTTCGAATCTGGTCTTTCATTCATCACACACACACCCTTACAGATTTCTGTCAATTATCTGTGATGATGATGAGAAAAACAACGATGACAACAGCAACACTTTAGCAGAATGGTAGGCACTTCTGATGAACCCACACACACGCACACACAAAAAAACCCACATACGCACACATATGTACACACACACATACACACACACACACTCACATACACACACACACACACACACACACATACATACATATATATATATATATATATATATATATATATATATATATATATATATGAATAATAGGATGTGGGTTCACTACACAAACAAGTTTATGTTTCTGCCCTCTCTGGGCCCCATCAGGCGAATGGTTGTCAGTGTTTTTAGATTCAACTTTGGGGAATTTGGTGAAAATCTTGTGGGTATTGCTGTGAGTGGGAGGAGTTATTTGTTCTGTTTTATTGTTTTTAGTTGTGTGAATATTTTTGTTGGTAGTTGTAAGTTACCTGTCAAAGGATGTGAGCCATGAAATAAATCCATCACATATCAGACGTTGCTTTATATTATGCCATACTGCCAACCTGATCCGTACCATATATATATATATATATATATATATATATATATATATATATTGAGGGTTGACATCTATAAAAAGAGAGAGCATGATGCTCGATAGAGCATATGTGAATTGATTTACATTTCAGTTCTTCGCGATGAATCCCGTGTGCCATGCCAATGTAGACTGTATATATATATATATATATATATATATATATATATATATATATATATATATATATATATATATATATATATATATATATAGTCCAGAAAGCTTTACAACTTTGAACCCTGAACAATAAAAAAGATTTGCAAGTTTTTTTTTTTGTCACTCCAGTCGCTTATTTCCCCAATATCGGTCAATGCAATTTGTTTCATTTTCTTCAGTGTGATTTCCGTTGTTATACTTATACTATATATATATATATATATATATATATGTGTGTGTGTGTGTGTGTGTGTGTGTGTGTGTGTGTGTGTGTGTGTGTTTCACACATACGCACACACACTTATGACCAAAATTTAGTGCCAAATCTTTGGCTCATTCTCACTGTACATATTAGCTAATTAATTTACTTTTTTTCTTGTTACACACACAATGATTTAGCTACTTTCTACTGTAAGACTGTTATTAGCCAAGAATTTGGCTCTAAATTTTGGTCAAGTTCGACAGTTAATGGCTGTTTGGCTCATATTTGAAAGGGGTGGGTTCACGTGATTAACACAGCCGTGGAAAAGATTTTTCATAACCTTACCCATGGATTTACGCACTGATTAGCAAGGATGTTTATCTCGGATCGAGCCGACCATCGCAGCCAAAAGGTTTATGCGAAACCCTCCCCCCAAAAAACAAACAAAATATACAACATTTTTTTTAGGCCATGTCCTACTCGGGACCCCTGAATCCACCCTGATGTGTTTCGTGTGAGGTATCAAGAGAAATTGTTGACTAAAGGTAGAATGACTTGTGTCTAATTTGCTGAGATTCTGCGCTTATATAAAAAAACAAACAAATGGATATATAACCAATGCAAAACAACTACTCTGACAGTGACTAAGTGTCCGACAGGTGTATGAGTCATTGTTCTAACTTAGAATACCGTCAATACCAAGCCAATGATAAACTTTTCTAGCAAAGTAAATAGCAAAGTTGTTTACTGTGACGTACGACACACGAGGCAATGATTTCTTGGACAATTCATAAGATCTTGTCGTGGTCACAATTTTAGAACGAAAATGATATTTATATAAGTATAAAAAGATTTTATCAAAATAGAAATATATCGAAATTAAATATCTTCGTTTAACATACTACAAATACACACACACACACTTTCTGTCTCTTTCACTCTCCTTCTCTCACTTGTCTTGTAGCGACTCGTTTATCTTTAGTTAAAATTGAATACGGAAATAAACAAGTACTAGTTTTGGATACGAAACTTTAAATCTAGCCACATATGCAAAACGTCACTTCCTTTGACTTCTGTCTATAAAAGCCATGACATTCTTAGTCGGTTTCTCCCCTCCCTCTCTCTATCTCTCTCTCTTTAGGACCAGTATTATTTCGCCTGTCACTCAGCCGATTCGAACCCTCCGGTTTTTCCATTGTAACCGGTCACTATCCTAAACCTTACCTGCTTAATTTCCACAGATGCTGAGATATCTCTCATACCCTCAGCTACAAACGCAGGTCCTCTAGTTCAAAAGCGTATTCACCTACCCTACTCCCATGAATGAGATGACATTGCATTTCCTACAAAACAGTCATTTATCTCCTGTCTTATAATTCTCCTTACTTTAGGAAGTGCATATGGGTTTTCTGTAACTTAAATAGTTTTTCCATCGCATGTTTTTCAGCATCTGAGAAAAGCCCCCCCCCCCCAAATGCTCTCGGTGATCATAAATTCAGGTGTCGTACATCGCCCCCAACTTCGTAGTGAGGCATACCATTGATAACCTTGTCTCCATAATTATTTATTGGTCTTCGAAATACAATGCCCAATAGATTCAAAACATTTTAAACAGAGCCCCTACCCTTCGCTTGAGCACTATCTTCTATCTTCCTCTTCCAACGAGCTATAAGATTACACTATATCCCTATTCTATCACGGATCCAATCCCCTCAATTAATTAACTAGTAATCTAATCTAGACAGGCCTCTTCTCTCACGATAGATCATACTAATCTTGACATGTATTTTCCTTTCAGATTTTATACGTATCGTTATAAGTGTCTCACTCGTCGAATCATCAAATGTACGACTTATTGGTTTGTCTAAAAATTCGTATGTATCTCTTTTATGATTGCGAACTCTGTTTAATCTCCGCGTCCATATTCATACTTGACACTCATATTCTCTCTTCTAACAAATGGCTACTGGATGTTTGCATCGAAATAAGATGGCTACCTGTGTCAACATTCGAGACATCACAGCATATGTCGGTAAACTCGGAGCACGTTGAGACAAATTCCTTTGTCCTCAGTAACCACAAACATCCAGTCGCTACGCTGAACCGACTACCATTACTACTCTCCATTATACAATATAGGAACTATTACATCAATAATCTATTTACTTAAAAGACAGTAACTAAATTTGGACGTAGAAACACACCTGAGAATTCACAGAAAGCTAAACATTTTTTCCGCAATTTCTGAAATGAACAAGTTTTTTCTCCTGGAAATGAACCCCCTTTTCTATAAATGGCGAAGATACCGAGAAAAAAGGCCTAAACCTCTAAGAAAACGAGAACTGATATTTATTCAGGTTTTAATAGAGAGATAGAAGAACAGTCTGCACAAAATCTCCCGATGATCAACAAGTGTTTATAATACATTCACTACACATTACGAGAAAAAAATCTCTCATTTGTTTGGAATTCATGTATATAAGTAAATCCTTTTTCACCAACATAGCTGAATGATAACAGCCACGCTCCCTTCTAAATAGTAGTAAACACACACCTAACTTTACCCTAGGTGACCTTCTGACACCATCTAAAAATTATCTGAATGGAGTCAATAAAACTTTCAAGTCCTCATCACCCCGACCATTATTTGTAGCAATCGTGGGATTTTAAGGAGCCTGGGTTCTATCCCGACGCCCAATGTGAACTACCTCAGAGAACTAAGGGGCTCAAACTGCCGTGCTATCTACATAGCTGGAGAGGGGAATACATGCCTTTCCCAAGGCACTGTCCCAGAATTTAAGCTCAGTTTACCGTAAACTATCAGGCTGCCTGCACCTCAATCTCACCAGAGAAAACAAAAATACTGAGTAAGTAATATATATATAAATCTTACGATGCCCACAGGGTATGAATATTACAGCGATGATACCCTCCTTTATTCAAGATATATGTACCTTTATTTGAAACCTATGAGTTTTTATATTCAAATATATGGGCCTTCATTCAAAATATAAGTACTTTTATTCAAACTTGTGTGTACATCAATTTGAAGATTGCTTTTTGATTGATTTCAAAATTTGGAAAAAAAAATGTGGCGTTAGTGATTAAGACATTTTGCCTAAACTTTCGTAATTGATTATCTTTCTGTGATTAATTTGCCCCCCCCTCTCTCTCTTTCTCTCTCTCTCTCTCTCTCTCTCTTTCTGGCTACATACGAACCAATCCATCACCCAAGCAGAAAAAATCTGTCCATTGTGGAATGGCGCTAACGATACGAAGAAGTCAATAAGGGAACCAAAAACAGAAAGGGTTAATCAAGGAACCAAAAAAAAAAAAAATACAATAAATTCTAAATTTATTGAAAATGCTAGGATCAATCTGGTCAAGAAGATAGCTGATCAAGGAGATGAGTTTATCAAAAACTTCAATCCCAGTCAATAGAAAAAAGCTCAACTTCCGGGGTCTGTCTGGGAGATATCTGATATTAATGAAAATAGCCTAACTAAAGCAATGGGGCTTTTAGTCCATTCAAAACACTTCCCTTTCGGACCTTTCACATCTATCTCAACGTCCCTTTTACTTTTCAAAAACAGACCCAAAAAGTCCTCCTTCGGGATCAACATTAGCTGCCTCACCGCATTCTCTCTAATCTCGTTCGGGGTCAGAAATCTAGCTTACAAAAAGCCAGAAGTTGCAGGAAGTCAAATCTGGTGAGCGGTGGAGGGCAGATTAGAGTGATACTATATTTTGCAAAAAAAAGAGAAAGGAAAAACGCCCGAGATGTGGAAAATCTGC
Organism: Thysanoteuthis rhombus; assembly: GCA_963457665.1. NCBI lineage: Eukaryota > Metazoa > Mollusca > Cephalopoda > Oegopsida > Thysanoteuthidae > Thysanoteuthis > Thysanoteuthis major. The sequence goes on from OY735217.1 coordinate 56,078,272, forward strand.
TCGCTCGCTCGTTGTGAATGCAACGGTCGCACAGTACACCGGTTTACTCGTTGGGTAGCGATCAGAAAAAAACTGCAAAACCCTCTCTAAGTATTCCGGGTTCGAATGCAGTCACGATGATCGTTTCATTTTCCCCACACCACATTCACATTCGGATAGTTCACCTGAAGAAGGACATCGAAAGGTCGTGTTAACAACACAAACATCAAAAAGGAGTTAGTCGTTTAATTTGTTGCTTATCTATTTAATAAATTGTCCTCGTGATATTGGCCACAGAAGCAACAAAAAGTTACAAAGCATGAGCGAATAGTTTGCGAGCTACCACCAGAAATATTTTTGTTTCTTTGTGCAGAAAATGACAAAAGCTAATGTAAGGAGTGGCGAGATAATGGTAAATCAATGGGCAGCGGTAAGCAAGAGAGCTGAAACGTGACCTAATTACATACCGGATTTAAATGCATTCGGTGTTAAGATACAACAATGATTATTGTTAGTCACCGCTACCCACAACACACCAGTTTAAACACTGCTGCTGGGTTTAGATCATTCACGCATTCTGACATTTATTTCTCTTTTCAATTTTCTTATAGTTTCTTTTTTTGTTTAAATCCCAACTTGATCTAATATATAGAATATTTTTTTCTCCTTGATTACCTAATTTATTTTTGAGAAAAACATTTTGTAAAAAAAAAAATTGTGGAAATATTTTTTTCTTAACATAAGAACCATCCCACCTTATTTGCTGTTAGGACATCAACAATTAACTCCATTCTTACATAATGGAAGAAATTATATCAGATGTTTCGTCATTCGAGATTAACCCACAAACCTTCTTTATACAATCTAATTACTATAAAGCCCGAGGTCAACAAGTGCACATCTAAGTTTTTTTAGTTGTTTCAAGTTCAATACCAAAGGAATACAAAAAGTTTAGTAAATACCTTGCGCTTGCCTTTCAAATTATTGAATATGCATACTGACCAAGAGCACAGCTTTTGGTGTACCGTTAGGAAAGCAACCAGTATTAACTAATTACACTTAATTTACTAGATTTGATGATGATACCTAGAGTATACACCAGAGTATCGAGTAAATAAAAAGTCAAACCTGGACCTTTGCAAATACCGACGTTTTTCGAATTGATTAGTTATTCATAAACATATTTTTACTATTTTACCAACACGTCCCTAGTAATGTCGCTCAGGAAAGTCAACTTTGATAAAAGGTTGTAAATATGGTCATAAGATACAAAAAATGAAAAAGTAGTATCTGCTTTGAAATAAATTTAGATGAGCACATTTCAAAATGGCGCATACTTTAAGATATAAACTTGTGTTGGCAAAGAAAACGCGAGAGCAATCTTGTTACATGATGATGATACTATCTATTCTGTGCATATCATAGCCTCAAAATTACATCATGTGATCATCCGGGCCTTCACTGACTCTGCGTTAAGACTATTCTGCTCATTGGTCCACTGAGCATTTACCAACGAAAAGCAGTTGATATTGGAGTAAGATTTTAAAATACCCTCCATTGTTCCAGGAGCAAATTGTTCATAAATCATTGTTCATAGGTGGTCGGTCGTAAATAGACCCCACTTGCAAGCAGGCTAACACACCGCGAGTTGTGCAAGTAAAACAGTGTCAACCAGAAGTGGAAGACATTTTTATGGTGAAAGAAAGACATTAAACATTTCAACTGAAAAACGGAGACGTGTCCTCCCTCTTGGGTACCGTATAGTAACCCTAATTTTCGGCATTCGAATATGTAGAATAGTCTGGCCTGCTTGGTGGATTAGATAGCTGCACAATTCCTGCTTATACACCAGCGGAAGGCCTGGGAGTCAACCGAACGCTGAACCAGACATAAAATAATCAACTGCTCAGTTCATCATCACCATCAGTTTTTTAAACGTCCGTTGTTGGACATAGACCTTCCCCAGGATTCACCACAACTTTCGATCATGGGCGTCGTGGAGCCAGTATTTCCTGAATTTGTGAATCCATCTCTCCATCTTGTGTTTTTTCGGCCTCAGTTTCTCATGTAATTTCTGGGGATCCATGTTGTGAGTCGTGATGTCCTTGGGTTGTCTTTCATTCTTGCAACATGGCCTGCCCATTGCCATTTGAGTTTTTTAATAGTTTCTATGATGTCTTAGACTTCCATTATCTTCCAGATATTCTGTGCTGTTGTTATATTCGCACGTTGCATGCTTTCGAATTTGCAGGTCTGTCTCTTGGTTAGGTTCCATGTTTCAGCTCCATAAGTGACTATTGGGAGAATGCATTAGTTGTATACTCTTCTTTTTAGGGTTAGAACCAATTTCTTTATTTGAGCCCATACAATTATCATATCATTATTCTTGTTTGTATGTACGACCGTTATCATCTCTGATTATGATTAATTTTTTCCCCTCTTGTGTCGTCTCTTACCAATGCAACTTGTCGATTTAGTTAACATGTTCTGGAATTGTATCACTCCTTTCCCCTTTTGATGTTTCACCGCTTACGAAATGGTTAAAGAGGACCATGACTCAATCGCCTTCCACATTGGGGTTGCCAATTTAGATGTTGTTTTTTATTGTTTTGTTTTTCGAATTCACGAGGCCAGTATTGACAGTATTTGGATTTTTTTTAAATTCATATTTCAAAGTCCAGTGTTGCCAATTGAGACGGTTTTATTCTAATCTTCCATATTCGAGAGTTACTTCCAGAAACGGAAAATTGAAAAATCACTTTTAAATTAGCAACCTTGGTCCACAGAATCTGTGGACTATAAGAGTGTGGAGAGGAGGGCTGGAGATCTGAGGAGACTTGCTATTACTCAGTCACCAGCTGTGGCCACCAAGCAACTGATGTGAATAATAATAATAATAATAATAATAATAATAATAATAATAATAATAATAATCCAGCAACTGGCTGATCAAGTAAAACAAACTCTGAAAAACAAATGGTTCTCATAGACAGGATGACAAGAGATCTGCAATGACATAAAAAAAGAAAGTGATTCACCCGAAGAAGAATCTCTCGACACAACCAACATAGTAAATGACAAAATTGATAGAAACCCAAACAAAAAAAAACCCAAAGAAAGGCATACATCAGAGAGAGAGAGAGAGAGAGAGAGAGACGTTGACACACCAACGAGGGAAGAGAAAGCTCAAACACTAACTTTAAAAGAAATTATGCCAGAAGAGAAAACGACACTCCCAACTCTTAGAGACAAGGACAGAAAGAAACTAAGAGAAGCGACTGAACATGTCAACTGCCTCCTACAGCATATCGAAACGAAGAGCCTATTGGAGTTCAACAACCCTAATCCATGGTGGAGCAAAAATGGTAACGGAGTTCTTCACAACACTAGAAAGAACTCCAAATAATAATAGGAGGGGAAACCCCAACTGGGAAACAAGATTAGAGGGACAAATCTCACACCTCCAGAGAGGTGAAGGTCTACTGAGAAATGCACCATACATGAATAGACCACGTGTAAGACGATGGGACAAATGCAAGATAAAACAAAAAGGTATTCCGTTGCAGTGGAAGAGATACACCCGAGGAGAGTAGCCGAAAAGACAAGACTGGAGTGATACAGGCAAATGACTGCCCAATACTCAGAACTTCACGTTCCAAAACAACGAGAGAAAGTTTTACCAGGATCTGAACAGAGAAATAAGACAGAACATGAAGCCGAATGCCACAGAGACAAAGAACTCCTGGAATGGGGAGACCAAAAAAGACACAACGAAGCCCCGGATTTGTTAGAGAACATGAAAAGAGAGCTTGAAGATATAAACAATGGAAAACCAATAGTATTGAATGAAACCACATTGAAACACGCTCTCAAAAATAGCCAACTGGAGAGCACCAGGACTTGATGTGATCCACAGATATTGGTTCAAGAAATTCACCTCACTACACGATAGGCTCACCCACCAACTCCAAAGTTACCTAAATGAACGCAAGGTCCCATAATGGAAGACCAGAGGCAGAACCACTCTCATCCAAAAGGACCCAGAAAAAGGGGACCAGGCAAGCAATTATAGACCAATCACGTGCTTACCATTCATGTGGAAAATCCTGACCGGACGAATAGCGGAGAGAATATATATATATATATCTATGGAAAGAACATACCTATTACCAGATGAACAAAAAAGATGCAGGAGAGGAACTAAGCAGGCGAATGACTTACTCTACATCGACCAGATGATCTTAAAAGGAGTAAGAAGAAGGAAGAACATTTCAGAGGGATGGACAGACTATAAAAAGGATACAACATGATTTCACACAGCTGTATACTCGAATGCCTCAGAATGTTCGAGACCAGTGAACCAGTGGTGAGATTGATAGCAAACTCTATGAAAACCTGGAGAGTAAACTTGACAGCCACAGGAGAAAATTTAGTTGAGGTAATTATAAAAAGGGGAATTTTTCAGAGAGACTCTCTGTCTCCGTTACTATTTGTTCTATGATACCACTCAATAGAACCCCGAAAAACAGTAAAGGATACCGATTCTCCAAAACAAAAGGAAAAGTCAATCACCTAATGTACATGGACGATATAAAACTATTTGCAAAGAACAGGGGAGAGCTCGAAACCCTATTCAAAAAAGTGAGAGAATACAGTGATAACATTGGGATGGAGTTTCGAATTTAAAAAAATGTGCAATAATAATAATAATAATAATAATAATAATAATAATAATAATAATAATAATAATAATAATAATAATAATAATAATGTTCAAAGGAAGGCTCGCAGCTGCAGAAGGAATCGAACTCCTGGGTAGCAAGAAGATTAGAGCAATGACAACACAGAACCGGTACAAATACCTGGGAATTCTTGGTTGTGATACGATAAAACAGGAAGAAATCAAGGTGAAAATAAAAAGGGAATACCTTAGGAGGATAAGGAAAATATTAGAGATCAAACTAAACAACGGGAACCTTATAAAAGGAATGAACACATGGGCCGTATCGGTAGTAAGAGACACAGGACCATACCTTGGATGGACAAATGCAGAACTTCAGTCAATGGACCGGCGAACAAGAAAGCTTATGACAATGCACAAAGCCTTACACCCCAGAGATGATACGAATAGATTGTACATGAAGAGAAAAGAAGGCGTCAGAGGACCCATCAGCATAGAGGATTGTGTCCAGAAGGCCAAAGCAGATCTAGAAAAGTACGTTCAAACAAACAGTGAAGACTTCATAGAGAGCACCCAAAACAGCGCAACAAACAACGAAAAATAGAAAACAATGGAGCTGGACAGAAAACAAAGAAAGAAAAATGGGAACAGAAGAAACTATACGGAGAACAGATACAGGATGTGGCAGACGAGAGATCATGGACATCGCTGCAAAAAAGAAACCTGAAGATTGAAACAGATGCTCATCATGGCAGCCCCCCAAAAATGTCTCAGAACAAACTATATCAATACAAAAATCGACAGAACAAACAGCAAGTGCCGCCAATGTGGGGAAAGAGATGAGACCGTAAACTACATAACTAGTGAATATAGTCAACCAGCCCAGAGGGAGTATAAACACAGACACGATAAAGTAGCAACAGAGATACACTGGGAACTGAGTAAACGAATAGAATTCAACCATACGGATAAGTGGTATCAGCACAAACCGGCATCAGCCCTGGAGAATGGAAATCACAAATTACTTTGGGACTTTGACATCGAAACTGACCAACCCATCCTCGTGATAAGACCGGATCTAGTAATCGTGGACAGGAAGAGTAGAACCTACCAAATAATAAACGTGGCCGTGCCTGCAGACCATAGGGTAAATAGTAAAGGAAATTTTAAAAAATGGAAAAATATCCGGACCTGGTAAGAGAACCGAAGAAAGGGTGGAACATGAAAGTCAGGATAGTGCCAGTAATAATAGGTGCACCTGGAACCGTACCAAAGACATTTAAAGCGATATTGGGGGAATTAAGGATAAAAGGAAGGAAGGAGACTGTGCAGACCACGGCACTGCTAGGAACTGTACGAATATTGAGGAAAGTCCTAAAAATGTGAGATCTATGACCCAGCTACTAGCAGTGACCTCACAGAGGTGCAGGGGAAAAAAGAAACCCACCTAAATGGTGGTGGATGTACGAACCACAGCACTAATGTAATAGGTGAGGGAAATATGAGCTGAGAGGAGGGCTGAGGACCCGAGGAGACTCACTGTCACTCAGTCTTTATCGATAACCACCGAGCAACTGGTTTGAAACTGTAAACCACAGAGCTGCTATGGATTATGAAAGATTGGAAAGGAAAGCTGGGGACTTGAGGAGACTTGTTTTCACTCAGTCTCAAGCAGTTACCACCAGGCAAGGGATATATTAGTTTCATTTGCTTTTGCATGATAATATAGTCAATACAGATAAATCACTTACGTAATAGATTTCTTCAACGAAAAGATATACTTTAATGGTAGAAATGTATATGCGAGAGAGATCAACTTATTTCAGTTGTCAACACCCGTGGAATTTCTGTGTCCTCGTGTTGGGGGAACAGAGTGACCTAATGGTTAGCAGCACAGGGAATGGAATAGGCAAATAGAGTTCAAATACAGGCTGAAACAATTGATGTTCATTTCGAACGAATACTCTTGGAAAAGGCATGAATCCACTCTCCCTGGAGCTATAGGTGACTAGGAGGACAGACTGAACCTAAACTCCCTCACCCAAGCTAGGGGTGAATATCAGGATAGTATGGGCTACATAACCTTGGTTAGCAACCAGTCTAGGAGATAAATAGCTCTTATTCCAAAACAAGGAGAGGGGCCCTTGAGACAGGATGTTTCCACGTCGCATGTTACTTGGAGAGTAACTTCCCATGAGTAAATCCCATTGCTCTGAGGAACTCTTTGGAGGAGGATTACTCAGCCTGGTAACTCATCAATCTACTGGGTCATAGGTTGAACGGAATCTGATGAAAGAAAGGTCTTGTACATGCAACAAGGAAAAATAGTGAATTATATGCACAGAAAAGTTCAAAAAGCTATACCTATATCCAAATCATTAACGCTACTTTTCTCAGAGCCAATTAGCATTAAATTAGTCACAGTTGACCCCTATAAACGTTTCCATGGTAAATTAATTATGCTTTCCTCACTGGTGCCACAGATATAGGTATGTTTTATATACATACATACATACACACACACACACACACACACACATATATATATATATACACACACGCACACACACACACGCACACACACACACACACATATATATATAAATAATTGTTTTTTTTATCAATATATAATCTGACAAAATAATTATGAAGCATTGTATCATTTGAAACTCAATTCGAAACAACCCCTCCCCCGTTATTACACGGAGATGGGTCTTGAAGAAAATAGTTTTAAATGATATAACATTTTCATATTAATTCCTTCGGAATATGTATCCATTTCTTAATAATAGAATTGTCAACGTTGAGAAACAATTGTGCAGATATAAACAGTGAATAAACAAATATGAAAACGTAAAGATGAAGTAGCTATTTAGGCCTTTGCATTTTCGCAAGGCCCTTTAGCTCAATGGTAAGAGCTACGATACATTAAATAAGCTACGTAATCGGCTGCAGGTTTCATTCGTGTAGCTGTTGAATTTCCTTTAATTCTGTATAAGATTGCTCATTAACCAAATCTGATCTGCTATTAAGCTAACAAGGTTCACTATTATTTTCAAACAAATGAATTCAACATTTCAGAAGAAAAAGGCTTGTATTTAGCAATTTTCAGACAAGTCAAAAAAAAAAATGAATTTAACTTCGATGAGACCTAGTGAATAAGTTTTCAGGGTGGGGGGCATAATATTCTAGTATTTACCAATTATTTTCGACCAAATCATAGCAAAAATGTATCTAACACTGATACGGCCAAGTGGATAACATTTCTGGGGTCCCTCGATTTTCCTATTCACCAATCATTTTGGAGCAAATCATAAAAAAATGTTTTGAACACTGATAGGGCCCAGGGCGTGATACTTTTTCTGTTTTTCTTTTCACCAATTATTTATGACAAAATCATAACTAAAAATGTATTTAAGACTGATAGGGTCCAGTGCATTTCTTAGGGAATTCTACATTTCTATTCACCAATTACATTGAGCTAATAACAATAAAAATGTATTAAACACTGATTGGGCCCTCCGCATAACATTTCTGAGGCACCCCTCTATTTTTCTATTCACTGATTATTTTTGAGCAAATCATAACGAAAATGAATTAAGCACTGATAGGGCCAAGAGCATAACATTTCTTCGGTCTCTCTATTTTCTAATTCACCAATTATTTTAACGAAATCATAACCAAAATGTATTTAAGACTGATAGGGCCCAGTGCATAACATTTCTGAGAGGGTACCATATGTTTTTCTTTTCACTAATTATTTTTGAGGAAATCATAACAAAAATGTATAAAACACTGATAGGGCCCATAGCATAACATTTGGGTTGAGGGTCCATTTTTTTATTCACCAATTATTTTTTACCAAATCATAACAAAAATATATTCAACACTGATAAGGCCCAGGGTATAACATTTCTTGGGTCTCTTTATTTTTCCATTCACCAATTATTTTTGGCCAAATCATAACAAAAATGTATCTAACACTGATAGGGCTTAATACATAACATTTCCAGGGTTCCCTCAATTTCTTTATCTAACAATTATTTTGGAGCAAATCATAACAAAAAATTATTCAACACCGATAGAACCCAGTGCATAACATTTCTGAGGCGCCTTTTATTTTTCATTTTATTTTACAAATCAATAATCCATGTAACATAATAAATCCTCAAATCTTCTGAAACACCGAAAATCATAGAAAATTTTAAAAAAATGTATTTTTTCACGACATTAAAATCTCAGAACCCAGTTTCGATGCTATGTTTTCATGGCTCTCTATACACAACCAAATAACGTATCCACGATCATATTTCAAGAATGAAGTGAAATAGAACTTGAAAGAAAAAAAAAACAAGCAAAAAAAAAATAACATTGCCGATTTAAAAAGAAGGCACCTTGAAAGGCTTTTACGTACCGTTCCAACACTATACATGCTTTGTCTTCTCCCATACTAATAGTCAACTCTTCCAGATAGATAAAAAATTAGATCTGGAGTGGAGAGATATTTCTCGCGTCCTAGTTTGAGACTATTCGCCGTGAATACTTCGTCACGCGTTGACCTAACGCTGACTTGAAAATGTTTTTTTAGTAGTTACCTCTGGATGAATTTTAACAATACATTCATCGTTTGAAGCATATTGATAACAGCAACTTAGAAAAACGGACGGATAGGAGTATTCGACAACTAAGTGTGTCTGGGGGTCGTGCGGTTAAAAGAAACTAGGATTTTATAATTCTTTTGTTATACCTTGCTCTCTCGGTTGGATGAGCACTCTACCTTTAGACAGGTATGTGTGCATGTATAGAACATTAGTCACCATATCGCTCCTATTATAGAACTGGGGCCAATACTGATAATTTTGCAAATTGTTACACCCCGAGGTGTCCAAACAATTTTATTTATGTTTTTGTCATCGTACTTGTCTCTAGTTAATATCCTGCCCAGCCCATCTCGTGGCTTTATGATAGTCATCTCTCTATGAACGAACTCATCCCTCATAAAACTAAAAAGCACTCAGATAGCGCATATTTCAGCCAATGGAGGCAATTGTGCTTGGATCCGCCCCAAAATTAATCTCTTCTCTAACAACATTTCCCGAAATTTATCGAGAAGTTTTAGAGATTTAGTATCGACAGTCATGAGCGTATAAATAGATGTTTAAAGAAAATGTTAGAATCAGAAGAATATACCTTGATCCGATCTAAAATTCAACTGATTCTTGCTTGCCCTCTTTGCCACCCCTTCCACAAAATTCCATTGGAATTCATTAAGATCATCCGGAAATCATTGGGGATTGAAGGCGGTTAGTTAGGACGTAGGGGTGATAATTGTTCATGGATCGGCACCCAAATTTCAGGATCTCTTTCGGTGCCTATTATACACCTTTTTACAAAATTTCATCGAAATTAATTCACAATTTTTGGAGATAAACATGCAGAAAGTTACGAAACGTTTGAAGATATTGTGTGGTGTGGGCAGATAGCTACAATATAGGGGGAGGTAATTCTGCGTGGATCCACTCAAAATTTTCATGACTCTTTTTGTAGACTATTGCTCTCTGTTTCACAAAATTCTATTGACTCTCACTGAGTATTTTCTGCGATATTGTATTGACGGTCAGACGGAAATGTCGGCCAGGAATAAATAAAACACTCCGATATGAAATTTGATACTTTTTCCATCTGTGTGTCCACACGATATCTCCAGAAGTTCCCAATGGATTCCTATCAAATTTTGTGGAAGGATTGACAAAAGGCAATGAAAGAATTGATGCAATTTTGGAGCGGATCCATGCACATCTTAGCTATCTGTTCACATTGCAACATGCTTCCATAAAACTCTCAGTCTGTATGTACGACCAGGTCTGTAGTCTAATCATGAGAAGTTATTCATTTTACGCCACAACTATTTATTTTTCAACATAATCTCCTCCCTTTGCAATGCACGTGATTCAAGGGTGATTATTAATCACCTAGAGAAAGCATTACAGTGCTCCCCCAAAGGTTTACGATCGCACTGTATTTTCTCAACACAGTCATGAAATCTACGCTTTGGTTTACGAACAGGTTTGAATTATTTCAGTTCAAATTCATTGCTCATACTGTACGAAACTGTCACGTTCATATCCTTTGCCAGAAAAGCGATCAGTATTTATTTAAAAGATGATTAAAACTGATTGAAGAACACACAGCAATTCTTTTCATCAAATTATCATCTCTGATGCCAATCTTCCTGAAGCGACCACTTCTCTTCTTGTCAATATAAGTATCGTGAATTTGAAATTAACGATTGCATTATGAAGTTCTAACATAATACTTTGCACCAATTTCGCTTTCTGAATATCCTTTATTGTGTAATGTAACTGTTTGGGCGCTCTGGATCTTTTTTTCTCTTTCATCAGTTACAACATGACTGCTTATATCCATGAAATTGAGTACCCAAAAGAAGACATAAGTAAATGAATAATGGCAATCTGACGCAATAATTACGTGAGTTTAAAACCTCTCATGCAATCTCACGCATTTATTATAAGAATTCATTTTTTTATAGGTGGTCAAAAACTTTTGAGAAGCACTGTATATAGAGAAAATTTCATGTCAAAATTCAGTTAATAACTACGTGTCAGGCTGTGGACTTGAAGATCCGTCTTCGTAGTATATACCGACAAAGAAGTATTTTGTTTCTTATGGACCGGTGGGTCACAAACTTTATTGTATGACGGCACACTTGGATTTACATTTGACCTACGCGGCACACCAACTGTGAAAATTAAAAGAGACAAAAACATTTCAGTGGTCATTGAACGAAATTTCTGTATCAGCATAACTGAATTCATCATCACTTTTTCTTTCCATCAGTGGCTAGATAGGTTGAAATCTGACACGTTCAAAGCTTGAAATATATGTTTGCATATTTGGAAATATTTATGCGATTGATTTGGGCAATAGTTACGGCACACTATTGAGCTGTGACAAACTATTGTGTCAAAATACAGAGTTCGAGATTAAGTTGTTATAAGAAACATTACTGATTCACATCTAGCCTTATTTTTGTCTTGTCTAATGACACTGATTCACATCTTGCCTTAGTCTTGTTTTGTTTAGTGACACTGATTCACATTTTGCCTTAGTCTTGTCTAATGATACTGATTTACATCTTGCCTTAGTCTTGTCTTGTCTAATGACACTGATTCACATCTTGCCTTAGTTTTGTCTAATGATACTGGTTTACATCTTACCTTAGTCTTGTCTTGTGTATTGACACTGATTCACATTTTGCCTTAGTCTTGTCTTGTCTAATGACACTGATTCACATCTTGCCTTAGTCTTGTCTTGTCTAATGACACTGATTCACATCTTGCCTTAGTTTTGTCTAATGATACTGATTTACATCTTGCCTTAGTCTTGTCTTGTCTAATGACACTGATTCACATCTTGCCTTAGTTTTGTCTAATGATACTGGTTTACATCTTACATTAGTCTTGTCTTGTGTAATGACACTGATTCACATCTTGCCTTAGTCCTGTCTTGTCTAATGACACTGATTTACATCTTGCCTTAGTCTTGTCTTGTCTAATGACACTGATTCACATCTTGCCTTAGTCTTGTCTTGTCTAATGACACTGATTCATATCTTGCCTTAGTCTTGTCTTGTCTAATGACACTGATTTACATCTTGTCTTAGTCTTGTCTTGTAAAATGACACTGATTCACATCTTGCCTTAGTTTTGTCTAATGATACTGATTTACATCTTGCCTTAGTCTTGTCTTGTGTAATGACACTGATTCACATCTTGCCTTAGTCTTGTCTTGTCTAATGACACTGATTCACATCTTGCCTTAGTCTTGTCTTGCCTGCTGAGTCTGATTCAAGAGACATGTGAATTCGCTAATGTTGTATTGCATGCAACTTCATGTGCGAGCACTGTATCTCTCCCTCTCTCTCTCTCTCTGTATGAGTGTGTTATTGTGTGTGCGAGCGAGCGAGAGAGAGAGAGAGAGGGTATGGAGTATGTCTGTAAGAGAGAAAGAGGAAGACCCATTAATCAAAATCATTCCAATCGTCCTCATGCTGTGAGACAGGTCTTGCTCTAGTTAATTTACTCAAGCCAAATGCCTTCCGTTGCTCTGACTGAAAAGTAGCTCGAGTATAAACGACCAAGAATTAGTTATTAATGAAGGAACATTTGACACAATAGAATGCGTTTGGATTCGCGTGAATTCAGAAATAAAATTCCTTTCCACTACGTTTAATTCGATGCCTTATACGCTCTTCAATTAAACACATTTTGGGGTACCTTTAAATTCAACACCCCATAGCTAAAATGTAACGCTTTGTTGGGAGAAGACAGAACCAAGATTTCCAAGATATTTGTTGAATGCAATAGTAGTTGAACATTCAAATTTGTTAAAGTTTCTGTTACTGCTAAAATAATTTTTACAAATACAGGAAGCCTCTTGTCATAATCAAAAGTCTGTCCCAAACGCTTTATATAAAGAGATCTCAATGAGCAGCTTCCTCCATATATATATATATATATATATATATATATATATATATATATATATATATATATATATATATATATATATATATATATATATATATATATATATATATCCTTCGTTTAATGTTATAAGCCAGCGATTATTATCTTGAAGCTTCAGCGCCAAACTGATCATAGTTAGTTGCTTTCTCCGTATTTAATCATACATCTGAAAGCTCCTGGAAGAGCTAGGCACGAATGGATTGATTTCAATCGACAGGGAGGTGCGAGTGGCCGAACGTTTAACAGAATGGGATCGACGAGACGGTTTCAAACTCGGGTTGAGACAGTTCGCGTTCACTCTGCACTGATGAATCTTGGGAAAGGCATGTATAAGCACGTCATGGACCAGCATGTCAGGGTAATGCCCATCATCTCCGATGACTAATACTTACTTGGGGAAGGCCTCTGTCAAAACACAGACCTTAAAAGAGCCGATACAAAATACAATAGACAACGGCACGCAAGTTTTCCGTCTCGTGGCCGAACCAATTACGTACTTCGCACCCGTGGCAGTGAACAGTGTTCGAATCCAGGTGAAAGTCAGGATTTCGAATGCTGAATTTCTAGGCAGGCAGGCAGGCAGGCCCTCCTACTTGGGAGAAAATTCTGCAAATATGACACTGAGTCTATCGTGTTGGTATTATGACTCGGGGACTGCCTACCGAAGTTCGACAGTTCTGGGTATGGGTGTCCGCTACGTAAGGTCAAATTAGGCACCCTCTCCTTCGATCAGATCTTCTCAGCTTGGATAAGGGGATTAGAAGTCAATAGAGGATAATGGTGCAGTACAATTTTTAATGCAATTCTAACTTAATGTACCCGTATAAAAAAAAATGTTATTATTTTTCTCTGGTAAAAAGGTTGCCGTTAAGATATATGCCGAATATATATTTTGGCATCCCACCTCCTGCAAATATATCCATATATCCTTTTACCTACATCTCGGGAAAGTGTAAGCGGTCGCCCATGATTATGAGGTTTGGATGACTTACAGCGAGCAGTAGTCCTCCAATATATCCTGGGGGTGGTGACAACTCAGAGAGAGAGAGAGAAAGTTGTTTGTGGAATTATAATTCCTTATGCAAATATGAATTCAGGTAAAGGTGTACAGTTGTGTGTGTGTGTGTGTGTGTGTGTGTATGAGTGTGTATGTGTATGTGTGTGTGTGTTCGTGTGTTCGTGTGCGTACGTGCGTGAGTGTGAGTCATCGTGAGCATGTGTTTCATGGAAGATGAGCGCTTTTCCAAACCAGTTCATTTATCTCTTTATGTTTAGGCGACTCAGATGTAGGTTTGGGGTTTGGGGTTAGATTGACGGATCGGACATTCCTTGTCGTCTTGCAATGATATCTCTAATCCGGTCACACACCATCGTCGCCCACCACTTCGTGCGTGACAAAGAAGTGTAGGTAGGTTTTAAGGTGGGTATATTTACATAGGAGAACACGTGGTAGTAGATGAACGAGTCAGTGAGTAGAATTAGCTTTTGAAATGCCTCAAATGACGCTTCAAAAATATCTTATTAGAATATGAGGCGAGGTAAACACTAGTAAACAAGCTCGACTGTTGCAGGATCAAACTCCTTCTGCATCTATTTCGACTAAAAAGAATTCCTGCAACTTTTGTATTGTATATATAATAATTGAATAAATATATATTCAAATAAATATATATTTATGCATGAATGTATTTATTATTAACAAGAAATTAGCCCATGCATAAGTCTATAATAAATTTTCGCTAATATCTAGTACCAGTTTATTTAGCTTAGTTAGTAAGCCAACCTCTTAGAAATCTCTTGGTCGTGAGTTCAAATAGCGGTAAGCGATGTAAGTTTTACATGGTGATTTATATTCCTAGTTTTGGTAAAAATTGTTCTTGTTTTTGTTATGGTAGAAAAAATAAATAGAAAATAGAAAAATAAACTGATACTTTCACCAATACTTGACTTTATGTATAAGCAAGTTTGGTTTATTGTTTTTGTTTTTTATCCTATTTTGCACTTAAATCGATGGGGTTTTGTCCTACGGGGTTTAGTCCTGGGGGTATTTAGACCCCACAGCGACTACAGGTGGGTTGTTCAGAAAGTACTTTTGTAAAGGCGAGCACTTAGCGAGTAGACAGAGTGAAGTTATTTGTGTCTACCAAGGGTGCAATGGTTGGGTTACTAGTCTGGACTAGTAAATATTTACTGTTGTACGGGATGTCCTACATATGTTAACAAGTGTCAGATTGAGCAAACCTTAAGAAATAAACGAATAAACGTTCTTTTTTTACTTGTGTGACCGAGGTTGTATGTGCAGGGAAGTGTCCGTTTCACAGTCGTACAAAAATATGGTCACAAAATTGCCACCTGTGGGGTGGTTGTCAGGGTGAGTAAGTATCCAAAGGTGGTAGGTAGGGGTATCCAGTAGGTAGAGGTATTCGGTAGGTAGAGGTGTCAGGTCCGGTAGGTAGCGGGTTAATTCATTAAGGTCATATCGTAGCGGATAGGTCTACAAAAGTAAAAACTTGGCAGATATATGTACAAAGAAGAGTACTGTGTAGATAGACGTACTTACACGAGTGCTCAACAGATAGATGTAAAAAGATGGGTACTTTGTGTGTAGATCTACAGAGGTGTGTACTATGGTGATAGATGAGTGAGTACTTCGTAAATCGATAGACAAAGGACAAATACTAGGCAGATATCCTAGTGATTACTTTATTCTTGTAATTCGTATTCCACACAGTGTAGGATTAAACCTCAGATCTGCGAAAAACACGAAACAAAGTGTAAACAAACTTTAAAAAGTGGTCATCAGAATATGAGTTGAGGTGACAAATCAACTTGAGAAAAAAAAATGAGATCGGAATAAACGTTCTCTCATGAAATCATAAATTCTCTGATGAGGCTACATTGTTTTATTTCGACGTCACAGTCGGTGGCCACAACATAAGGGTCTAGTTCAGCATCATAGATATATCATAAATTGAACATCATAATGTGACAGTTGATAATCACACGGATTTGTTCTATTCTTCAAGTTAGAGCATCTGGAGTTTATAGCGCTAAAAACAAACTCTGCTTGACATTTCGAAAAAAAAAAACAACAAAAAACAGATAGAAAAACCATAGTGACAATGGCCTGGTAAACCGTATCCTATACTTACACCTGTCTTATTCTTTATAATTAATTCATTAAAAGCTCCCACTTATGAAGAATGCCAGATCAAATATTACCTTCTAGTTTTTAATGTTTGAAATTCTTTTTTTTTTTTATTCAAGTATCTATTTGTAAAAAAACGAACATTATTCTCCATCCGGTTCCTTCACTCAAAAATATAATTTTCATTTGTTCCCCTACCCCTCCTAAATATCCCAGATCCTTATGTCAGGGGGTTTTTTTTCGCCCAGATTCACAAATAAACTTAAGCTAAGTATACAAATGACACAGTTTCCACCCTGCGTCATGAAACATACCAGTTTGTGCAAGTTTGACCTACAAGCAGCTGAGGTAAGTGCAAGTAGGAAGGTAAGAAAAAAAAAGGAAGATCGCCTATATACGGAATCTTACGTAAAATATCTTGATACTTAATATGGTTAAAGGGAGATAATCATAAGAGATTCCCCACGAAGTTGGACATGAGCCAAGATGCTCAAAATTTCAAATGAATATCGCTCAAATTATCTAGACACGTTCTTAAGTGCCCTACTGTTGAATTATACGCATCTATTTCAGTGACAGATTAACAATTAGACTGAGTAGGCATAGCGCCTCAGAAGGTAGAAGAAACAAGTGCAAAAGTTTCTACAAATTGAGTATACACGTGATTATTGGGGTAAGGTTTTAGTACTTTTGCATACCTAGAATATTACAAATTCTATTTGGTCTACTAAATTAGGTTCCAGATATATAACCATTTAAAAATTATGGTCTTACGGTTTCGTACTAACCAAGAGACGGACCCTCAAACTGAGAACCATGCAGCGTGCACAAGGAAGAATCATGCTCAACATCACATGGAGAGATCACAGGACAGCACAATACATAAGGGGGAAAACAGGAGTCTGAGACAGCGTGGAAACCATTAGAAAACTCAAATGGCATGTTGCAAGAACCGATGGACATCACAACTTAGAATATGGATCCCCAGAGATAACATGCGTAACAGATGCTGACTGAATACAAGATGGAGAGATGAACTCGACAAGTTCAGAAAGTATTGGTTCTGCAACGCCATTGATAGAGAAGTGTGGCAAATCCTGAGGAAGGTCCATGTCCAAAGACAGGCGGAGAAATACGGAGAATGATAAGGACTGCAGCATTTGGTATATTAAGTATAGTACGACTATGTGATTTATTTAACGTAACTTCATTCTATTAAGGAATGGTGGGACAAGGTCGGGGAGAACCTCATTAACGATGGGCCTAGGGGCCCAGGAGCCCAGGAGGGGTATATAATCAGCGAGTGTCTTTTCTGCATGAGAGATTTCTCACAATGCTCAATGAGGTTATTTAGACAAGACAAGATAAATTTTTTTCATACCTTTTTCATACACAAATCACTTGCGCACTCACACACTGAGACGTTGGAGGTAAGACTGGGGCATAGGGGAGAGAAGGGGTGAGAGTGTACGTTGCTTCTTTAACAGCACGCTGCTAAATACACGCTTGATATTTCCGTTATTCGCTTTTTTGTAAAAACGGAAATGTAGCGTAAAGCAGACTTTTGAAAGGTAGAAAATTGAACCGACAAAAATTGTCGATGCAGTTTAATGAAACTAGCATAAAAAATGCTGCATATATATATATATATATATATATATATATATATATATATATATATATATATATATATATATATACACACGCACAAAACAGGCTGTTTCGTCACATCACGACTCTTCAGTGTGTCTTTAGACACGATATCCACGTCAGTGCCGCTAGGCGTGATTGAAACCTTTTTCTGATTTCAGGATTCTACCCCTGCCCTACGTAGAATCAGACGGTCATTACAACATAAATAATGTACACTCAATTCACCATCAACCAGAGTGCTCAATACAAGAGTTAGAAGAGCGTTGCACACACACACACACACACACACACACATATATATATATATATATATATATATATATATATATATATATATATATATATATATATATATATATATATAGTGTATGTATGTGTGTGTGTTTCTGGTTGGGTGAATTTAAGTAGGTTTTTATTAAAAACGACCAATAAGAATCGATATTTTAGTAAATTAAGTATGTGTAAGACTCATACGTGAAGACGATCATTATACACACTTCATTCAAATATTTGTTACCTCGAACAAAAATTTAAATTTACTAAAAATTGTTCAAACAATCCTTGTCTGTCGTCTTAGATAAAACTTACTCCATATGTATGTATAGATTCAAGTTCCCCAAAACTTCTGTCTAGGAATAGTATTCCTACTACATGAAAAAGAAGACTTTTGGATACGAAACATGGAAATTAACATCACGAACTGAGAACCAACTTAGAAATTACACAGAGAGCCATAGAAAGAACAATAACCCAGAGATAGAAAAAAATCATCATGAATCAGAGGGAGGACTAGAGTGAATGATATTATACAAATAATTAAGCAACAAAAATGGAGATGGGCTCGACACTTAACAAGAACAGATAAAAACAGATGGAACAAAAGACTAACAGATTGGTTCCCGTGGTTCAGTAAATGCAGTAGGAAGAGACCAGACATAAGGTGGAGGGGTGAGATAGAAATGTCAAGTAAAAAGTTAGCACAATCGCAGTCGTCGTGGAAATGATGGCCTTTAGTGGACCTATAATGGCTACTGTTGATGATGATGATGTTAGATGCGGGAATACCTTAATTAGTACGGTTTTGAATTGTGCGTGTTTTGATATAGAACGGTTTAGGTATTTCTGTGCAAATTAATGTAACTAAGTATAAGCTGTGAAAAAACACATTAAAGTATAATAAGACCTTGAAAAGAGCAGTTTTAATATGTTGAAAAAAAATCCACGAACATCCTTGTCTAATTCTATTCTGAAAGCCGATTGTTCTCCTACTTGCAACAAGGTGCGTCCCACCATTTTTCTTTTCATCGTACAAACTGACAAACCCATTTGTTCTATATTCTTATAAATAAACAAGAAATAAATAAAGAAAATTAGCCTATCAAATATTCCTCAGGCCTTTTGATGTCGTGGAAATTAAAGACATTTTCAAATTGCTATAAAGATGAAATACTCTTACAGCACGGAAATAGTTTTGGGATATGTTTTTTTTTTATAGTTTAAAATTATTAATCACCGCTATCCACATTATTGGTTTAGATATTATTGTTAAGTTATTCATGTGTTTCGAACAATTATATGTATTTATGTATCTATACATCCTGGCTTCGCCAAACCCTAACCTAATTTTGCAAATACACTCCTCTCACTGAGTAAGCAAAATGCTTTTTGTTTTCTGAAAATTCCCCTCCAAAAGAAAGTTTTTGTCGGGATTCCAAGCATTCCTTGTTTGTTAACAACTAAAATTGCCCATTATCTCATGTCTCTGCACCCCTCTCGCCCAAGCCTGTGTCTTTTCATTCTTTCCCTTATCCCTCCCCATTTTTGTTGCCAGTCAATGATTTTATCTAAATGTTATGCATCAAATTCATATGCATAAGTTTTCTCACGCCCATTAGTAAACTACCTAAATTTCTTCTCTTCCCTTTCCCTTCCTACCCTCTTCATAAACATTAATATTTTACCTATCTCTCTCTTCTTACCTTCTCATTAGACTCTCTCTCTCTCTCTCTCTCTCTCTCTCTCTCTCTCTCTCTCTCTCTCTCTTACACTCTTATTGAGCCTCCAGACTTTCTTTTCTCCCTCTTCTCTCCTCCCACTTCGTCTGTAAACTATCCACAATCATTTTCTCCCTTCTTTCTGTCCGAATAGAATAATGAATATTCTTTATGAGATAAGAGGTATTTTGATTGATTTATAGTAAAAAGATAAGAAATATTTTGAATGAAGTAAGTAATATTTCAATTTACATAATCTATATCATATCTCTATCGAATAAAAGCAGCAAAATACAGAATGCCATTCACTGTAGCTTTCGTTGACTTCGAGTAGGCCTTAGTTTCTTTGGAAATCCCATCGAAACAATCATACAAGTCGTGGAAACAATCATACAAGTCGTAGAAACAATCATACAAGTCGTAGAAACAATCATACAAGTCGTAGAAACAATCATACAAGTCGTAGAAACAATCATACAAGAAGGAGTAGTCCCCGTATATGTCTGAGTTCTACATCATATCTACCGACAGCAGTTCCCTTATCGGGTTACACAAAGACTCTGTGCCCTTCCAGCTCGAACAAGGAGTAAGAGAAGGCGACACTAGCTCACCCAAACTCTTTACAGCTTGTCTCGTAATGATCTTCCAAAATTTAAACTGGAAAAATAAAGGAATCAGAATCGATGGTAAATACTACCTAAGTAGTTAGTGATGAAATCTTCCCCTTTATCGAGAACCTTGATAAACTCCAGATAATGTTAGACAAACTGAATGAAGAAAGCAAGAAAGAAGGTCTCCACATGAACTTGAGGAAAAAGGTTGATCAAAAGGCGTAATGATTTATACAATTTCATCATCATCATTATCATCATCATCGTCAGTCTTTTGGCGTCCGTCGTTGGACATAGACCTTCCCCAGGATTTGCCACACTTCCCTATCACGGGCGTCGCGGAGCCAGTACTTCCTGAACTTGTCTAGCTCGTCTCTATATCTAATATTCTGCCGGCCTCGGTTGTGCATGTGGTCTCGGGGGATGCATGTCGTGAGTTGTGATGTCCATTGATTGTCTGCCATTCTTGCAACATGGCTAGCCTACCGCCATTTGAGACTTTTAATGGATTCTATGATGTCCCTAACTCTTGTCTTTTCTCGGATGTACTGTGCTGTCTTGTGGTCTCTCCATGTGAGGCCCAGCATTATTCTTTCATGTGCACGTTGCATGGTTCTCAATTTCAGGAGATACTAACTCTACGATGCTCACGATAGAGAGCTCCAGTAGATCTGTGGTAAGGTCTATGCCCAAGGACAGACGTTAAAAACTTATCATGATAATAATAATGATTATGTGTCATCATTTAGCCATTCCGTGTCACCATTTTCGGTTCAATTTTATAACCTTTGTAATATTCACATGCAGTAAACCTCATTTAGTATTTCCAGGCTCTAAGACCTCATTATCTTAACTGAGCTATTCCCATGCAGTGAGTGCCAAACATTTTCATCCCAATGTCGTAAGGCCTCAACATTTTCAGCCCGACGTTACAACCATTGAGCAGTTCACATTCAGTGAAACCTCATGAAAGTCAGTCCACCGATGTAACCATCGGGCTATTCCTATGCAGTAAGAACTCATCATTTCAGTCCGTTGTCATCATTCTATTTAAAACATTCCTTATTTAGAAAGAAACAGAAAAAAAGGAATTTAGGTTGTTTGCTGAAAGGATAAGGAGGGGAGAGAGAGAGAGAGAGAAGAGGGAAATGAAGTATTTTTGATTAAAGGGTAAAAAAAGAACAGACAGAAAAGAAATTAGAGTACTTTGCTGACGGTGTAAGAATATTTTCGTACATGAAACTTATCTATGTTTGTATAACATTTCGATAAAAGCATAGATTAACATCAAATATTGAAAGAGATAAGAGGATGATACAGGCATTGGGTTAGACGAGACCAGAGGCACACGAGATAAAGAATAATCTTAGTTGTCAACACTCATGAAATATCGTGGGTCCAGTTAGGTCTTCACAATTTCTTAATGCCTCACATTGTTTTGACTAACAATTGCAGTACTCAATGAAAATTACGGGCCAGAGTTAGAAAAAAAAATCTTACTAGATAAAAACAGGTAATTTAATATTCGACTCAATGAGTATAGAATTTAACATGACTATGCTATCTTCCGTCTTTCTTTTTAAATAATATAAGTAATATTTTAATTCATATAATCAGTGTTTTCCGTAAGAAGATTCTGGAAAATAGTCGGATGCAAAACTCCATCCCTGATTTTAGATTTGAGTGTAATAAATATTAGGTTTGTCGAGTTTCTTGAACACTCTGACAAAGTGTATAAACATTCGACGATCTTATAGTTTTCAAAATAGGCGAAGGGAAGAGGAGAAGCGAAAGGAAAGTTTTATTATTCATTATTATTTCAAGGAATAATTCCCAGTGTTGGCTCGGTAGGGTGGGGACAACATATATAACGACACTGTTTCCCCATGCTTTCATCATCAGTCTATTAGCGTCCGTGGTTGGTCATAAACCTTCCCCGAGATTCGTCACACCTCTCTATCATGGGCATCACTGAGCCAATACTTTCTGAATTTATCTAGCTCGTCACGCCATCTTACTTTCTGTCGGCCAAAGCCTCGTACCCTAATCCCAGGGGATCTACATTGTGAGACGTGACGTCAAGCAGTTGTCTGACACTCTTGCAAACTCTTCAAACCTTTAGTATTTGAGTTTTCTGACAGTTTCTCTAATATGTTGTACCGCCTTATGATTTCTCCATGTGAGGTTGAGCATGATTCTCTCATGTGCACATGGCGTGATTCTCAGTTTGAGGGTCAATTTTTCTAATGGTTTCTATTATATCTCAGACTCCTGTCTTTTCTCTAATATACTGTGTTGTCTTATGATGTCTCAATGTGAGGTTGAGCATAATTCTTTCATGTGCACGTTGCATGCTTCTCAGTTTGCGGGTCAGTCTCTTGGTTGGGTTCCATGTTTCAGCTCCGTGTGTGACTATCGGTAGGATACATTGGTTGTATACCCTTCTTTTTAGAACTTGTGGGATTTTTATGTTTTTGATAGTCGAGCTTGCTCTACCAAAAACTTGCAAAACTTGTGTGATTCTTCGCTTTATTTCTTCTTCTTTTGGTAACTGTAGGGAGATGTAGTGGTCTACTTTCTCTCACTTCACATTTTCGGTTTTGATCTTCGTATCTTTGTCACCAACAGGTTTGTTGAACAAAGCATTTGTTTTGTTGAAGTTCATTTAGAAGCCAACTTTTTTGCACGCTTCATTTAGTTTGTCTTACAATATTAGGAGACCGTTAAGTTTCTCAGCAAAGATAACGATGTTGTCAGCAAATCTGAGGTTACTTAAGTAGTCGCCGTCTACCCTGACTCCATGGTGTTCCCATTCTAAGTTTTGGAAGATCACCTTGAGGTAGGCTGTGAAGGGTTTTGAGGAGCTGGTATCACCTTGTCTCACTCCTTTTTCTAATGGAAAGGGCTCGTAGTATTTGTGCAGTCGTATGAAGGACCGGCTGTGTCGGTAGATATGTTGCAGCACTCTGACAAATACGTGGTCTACACTTTGTCGTATCATTGCGTCAATGACTTCGGGGATTCTCACTGAATCGGAGACCTTTTTAAAGTCAACAAATGCTACAGCTAGTGGTATTCTATATTCTGCTGCTTTCCCTTTTAGTTGGTTTACTAAATGGAGGTGATCGATGGTTGAGTAGCTTATTCTGTAGCCAGCTTGTTCTTGTGTTTTGTTTTCATCTAGCGTTTTGCTGATTCGGTTGGTGATCACTTTGGTGAAGAACTACAGAACATCATATCCCTATTCTTTTTTTTTTTTTTTTTTTTGTAAATGATTAATCATTTAACTAAAGGGAAGTAACTGAAATACGTGGAGGCCGTAGTTTCATACGACGGACGCAAAGTAAGGTGTAGTTCAGCAGTATTACTACATCGTGAAGAGAACTCCCAACAACAACCAAAAAATATTTGGGTTCTGGAAAATGATTCGCATGTAAAAAAATAAAAATAAAAAAAAAGCTTACAAAAATAGTGTCGTCAGAATATGAAGTCATGTAAAAAAATCTCCGGGGATAAATATGATCAAAATAAACGTTCTATTATGACATGATAATCACGACACAGCGTTTTCACTGACACAAATTGAACATCGAGTTCAGCAATTTAGTCATGTAGTAAATAGGCCCCTTATAAAACTCAAAAATGTTACAAATCACCCGGATCTTTTGTGCTCCCTAATCCTGAACATTTAAGGGTACCTTGAATGATTTCCAAGTCTCAAACTTGCATACTGCCTAGCATTCACGCTTATCTTCTTTTTTTTTAATTTGGACTTTTTAGTGATCACTGCCCAACAAAAGGTATGAGAAGTAACTCATTATTTGATCACCTCTTTTTCCAATTTTTGATTGACCATCCCCAACACTACATACAGCCTGAAGACATTGGTCATCAGCGGTTTCAGTTGAGTGACTAACCAGACTTGATTCTTTGTTATTCATGAATTTATTGCTCAAATCAAACAAGTATTATTTTCAACAAGGCAATTTATTTTCACCACCACCACAACCTGATTTACCAAATGAAGAGAAGCATAAGGGTAGCTGTGATTCATAATTTCCCTTATAATGCTGGTTCAAAACATTTATTCCAGATCGAGTTACAGTAAAGAGATGTTAAAAATGAGCTAAAACTATCCCTACTATTCACTGAATTATACATGCTTGAGAACATTTAAAAGCATAGCATGTCACTAACATGAATGTACCTTTCAATGGTTGAAAGGTTTCGTTTCAATAGAAAGCGAAGATTGGACCAGATATGTGGCTCTGAAGAAGAAAGAGTTTATAGGAAGCCATCGTTGAGAGTCCAGCTTGTTTTGAATGAGAAGAATCATGGTGGGTGTGATGGTGGAGATAGCAGTTGCTGTAGTGGGTAGCCTTAGATAGAGACACACACACACACACACACACTCACACATGCATATATATATGTTTGTATTGTGGATGTGAAGTGATCCGACAGGATGTAGATTTTTATTCATTTATTCTCCTTCTTGAAGTAGAGATTGTTATTCATCACACAGATACAAACACCTCGCCTCCCGCCCTCACCAAACAACCAAACATTGAGATATTCACATTCTACTCTTCAGCATTGAAATGAAAACAGCGTATTTATCTCTGTGAACCACTACAAACATTTTTCTCTGTAAAAGATGGCTGGCCCCCGTCGAAATGCATCAAATTACGCCCTAGGAATAATAATGAAAAATTTTGAGATGAAACACCTATCTCTTGAGTTTTTCACTTCTTCTTCCAATTTTTATTTTCATCCATACACACAAATATATATATATATATATATATATATATATATATATATATATATATATATATGCGTGTGCATAAGCGAACAATAATAAAATATACAACAAGCGTGTGTATACATATTGATGTATCAAGTAGATCTTAGTTCAAAAAGTGCTCAATATCATCGATAAATCGATTTCAAAAAGTAAAGATTTTTTTCCAATAGTTCATTCGAGTTCATACTGTTTCTCTTCAATTTTTGTTTGATAATCTCTTTTAGTGAAACAAAATGTAAAATCTGTAATGAACCATTGAAAAAAAAATCTTTACACACTTATACATGTATTTGATTGTGTTTATTTGTGTGTGTGTGTGTGTGTGTGTGCGTGTTTTTGTGTGTGTGTATGTATGTGTGTGTGTATGTGTGTGTTGCACTGAATCGATTGAATTTTTAAAAGAAAATGAGCATACGTGTTTGTAATTTGATCAAAAATTGGTTCAATCAAAATGATGATGGGGGGGGGGCAAAAAAAAATAAACAACCGCATTGTTTTTACATTTTCACCAAAAAATCAAATAAATACGTAGCTTTGATTTGATCGAAAATTTATTTAATCAAAAAAAATATTTTTTTAAATATGTTTTTGACGAACAAAAGTTTATGTAATCGAAGTAGAATCGAACTATTTTTTTAAAAGTAAATTTTGCCAATTAGGCAATTCAACATAGCACACGCACACGCGCACGCACACACACACACACACACACACACACACACACACACACACATATATATATATATATATATATATATATATATATATATATATATATATATATATATATATATATATATATATATATATATATATATAATGCTCTTCTATAAGAATTGAGTACTCTGTTGGGTGAGGAGTTTCTGCTTAAAATGAATATATCGCTTAAATTCAGCCTTACCCAGTCCAGTAGTCCAGAGGTGGGAAATCAGCCTCCGGGTCCGATGTGAGGGTTTCAATTCTGCCTCGCGGTACTGGATGGGATAAAAGTCTATAGCCACACTGAAGAGATGTAATACATCGAAAAAGCTGTCTGTGGATGACACTATATATATATATATATATATATATATATATATATATACACACACACACACAGAGTATATGTGGCATAAATCAGGCTAGCAGTATAACATAATATAATAATATATCAATAATATAAAGCCACTTCTGAAATGTATTGGATTTATTTCATGGAGTGCTCGATACAACATTTTACTCATTGAGTTGAGTTGTTTTAGTGTAGAGCTGGAAATAAATAGTAGGTTGTGGATTCGCTACACAAACTAGCTCATATTTCGGCCCTCTCGCCTAAAGAGGCCCAGAGAGGGCCGAAACATGAGCTAGTTTGTATAGCGAATCCACAACCTACTATTTATATATATATATATATATATATATATATATATATATATATATATATATATATATATATATATATATATATATAGTACAGATCAGGTTTGTGATATAGCATACTACATTATAAAGCAACATCTGATATGTGATGTATTTATTTCATAGAGTTCTCGATACATTCAAATTGAAACTCAGAGTTTAAGTTGGTTTAGTGTTGAGCTGGAACCTAAGTATTATGTAGATTCGCTGTACAAACGCTTTTATGTTTCTGCCCTCATTTTTGCGTAATCCTAGAGAAAGTTTAAAAAAGGCCGTGACGTTTACTTAGCTGTATATTGCGTGTATGCTGTCAGTTAATGGTTACGCTTTTTTTTAAAAGCCTCAAGGCAGTATTCTAAAGCAAAGGACGATGAATTCTAAATAAACTTACGAGAACGAACACCAATCAGTATTCATACACCAATTTTTCTCTTCTTGTTCAACAAAAGAAAAACATTTTCGATGAGATGAGTCATTAATGATGAAGAATGCATTTCTCACGAGAATCCAAAGAAAACCGTGCGTTGATTGTGGAGAGCATTCGACCTACCGCTGTCATCATCATCATAATCATCATCGCTTTAAAGTCGGTTGTTTGACACGGACAAAGACGTGTGTTGTTTTTTGTTTTTTGTTTTTTTTCATAGCTGATAGTTATATATACCTTCTATATACCCCAATTGTTAACCTTTCAGATCTTTCACTTCTTCCAAATAATGTCCCTCTAACTTTCACCCTGTACAGTGTTACATACACCCGGACCTGTCTGCTTACCCACCAAGTGGGTGTTGAGAGCCGGTGGAGCTCTAAGGCCACTCTGAACGACATCAGCAGTGACCAATCCACCAAGCCCCCCCCCACCACCACCACCACCAACACGTCATGGGCCAGCGTGGTAGGGCATGGCCCGATACTCCCCATGGTTCGTACAATGAAAATTATACCGGCTGTTCCTGCTGGGTCCTCGGTACTAAAAGGCCCAGTCACATCACTCGCTTTGGGTGGGGGTGATGCACTTCAAATGCGACCTCCCAAACACTACACCAGGAGGATAGCTGATACTTACTAATTAATTTGCATAGCAATACCATACCACATCAAAATCTGCACAAATCGAAACCGCACTAATTAAGGTATCCTGTATATATCATCATCATCATCATTTTAAAGTTGGTCGTTGGACATGGACCTTCGCCAAGACCGTTCAATTCTCCCGTTGGCGTATGTCACGTCTGCCAATACCCTCTGAATTCGTCTGAATCAACACGCTGTCTTATTTTCCATTTTTTGCCGTTCACCATTTTGCTTATGATCTCAGGGGATCACGACTCATTATGTGGATCCTTTAAGATCATAGGCGATAATGAGACCAACAAAAAAAATAAGATAGCGAGATAAGTTCGGAAGATATGGGCACCGATACGGGAACAGGTGAACTTACGAATCTTGAGGAGGTCGATGTGAATCAACAGACTAAAAATGACTGCTGCATACATTGGCATTGAGGATGAGGACGATGATGACTACCCGAATGGTGACTTCAGATCACTGAAAGCCAAGAAATAGGCTTTGGTGGTTGAATTATAATACTATAGGAATTTTTAAAAAAACAGAAGTCAAAAAAATGTGGGAAACGTTTGCATCAACCTAATTATAAAACATATCTGGTTTATCACACAATAGAAACCGCCAAGTTGCCA
Organism: Thysanoteuthis rhombus; assembly: GCA_963457665.1. Taxonomy (NCBI): domain Eukaryota; kingdom Metazoa; phylum Mollusca; class Cephalopoda; order Oegopsida; family Thysanoteuthidae; genus Thysanoteuthis; species Thysanoteuthis major. The sequence goes on from OY735217.1 coordinate 56,106,792, forward strand.
AAATCTTCTGGTAGAATGCTGTGTTGAGGGTGGATTGGGAAAAAGGGGTGATCAATGAATAATTTACGTCTTTTGCCTTTTTTTGAGTACTAAAAAGTCAGAATTTAAAAATAACAAAAAACAAGCGTTAACGCTAACACAAACACAGGGGCTAATTTAGCATAAGCGTACATTATAAATTGACCTCACGATTAAAACCATATTGAGAGGGGTTTTTGAAAAAACTAAAGATAACGAGATTTACATGCTTAAATTTTGGGCCCTTTTAACTGATAGATAGATAGGTAGGTAAAACCACTTAGGGACAGCAGAAACCAATGTTGCCCTATATTTATGGTTTTGGTCGACAATTTCAAACTTGAATTTCTCAAGCGCATGTTTTTCGGAGTTACTTTCATCCTGTATGTTTTATATTCGATTGATGGGATTGGCCACAAACACATGCAATGTATGTATTAGCTAATAGGTGTAAAAAGAGATTGATTTGAAGAGCCTAGATAACAATGTCTTCAATTATGTTGTTTTCTCGCAAAGGAAAACCAAACAAAACGATCTGATACATTGACGTCACGCTGTGGTGAACTCGAAGAAACGAAACAAAGCAGAAAAAAGAATTAAGGAATAAATAATAAAACCTTGATGGGACAAGAGATTTGATTGGACATTCGCTGCCATGCGTAGTCGGGAGGGTTTGGGGGAATTTAACACCTGTCAGACAAAAGAACCGCTAAAACAAATACTTGAACCGTGTCTCGGAAGGCGGAAGTGCTTTCTAAAATATGTCACACACACAGTTATAGGCATAGGTAGAGATTTGAGCCCCGTTCCTCCAGCATTTAGTGAGAGTTATCAGTTGAAATGCAATAGATGAACTACTATTTATAAAGCTTTTTGGATTAACCCCCCCCCCCATTGGGGCCTTGTGTACGTTTTCAAATGGTCCCCTTTCCCTCAAATACACCTTTGCTCACAGTATATACATATCTATCTTCGTATGTCTACATCTGTGTATCTATCTACCTATCTATCTGTCATTCGTCTCTCTCTCTATCTCTATCTCTCTCTCTATATATATATGTATATATATGTATATATATATATATACATATATGTATACATATATATATATACATATATGTATATATATACATATATATATATGTATATATATACATACATATATATATATATATATATATATATATATATATATATATATATATATATATATATATATATATATATATATATTCCACTCTATCCATATTTATCTCTCTTGAATTTGAACGCTTCATACACATTTCTAAGACAACTATGGAAAACTTCTTTATGAAAACACAATGAAATACCACTTGACTGTGAATAAATTTACCATATTTCAGAAGATCATTTTCACGGAGAATTAAAGCCAGTGTAAGTTTTGGTGAGGAATTTCGCAAAATCTATGGGAATTCAAACGAGCTGGGATTGGAATTAATCTATACAAAAGGAAATTTTAAAGTGGAAAATAACGTAAAATGGTGCTTTTAGGGTATTTTTTTGTTTTATTTGGTAAATTAAGAGACGAATGACATCTTGAAAATTGAAATCAGCGAATTGAGTTCGAACTCCGGCTGGGACATGATGTATTCATTTCACATTGATTTAATCGGCAAAATAGCGTAAGATGAAGTGAGTGACGCCACTTCGGGTGCTTTTTGCTTCTAAGTTTATTTCACAAGTTGAACATGGCGATGGCTCATTTTCTATGAAAAATAAGAATGTCAATATTTTTTTTCTTTTTTCATTCAAGAAATCTACGATATGATTTACCAAAGTTAGTAGTACCCTCACACTGGCTACGACTTCAGCCGTCTCTGCTTAGGCTGCACACGTCACATTACAACCTACTCGGCATTACCAGAGTGCACATCACTTTACCGTAGACTACAGATACTTATGTTGACTGCGTAAGAACAGCGCTTTTTTAATGAACTAAAATTTAAAAAAAAAATGAGGACTCACCATTTTCGTGCCTGTCGTATAGAGAGTTTAATCATGGCTTGTCGAACAAGGAGTTTAATCATGGTCGGTGAAAGGAAGGTAAACGGGTATTTAGTATCCAGAACACTTGGTAAAGGTCCAGTTGACTATAGACAGCATGAAGCATTGAAAACATTTGATTCTGAGGGAGGAAAAGAAAAGAGAAGAGAAAAAAAGATTGAATTATTCAAATAACGTTCAGTTTTGTATACAAAGGAAGTCTGAATCATATATTTCTTAGATACACCGGTTTTTGTTCAATCACCCAATTAAAGCAACACCGAGCTTGGTCAGTACCTAGAAGGGTGACCGTTAGGGGAATACCAGCTGGGGAAGCACCTCCTGTAGTCATGCTAATCTCGAAATATTTAGGGCCTCATTCCTTTGGAAAACGTTAGTATGACTGAGAGAGGAGGGATATGGGACTTGGGTATAACACCTCCTCCATACTAAGCACCCAGGCGTAGCAGCTTAGGTCTTTGATCTGGTAAGTCTTAAAGTCTGTCAAGAAAAAAAAAGCCAAAAACAAAATCATAAATTTGGCCGGATGAGATGAACATCGGACACGTCGTACATGCCGTTCTTCCAGTAGACAACAAACCGAATACAAAGAAATATATATATATAAGAATATATATGAAAAAAAAAATACCTGGACCTTGCTCGAGAACTGGAAAAGTTATTGGACGTGAAAGTGATTATTATGCCCATCATCATTGGCAAACTTGGAACAGTCCTGAGCAGCCTTGCAAAGAGGTTGAAAGAACTGGATATCTGAAGAAGAATTGAACGCACTCAGGCGACAGCGTATCAGATATCAGCTAAAACACTGAGGAGAATGCTGCCACATGATCTCGAAGTTTACTAGTTACGACTAGTGTAAAAACTCAACGTGTAAAAATAGGAAGACTTGAGGATGCGGGCAGGAGTTCAGGAGATTTTTCGTAGACCTGCTGTCACTTGATCGCCAGCAAGAAACACCGGATACAACTGTTGTGAAGACACAACGAATGAATAACGATAAATTCCGTCTCATACTTATAAATTGTAAGACACTGAAATTTGGGAGTGGCCGAAAAACAAGTTCATTGAAAACCTTTCTAATTTTGTGTAATAGCTCAATCAATTTGCGGCTATGCTATTGCCGTTGAGATAACAAGGAAGCCTAAATTTGCGGTATGAGTTACGTCAGAGATTTTTTTCATCTCATCTAGGATCTCTCTAAAAATGCATTGTAATCTTTTGAAAACTGACAGTTGTATTGCAAATATAATTTTTCTGTTGAGTAGGAGGAGCATTCTGCTGATATATTTTTCCCCCAAGACATAGTAGTGGCCTGAAAACTGTCCGAATCAGATTTCAAAGTTGTTTAAATTGGATTTGATCGACAATTCTACATATTTTCTAATTCAAATTTATTTCTATTGATATTCGGACCATCCATCGGGGACTATTTCTTTATTGTCTGATCATCACCGTTGTTTCACCCACTACTGTAAATAATTCGGTTCGAGACACATTTAGTTCCTTAAATTGTTCCTGCTTTCCTCGTTTGTAAGTGAAAAAATATATTAGTTAGACTACTTTATGATTTGCATTTAATAAGTTTTTTTTTATAAATATATTGGTATTATAGATTTATATTATTTCATAACAATACAAAAAAATATAATTCATAATGTAAACTATGATATTCAGAATAAATTGCCAACCATCAGAAACTAATTTGATAAGCTCTAGAAAGTGATAGTAAGACTATCCAAAGAAAAATGTATAATTTGTTTTCGTTTCATTATATTCTGATTGTCAAAATAACACAAGTTTTTTTTTGTATACCTTGCATAATTACATACTGATCTCCATAAATTTTCGATTTCTGATTCACATCAGACGGGTATTCAAGAATATAGGATTTGAGTTCAATTCTCATTCAGGTCTACTTCTTTATTTCAAATCCAGATTGCTTACTTGAACGATTTGAGCGTTGCGATAAGGAAGTAACTATATTACGATGAAAGATAAACTGGTCAGAATTAATAATGGAAATTCTTCATCTAAGGAATTCAAACAACTCAAACCATTACGTATTCTACGACCACCGCTTCTTAATAGTAAGCAAATAGGCCATCGGAACACAGGGCAAAAAAAAAATCCCAGTGGGCCGTCAGTTCGTGGGCGGGCGCCGCTTGGCGCCTAATCAGTAAGTAGGCCAGTGCTTCTCAAACTGTGTGCCATAACTTTCTTTTCAAATGCACGAATATGTATTTCGAGCCTTGAACGTGTGCAACACGAGTATGGTGTCTGTCCTGCAACGCATCTGAGTTGCCAATCCAGTGACTTTATCACTAGATCTCAATCCTTTTAGCGTAAAACGGAAAAGGGGTGTTGACTTCAGTGTGTTGATAAAGAATGTTCGTTCATTGACCATTGGGATGTTTTTGTCTAATTCATTTCATGTTCACAGTTGCTATGCCACTTCATCATCATCATCATCATCATCAGTCCTTTCACATCCGTCGTTGGACATAAACCTTCTCCAGGATTCGCCACGATTCTCTATCACGGGCGTCGCGGAGCCAGTATTTTCAGAATTAGTCTAGCTCATTTCTCCAACTTGTGTTCTGTCGGCGTCAGTTTCTCATGTGATCTCTGGGGATCCATGTTGAGAAACCTGATGTCCATTGGTTGTCTTTCATTCTTGCAACGTGGCCTGACCATTGCCAATTGAGTTTTTAAATAGTTTCTATGATGTCACGTACTCCTATTCTTAATATGTTGTCCTACAATAAAGTCTGAGAACTACTGCAGTAACACTGAACCCAGTCAATGAGATTTCTGGGAGCCTTTCCTATTTTCGTATGCGGCAATTATTTTTTTCAAATAAATTAAATCAATATTGAAATATTCATAAAATCATGGTGTTTAATTTAACGTAAAGTCATTTATGGAACAATATTTTGTCTTAAATCCTCAAACAAGTTTACTTGAGACATTCTTTTTACCTTTTTACCTGCAAAAAAAAAAAATATTGAAATATATTTTTGGGGAAGAGGTTGCTAAAATCTCAGAACTTTGTGCAACTGCTTTGTTTGCACTGTCTCTGGTTCGAGCGTAGCTTCTGAATAACCTCATCATCATCATCATCATCATCAGTCTTTTAGTGTCCGTCGTTGGACATAGAACTTCCCCAGGAATTGCCACACTTCCCTATCATGGGCGTCACGGAGCCAGTACTTCCTGAACTTGTCTAGCTCGTCTCTCCATCTAACATTTTGCCGGCCTCGGTTGCACGTGTGGTCTCGGGGGATCCATGTCGTGAGTCGTGATGTCCATCGATTGTTTGCCATTCTTCAACATGGCCAGTCCACTGCCATTTGAAATTTTTAATGGATTCTATGATGTCCCTAACTCTTGTCTTTTCTCGGGTGTACTGTGCTGTCTTGTGGTCTCTCCACGTGAGGTCCAGCATTATTCTTTCATGTGCACGTTGCATGGTTCTCAATTAGCAAGACGAAGATCATGTGCAACAACCACATTCGAGATAAAAACACTAAGATCAAAATCGAGGACACAGAACTCGAGAAAGTAGACCACTAGATCTACCTAGGACAACGAATCTCCACGGGACCCTCAAAAGAAGAAGAGATCAAGCGAAGAATCACACTAGGATGGCAAGCCTTTGGCAGAGCTAGCTCAACCTTCAAAAACAATAAGATCCCATTTATCCTAAAGAGAAGGGTGTATAACCAATGCATCCTCCCAATAGTCACTTATGGAGCTGAAACATGGAACTTAACCAAGAGATAGGCCCGTAAATTGAATAACCGACCGCACTCTAAATTCGTTGTAGGTGTCTGTATACGGGAGAAGTTCAATGACATTTTGTTAAAAAAAAAAAAAAAGGTTAGCTATGGCTAGAGGAGAATTGCTTAAATTCAGGGACGGATCCGGGAGTATATTTACAGTTATCTCCCCTGCATCATAGCCATATGAACTGATCTTCATTCAGTTCTTAGCTGGTGTATGGCACTGGCAGAAGTAGAAGAAAAGTGTGACTTCTAGTAACAGTAAAATTGAACATTCAAGATGTTTACGATATAATGATCGTATTACCCTTGAAAGCAGTCAATGAAAAGACAAGTTCCACGTCAACCTTTCTAAAGAAGTAAGCTGCAAACACAGAACAATCCATTCTTGAATGAATTATTGCAACATTATTATTAATTTTGAATTACTTTTTTTTTTCACCTCCATCCGAACCTTCAGTTGCTTTTTTTATGTTCTTGCCCAAGAAAATCTTCTACTCGGGTGTCACGTGATCTGGCAATGGTGGCGTTTGAACTTTGTTTTAAAATCGATTTTCTCAGCTGTTTTGAGTCAGATTCGCTTGAAACGTAAGAGAAAGGCGTTTCTTGATCAAAATGCTTCTTACCTAAAATTATTTTCAACTCGGAGTTGGGTGATCCACTGATAATGCCGTTTAGATTTTATAGTGAACCTCTCATTGAACTTTCGGTTCTTGTAATTTATTAAGAGATTTTAATGATTAAACTTTTTCTTTGTTATCAACACTCATGGAATTGTCTACTGCTCCAGTCAGTTGATTCTGATATGATACAGCGAAGTCATTGATAGTCCTTAGTTGAATATATGAAATAAGCTTTGAAATAAAGGTCTGTGGAAGAGAAAATACTTCTGATACATCCTGAACAAAAGTCAACCATACTTGTGGTCTCGTAAGACCATGGATCATTGTTTTGTGTCAGATTTATTTCGATCCTGATAGAAATGTGTTTTTTTACAGGAACTTCTCGTCTAAAAAAAATCTTCCATTCAGGGCCACGTAATATGTCAACATGGCATTTAAACTTGATGTTGCTCTGAGTTAGATTTAGTTGAAACTTGGCAGAAAGGTTTCCTTCGATAAGATGTTTCTTATCTAAAAAATAATCTTCTACTCAGGGTCGTGTAACCAGTCAATAATGGCGTTTAAACTCCATAGTAGACGTTTCATTGAACTTTGGGTTCTTGTTGGAATGAGGCTATGTTATTTATCGAATAATCAGCCAATTGGATGAAGTTTTTGATATCCACCTTAGAATATGTTCTAATACCCATTTCATACGGTCTCCCTGTAATTGTTGAATTTTTTTTAGTTTTCTCGAAGGCTTATCGCACCCCGAACCCCAGCTACATGGGCTCAGTCCGCTTACTAGGATCATGGCCTTCATTAACAGTCCGATTTTTTGGCGTTTGCCCGGACCGTTTTGTAAGTAATAAAAATGCGATTAACAAAAATGACTTATTGCTCTGATGAAAAGGTAGATAAACATTGTAAGATTCACTAAATCGCCTCTTGCCCAATGATCAAATTTTGATCAACTACAAACGTGTTATTTGTAATTTTCTTCCGCTTGTGCTGGTGCATTTCAATATAATTTTAATATAGTTATAATTGAACGAATCTGCGAGCATGTAGGTGCGCATGCGTAAGTGTATGTATGCACCGAGATAACTCGATACTAGCCATGGTAAGACGTTGATATTCGCCGTATATATATATATATATATATATATATATATATATATATATATATATATCCACACACGAGGCACAGAAGTACCGAGTTTGAAGTGGTTTGGATGAGCGATTCTCGAAAAATCTAATGATAACCTTAATAACTGGCCATTGTACAGGATATTCACCCGGTATACCAGTCATCAGACGGGGTAGGGCGATATCAAGTTTTTTTAATCGGCGGTTATCGAGAAATCTAATAAGAATCTGCAGATTATAGATCTCTTAGCTAGAATTTAAGACATGAATTTAGAAATAAAATATCTAAATTGGCAATAGATCTAAATTTAGATATGAAATATCTAAATGAGCAATAGATCTGAATTTAGATATAAGAAATCTAAATAGGCAATATATCTAAATTTAGATATGAAATATCTAAATCGGCAACAATGAAAGAAGTAAACAAAATAATTCGAAGTCATAGTTTCGTATGATGGACAAGAAATTGTTTCATATTACAAATACAGCCGGCTGCTTCAAACACTATAAAGTCTGACATGCATTGTCCTCATCATCAGTCTTTCAGCGTCCGTCGTTTGACATAGACCTACCCCAGGATTCGCCACACCTCTCTATCGTGGGCATCGCTGATCCAATTATTCAGTTGTGCATGTGATCTCTGGGGATCCATGTTGTGAGTCGTGATGTCCATCAGTTGTCTACCATTCTTGCAACATGACTTGCCCATTGCCATTTAAGTTTTACAATAGATTCTATGATGTCTCGGATTCCTATTTTCTCCCTGATATGCTGCGCTGTCCCGTGATCTCTCCGTGTAAGGTCGAGCATGATTCTTTTATGTGCATGTTGCATGGTTCTTTTCTCGTTTGAGGACCTGTCTCTTGATTAGGTTCCATGTTTCAGCTCCGTAGGTGACTATCGGTAGGATGCATTTGTTGTATACACTTGTTTTTTATTATCCTAGAGAGCATTAAAAACCCACAGATGTAGTACAAAAACAATTTTCTGCCAAGTTTTTCCTGAGACGTGGCTGTCTTATTAGGTGAAGAAAGTGACGTCGCTTCGGGCACTTGTCGTTTATGAGTCAAATTTTCCGAAGAAGTTTGAAGTCTGGTCGAGACGGAGAAAACTTGCAGTATGCAATGCCCTAGCTGTGCCGGCTTCACCATAGCCAATGTAAGGGCGAAATCTATTGCTCATTAGTGGTTGCCTGAAGGCTCCCCGAATTATATTTCAAAATTGTTTACGTAGGCTTCGACAAGCAATTTCGATGTTGTTGTTGTTTTTTTTAGTTTGACTTTTATTGGTCAAATTTCACTAAGTAAAAGAATTTAAAAAGGAACAATTAGTAATTTTGAATAAGAGAAATGTTGCTTTTTTTTTTTTTTTTTGACAAGCTGGGAGTTGGGATTAATCACAATTCCCAGATTGAGTTTCTAGGTTTGAATTCCGTCACTTGATAGGCCCTACTCGCTCAGAACTGACTCATGCCGAGGTCAAAATACACAGTTTTCAGGTACTTTATGACTACTTGAAAAATCAAACAAATCTGGGGTGAGTTTTGAATTCTGTGCAATATCGCTTCATCAAGAAGTACCAAGCTATCAGTAAATTATTGATGACATGCTGAAGAGAAACAAGATAAAAAAGGCCATCGATTAACATCTATACATGTAAGTGAGAGGTGTTGCATTGTCTGTCTGTATGTCTGTCTGTCACACAATAAAAAAAATTTAAAAAAACATGTAAATATGGGCGCCGCTCAACCAAAATTGGCATGCATACTATATTGACCTCGGGGAAAGTTTCAAAATAAAAGGATTTCGGCATTCATGGTACTTGTCCATATTCATCGCTAATAAAAAGGTTTTGAGGAATCAAAAAGTTTTTGAAAGGGGGTTCTATTTACAATATAACTGTAATACTAAACTGGACCCTCACTTTGCATTCAATATGCATATATACATACTTTCTTATTTTCGTAAGTTTATATATAATCCTTAAAGTGGTCAGAAGTGAAGGGAAGCTTTTCCCTCTAAGTAAGGGGTCGGAATTGAAAGCAAACTTTTCTTTCACCTTCAAGGGATCAGATCAAAAGTGAAGGGAAACTTTTTTACTGAAGGCATGAAAATATTAGCACTCCTTTTTACTCCAGAAATATTTAACCCGGCATAAACTAGCACAGTACATCCAAGAAAAAACAAGAGTCAGGGACATCATAGAATCCATTAAAAATCTCAAATGGCGGTGGCCTGGCCATGTTGCAAGAATGGCAGACAACCGATGGACATCACGACTCACGACATGGATCCCCCGAGATCACATGCACAACCGACGCCGGGGGAATATTAGATGGAGTGACGAGCTAGACAAGTTCAGGAAGTACTGTCTCCGCGACGCCCATGATAGAGAAGTGTGGCGAATCCTGGGGAATGTCTAAGTCCAACGACGGACGTTAAAAGACTGATGATGATGAAGCTATATAGTGAAGAGTTTCTTTGAAGTGAACGCAGTTAAGGGAAAGAGTCCATTATTCCAAATGGTGGGTAGGAAATCTTTCTTATTAGCAAAACTGTTACCTTCAAATGGAAGAGTGTATTGTTACGGACAGAAAAATGGAGAAAAAATCACATTGCAATGCAAAAAAAAAATCAAGAATTTACTATTCTAGAATCGAATCACCGTACCCAGCCGATCAGCGATCAGACCGAACAATGAAAAATATGATAGCCAGGTATTCTTTCCTCTTCATTCGTCAATCCATGTTTATTTCAGGGCTCCACATTTTTGGCATAGAGCCTTGAAAATCTCCATCTATAGTCTAGTAGCCACCTTCTAAAATTTATTAGATATTTTTTTCGAAATTTCGGCTTTTCTCACTGGTTTTTTGGGGTGCTCGATTTTCAAAAAAAATCAATTGCGAAATAGACACTTATACTTCGCCAGCGCTTTGACATGACATTCTCAGCCTTCTGTCGTTTCGGCGTTCATGGAAAAGCATCATTGGAATGAGATAGTGAGGAAATGGGAAACTAAGAGAGACAAAGAGACTGGGATAATGAGTAAGAACACAGTTTGGTTTCTTTTTTTTTTCTTAACAAAAAATTACATCGTTATTTTCCCTCCAGGTTCTGCAACATATATATTCGAAACTGACATCAGTCGGTGTCCTAAGTCGCATGTTGGTGCGTCTTGTCACGCCAATCCTACGTACTCCTTTATCTAACCTTGAATTACTGGGTTTGAGTTGGGTAGGGGGCTTAGTAAAGTCTCTGGTTACAGAGAGATAAGCCTTCAAAGTGTAAGTATCGAAGAGGGGCACTTGTCTTGGTCTTTTTAGTTTTTTCTTTCTTTCTTTCTGTCTTTCTTTCTTTCTTTCTTTCTTGTTTTTTTCTTTTTCTCTTATCTATTCATGGGAAAAACAATAAAATTAAAATGATTTCAGTTCCAGCGATGGGCAAAGGAAACGGACTCATTCTACTTTTGAACAATAAATTCTTTCATAAATTAATACGAAAATGAAAAGAAAAATCTTTTAGCATCAACCATTGATAGAAAACATAAAAAGACAAATCAAGTGAATTCTGCATAATATAAATTAATTATTACGCTTAATTATAACCTTTTTTGTTTCATTCTGAAAAGCAAAAAATTAATATTCAGGCATATTCCATTGACATCTAAATAGAGATCTCTTTATATATATATATATATATATATATATATATATATATATATATATATATATATATATATGTGTGTGTGTGTGTGTGTGTGTGTGCGTGTGTGTGTGTGTGTGTGTGTGCAAACACTCTTCAAGTGGGGTAAGCTTATGCAATGCTCTTCCAATGTAGGAATAGAGCACTCTGGTAGATGGGGAATATATGTGTAAAGTAAATACATCCCTTTAATTCAGCCTGTCCAGTTCCGTGGTGCAGAGATAAGATGCCAGCCTCTGGATCTGAAGATTTCGATCCTACCTTGGGGTACAGGATGGGATAATGGATAATCTATAGCCACACTGAAGAGTTGTAATATATATATAATTCCCATTCTAATCATGTGTTTGTTTGTTTGTCTGTCCAGAATATTTTGACAAATCAGTAGTTGCCCCCGACTCGACCAATTAGGGAGAAAGTGGAAACGAACTCTCAGAAATTAGTTATCCGGGGGGGGGGGGCTTTCCTAATCCTAATAAGAGCATTGGGGTTGAAAGAATTCCAAAATTGATAAGTGGAGGAGGGGGGAATTAGGTTTTTAAGACTACTAAGCTTAGCTTTTGTCTGATCATCGCAGTGGTCAGTAGAGACTAGCTTATTTACCCTCAGTTTCAGAATAAAAACGTAGCCATCACTACATCTAACTGAGACGATAGGTGAATTATCATGGAAGTCTCAAAAGAAAAAGGAATCAAGCGAAGAATCTATCTTGGTTGGCAAGCTTCCGGTAGAGCATGTTAGATCTTAAAGAACAAGATCCCATTAATATTTTAAAGTAGGGGTCTACAACCAGTGTCACTTTTCGATGATTAACGAGCTTAGCCAAGAGGTTAGCTCTCTAATTGAGAACCAAGGGAGAATCATGCTAAATATCACGTGGAGAGATCTCAGGGTGACACAGAATATTGAAGAGTGAACGGATGTCAGATATATCCTAAAAGCCATTTGGAAGCTCAATTAGCGATGGGCAGGACACGTTGCAAGAATATCAAACTTCAACTTGACATCGTGATTCCCGAAGTGTATGACATGCGAAAGTGTGACTGGAAAAAATAAAATAGCGTAACGATTTAGGCAATTTCAGAATGTATTGGGATCGTGACACTCAGGGGCGAAAAGATTGGCTGACTTTGAGGGAGCCCTTTGTCCAACAGAGGACTTGAAATGGATGATGGCATTGATGACAACGGCATGTTATAATCATCTCAAATTTAGAGCATGAAAATATTGTTTTAAACTAGGACGAAGGGTCCTTTTCTATTTTCGCATCTTTCTTACGAAACCAACAACACTAAGCCTGCATAATCACTATCAGGTATAATTATTCTTTTTGAATAGATGCCTACGAAACAGGGGAAAGTACAACAAATGGTTTAGGTAGAGAGATAATCTTTCGCTCGCAGCGAATGCTTTACAAGATCTTACGAGATTATCTTAATCCGTGAAATACGCATCCGGAATGTCAGTTTGTTACTTTATTAGATTGCGCTTCATGGGATCTATCTCCTTAGACAAGGCTGGTCCGTGGGTCCCTGGTGCCCCAGGCAAGCTGAACTTCGATGCCCTTTAAAGATTAGTGTTATTTACTAATGTTTTACAGCGAGAAAGATAGGAAAAAAAGTTCAGAACAATGATAACCAGATGAAAGAAAACAGTTCTAAATTTTCTCGTTTTGACTATTTTTGTTCTGTTCAATTCATTCGTTTCCCTATTCGTAATCACCACTACCTGCAACAGACCTGTTTGATGACTGCTGGTTTTAGGTTACATGTCACCTGTTCTTACAACTTTCTATCTATCTATCCTTAAATAATAGAAACTTGGAATTTTGCGTGCGCCTTCAATGAGTCGGGGAATTTTTCTAATCCCCACCTTCCAATAAGTTTCATCAGAGAGTTCAATTTAGAGTGAAATTTTATGACCAATTGGTCCCTGAGTTTATGTCCATATTTGTTTTGTTCTCCAAGTCATGAATTTATGGTTCAAACCATAGTGGTAGTATTTCCTTCAAGGTAACTAAATTTTATCATCACCACTACTCAATTTACGAGACAAAAAGCAGTATACATGGTGGAGTGATTCATAAATTCCATTTGTATTTAGAAAGTCTTACTGTCTCAGACGCCTGACAGGTCCCCTTGCACTTGACGCCATGTTGCTCGTACTTACGGCTGATCGTATTTCTTGATTGTACTTAGATTATCTACTGAAGACCAGAACATTCTCTGTGATTATGGCTAAAGAAATCAGGGGCCCCGAATTGGATCTTGATTGCGGGAATCCAGCTTATAGAGATTCTACTGGATTAGCTGTAAAGAGATCTATCAAGAGTTCTGAACATTTTAGAGTCATAACAGGTTCCAAAGCCACCCAACGTCACGACGAACCGCACGAGACCGCCTGGCTCCTCCAGTGTGTGTCGGTGGCAATCGTCCTTGGACACGCACTCTCCACAGTGACTGCAGGAAAAGCACAGGGTTGGCCGTTACAAAAAATGGAGAAGAAATTGAAGGAAGAAAGAATGACATCATTATAATTCCAACGAAAAGTTAACATTGGCTCATGGGTTTTTTAGTTCCAATATTATCATATTTTTGTCCCCAGTTTTAAATTTCAAAATAAGAAATAAATGATGTATTTCAAGGGAATATAGAAGGCTTTTTGTGAGATAAGTAACCTAGAAGCATGCATAGCAAAAATGGAGAAAATAGATCCGACCAAACCACATGACACGATTAAAACATCCGACAGAAAAAAGTTCAAACGAAAAGGAAGAAACCGAATGAGGATGCTGCTTGTTGTTTCTAATAGATGTACGGCGGATGATTGATAAAATCATGGTCTGAGGTACAGGGACATGAGGGGCGATTGACAAGTCTATGGCCCAAGGTACAAGGATATGGGGGTGATTGATAATATCGTGGCCTAAGGTACAAGGACATGGAAGGTGATTGATAATATCGTGGCCTAAGGTACAAGGATATGAAGGGTGATTGATAAGTCCGTGGTCTAAGGTACAAGGGAGTGATGGTTGATTGATAAGTCCGTTGCGTAAGGTACAATGGTATGAGTTACAGGGTTTCTATTGAATTCACATATAGTTCAACAGTGAACCCCCAGAAAATTAGTAGTTCACAACTGTTTCCCATGAAGAATGTCCATGGATGCGTAGATCCAAGGAAAATAGCAATGACTAGCACCCAGCTTGCGACCAACCGGCTGAAAAAGCTATCAAATCTAGCTATGCATTACCCATGATGGAAGATATGATGGGGAAAGCCGAAGAATGAAAGTTCAGAAGACCAAACCTACGGACACAGGCTCAGAAAAAACAACTCTGGCTACATCACGCTCACATTTCCAAACATTAACTTCACAAGAATAACGCTATTTTTCTAACACCGTGATAACTTTAAAGGCACCCTCAAGATCCTTTGTCAGTATCGCTCAAATGGTATTTCCTGTGGTTACGTAAATTTATTTTCGAAGTCGCTGGAATTTTTCGCTACCAATTTGGTGTTGCTCCTGGCAGATTATGTCGTTTCGCTGGTTTTGAAATTTTGAACACGATTCGGAAGAGAATTATTCTAGTCGCGTGATTTAAATTGCGTCGCAAGAGTAACATGTCGGATATTTATTGATAGTCATTTATCAAATTGAATGGAGTGCTCCAGTTTGACTTTTTGACTTCATTTTATTTTGTTCAATTTCATAGAACTTTTATTTATTTTTTTAAATTTTTTCTCTATTCTAGAAACTTGAAACTTGAGTGTCAGCAATTATCCTACCGACATGATTTGTACTATCAGTGATACATCATACAATATTTTGTTTCGTAGAAATAACTCGGTTCATCGTGTGAAATTCCTCGAGAGATATCAAAGAATGAATTGCTTATTTTTATGACATTTTTCTAATCACGATGAT
The DNA here is from genome assembly GCA_963457665.1 of Thysanoteuthis rhombus. Classification (NCBI taxonomy): domain Eukaryota; kingdom Metazoa; phylum Mollusca; class Cephalopoda; order Oegopsida; family Thysanoteuthidae; genus Thysanoteuthis; species Thysanoteuthis major. Next base: position 56,122,002 of record OY735217.1, read on the forward strand.
AGAATTGACAAAGAAAGACGATTATTTTCTCATGCCATCATAGGCTCCAACACGTAGAAAATATCCATGTTACAATAATGTAAAGGATAAATTACTTTATTTCCTTTGAGGTGTTCCGACGTTCTTTCAATTTTTTCTTTGAGTCTTCAAAATGAATGTCGTTTCAACGCCGACTTTTTACGCAGAGGCGTAAAACGCACCGCTCGGCTCTGAATATGAGAATAGGAAAATGTAATGGAATTTCAGCACGGGGAGATTTGATACCGGACAAAATTATTTCAAGCTTGTAGGGAAGTTCAAAAAGATAAAAATAAAAAGATCTTTTACAAACAGATACTTGAATAAAGAAGCAAATTTCCAACATCAAAAACCATGTTGTAATATTTGATCAGGCATTTTTCACTTATATTTGAGTGATGACACGACATTTCCCGGTCGCATTTTCCTGGTCAAACAATTTATCCCCTGACGACATTTCCCGGTCGGACAATTTACCTAACGTGGATATTACCTGACTGCATTTCCCATTTGAAATATTTACCCACAGGAACATTTCCCTGTCATATCTTTTCGTGCGTACTCAAATATACCCACACACATACAAGAATACTAACTCACACATACACATAGATGTATGTACATTTGCATACAGTAACACAAAAGCACATGACCACATGAGCATGCGTGCACGCTAACACATGTTCACACATACACGTACGCACATACATGCACACTAACACACACGCACACATACAAATACACACATGAAAACCGATAATGTACACACATACACACATACATTCACTTTAACACACACATACATACACGCACACATATATTTGCAGTCATACATCTGCACTAACGCATGTATACATATACATGCACACTCTCACACATACATGCACATTGACAAACTTATACCGACATGTACATACACGCACACGCGTACATACACATATGCGCAAGTCGTGGGCGGGTAACCTGCTTCCACCGGGAAATATCGTCGGTAGGTAAGCTGCTTGACTGGGGAAATGCAACTGGGAAATGTCGTGAGCGGGCAAATTGTTTAACCGTGAAAAATCGTCGCTTGTTGAATTTTTGTCCGGGAAAATGCGACCCCACCCCTTCAACATTTAGAGTGAAAGTTCCTAACCTGGGGACCGCAGACCCTTGAGGGTCCACAAAGGGATTACTGGAAGTCTGTCGGGAAACAACATGAAAAAAGCCTGGGATCTGAGATGAGCTTGTTAAGTAAGCATTCCTTTCAAAAGCAGTGGCGTCTTTTGGGGCGACACGATTGGTTTCCTCGCCGAAACGGACGGCTGCATTTTATGCTCAACCAGACATATGTTCTCAGCAGGATAAGCAATGAATGGACTTTCATAACAAACCCCTCATTCATGTAAACCAGTGCGTGTCATGGAGGGGGGGGTGTAGAGCCCCTGGCAACCTCTCTTTCCATATCCCCGTGAGTTATATAGACGATCAGAGGGAGACGGGGACGGGGACGGGGGCGTTTGCACATGGTTGATCTGCCGGTGTTGTGGTTCGGGAATCCGGATGCAGGAAAGAGAATTTTATGTCAAAGGGCTTGGAAGAGTTGCGTTGCGAATGTGTCCCACTCACTTTTGGGGGTTGAGGGTGAAACATCAAAACTGGTGGTCCAGTTCTCTTCTGAGTGACGGGGCCATGGGAGGGTTCTTCATACTTCAATCAGAACCCATTAAAATTTTATGCAATAATCTCACGAAACCCTGACATACCGGGCAGCCCTCCCAAAATAGCAAGGATTACGTGGACTATAGTTCCTGAAGTATGATTTTGATGGTTCCCGGGTGTGCTCGTAGTAATTCGTTGATAGTTAACCTGAAACAATAGGTCCTTATCTAGCAATGGAATCGCTGAGATCTCGGCGAGGCAAAAGTTTTAGCAACTACAGTGCACCAAATCTGAATTGTTCTCTGTCGATGTTTGAAGCCTGGTTTCGCGGTCCCCAGGCTGGGAACCATCTCTACCCTGGTCTGCAGGAAAATAAGACCCCATGCATATCAGTGGCAGGATTGGAGCAGTTCCCCTCCTTGTCACTAAAATTTGATTCACTAATTCTTTATCTATTCATTCATTTATTATGAACCTGCGACCAGGCCGACAAGACCTTGCTATCCAGTAATGGGTCGGTACCGTACTCGGGGGAACCCCACTTTAGAAACGGTTTTGCTACGGGATAAAGCTGGGGCTACCAAGAAGAAAGACGTGTAGACGCACAGCTGACAAAATCTGATTTTAACAACATTGTGGTACCACACACAGGCATGCTTGCTCCCGTAATCTTGGCCTTTTGGGGACGGGGTCGACCAGGGCATATCGAGTACAAATGCATTGCACTAGCCCTACCCCTGTCTTGCATAAATAGAAACGTGATATGATATATAATTTTCTTTCTACACACAAATACATATATATTCTAAAAAACTTTATAGCTTTAAACACTAAACGTCAAAAAAAACTTTTTCCAAAAGTTTTTTTAAATGTCATTTTAGTCACTAATTTACTAATTTCTGTCAATGCAATTTATGTAATTTACTTCCGTGTTTTTCTTTAATTTCACATATACTTTGTTATGATGGTAATATGTGTAAATTTTCTCTTCTTGGGTATTATATCATATAGGGTATTAATATAATGTATTGTCTGTGGATGTTATTTTATACAAAACATAATATAATTTTCTTAAACAGGGCTTACGTAGATTACTCCAAAAACCTATTTAACCATGATGGATCAGTAGTAATAACAATGTTTATGTCACTTCTATTGTGTGTTCACCCATGTGAATATTGAATCTGATGTGTCGGTTTCAATCTCAGACTACAGGTACACAAACTTATATTATCTTTAAGAATATTAATTACACAGAAAAAATTATTCAAACGAAGAATTTGACGATTTTTCCTCTCACCTTAAAGTTATTTTTCTGCATTGTATACCATCAAGTTTCCATCAATTTGTTTTTTTTTTTCATTTTAGATCATCAAATAAAGTATTCTTATATACGTGGTTGAAGCGAAATCACTTTCTAGTGGGTAGTAACACTTCAATGGATTATTCCATCATTATACTTGGACAATTTGTTACTTGGCATCCCATGTTTGATCTCCTACCCTGCCCAACTACCAATCAGTCAGACAAATGGACCCGTGCCAAATGTTTCCCCCTTTCCTTGTTTCTACTCAATCCAATGATCTTTCACACTGACAAAGACTGGATCCATCTTTTTGGTTACCCTATTCCCCTAACATTACTACAAATGTATTTGTTTTAATATACATTATTCATTTATTCTATCTTTATACTCTCGTTTACATATTCTTTCATTTTCGTGATTTTCTTTTATTATGGTCGAGCAGGAAAGTTTTAAAGGGATCAATCATTGCTTTGTTAAATCGTGTAAAAATCTTACTGATTTCGCCTCCTTGAATGACTACTCTTACAACTTAAGAAACAATTTTTGATAGAAAAACCAATAAATGTAAGAGTAACTCTAACTATTTTCGAGAATTTTGATGATATATTTTCGTGAAATATATAAGATGGAATACTGCTTGTTCTAAAAGGTACACGTACGATATTGGACGGAAAGGAATCTCGTTTATGACACAATCAGTAGACAAGCACCCCATCCTCGATTTAGATATCCAAATCTAGGAACGTCGCTTGCATTTCGTTGTGTTTACACTTTAATGCAAGATCCTGAGAGTATATATTACACAACAGTTTTCCAAATGTCCCTTCATCATTAAGAGAAAATAAGTCATCAATAAAACCAAAAAATAAACGAGTCTGCAAAATATTAGTTCTAATTAAAGTTGACATGGATGTATAATAATGTCTATGTAAATACAATTTTGCCCAGGAAGGCGCTGGACCAATTTCCATAGGGACACCTACGATCTGGTGAATTACTTTATCATTTATTTTAAAGTGACATTCCCTGATAAGATGACTAGCAATCACCTTAAGGGTAGAAAATGTAAAATAAGTTTTGCCTTAAAAGGAAGCTTTAGATTTCGTGAACCCGATCTATTTATTATTTCCTACTGCAAATGCCAAGTCTATTACTATAGTTGATTCGTTAATAAGATCTTCATGAGGAATTTTTGTGTAAAGAGTACTAAAATCGTAGGTTGAGATAGATTTAGCTCCTTTATGGGTATTTATAATATCCATTTTTCTTTAACGGACATAGAATCATTTACTACTTAAAAGAGATTTGAATTTCTATAAAATTTACTTTATAAATATATATGAGAACAATAATTGAATATACAACAACCGTGTGTAAATGTATTAATGTAGATCTTAGAAAAAAATGATCAATATCGTCAGCAAAGCAGTTATAAAATGAGATTGTTCAATAGTTCACTATAGATAGTACATTCTGTTTCACTTAAAAAAGATTTTCAAATGAACACTTGAAAATCTTTCTCAAGTGAACAGAAAGTATAATCTGTAATGAACTATTGAAAAAACCCTTACTCATTATATATATATATATATATATATATATATATATATATGTGTGTGTGTGTGTGTGTGTGTGTGTGTAAGTGGACAATTGGGGCTGAAACAAACCCAGGAGAAAGAGTATATGGAGACTTTATTTGTTAATCAATTGATTTACCAAATAATTCATTAGTATGCTATACATGTTTCGGAGAAGGTTCCCATCTTTAGTAGCCTGTGTGTACCTTTTAGTGGCTAAGGCTTTAGTGGCTTTAGTTTCTCCTGGAAAACAAATTTAAAATCAAGTTTTTTGCTCTGAAAGCAATAATAGAAATCAAAAATAAAATGAGAGGCAATAGTGGTGAGTCAAGCCTTTAATGTGAATAAATCAGTTGTGGTTTGGTTGGCTCTTTAGTTCGAGGTAGTAGCTGCAGTTATGGATATTTTCTTGGTCGTACTGGTCAAGGGAGGTGGACATTAAGAATTGGTTATAACGTCATAGTTATTGGGAATCTAGGTTATGATATATGAATAATAGACCTATTATATCAGTAACGTTTAATCCCTGACCACTGACAATTACTTTTTCCTGATATTCAATACATTTCTATAGTAAAATCATTTACAATGCATCTCTATAATTAAATTATTTTCAATGCTTTTCTATAAAGAGAAATGAAAACGGGGAGGGGACCATCAAAAGGATGAAAGAACAGATCTTTTGACAGAAAATGTATTCAGTGATTCAGGGAGACGAAACCTTAGAATTGCTAATTCGTCAACTGGCCTTTTCCCTTGACCTTGTTTAATTGTATATGGATATTACGGCTATTTATTTCACAGTTTATCGTTCTTATGTAATTATTCAATCGGTGTTGGTATTTATAATATGGGATTTATTCTGTGGTATCAATATCTCCTCAGGAAAACTGAGAATGTTGATGCGCATACGTACACACACACACATCCACATATACACAGAGAAATATACATCTGCACAGACATACTGACACACACGTCTACACGCGCATATATATATATATACATATATATATATATATATATATATATGTGTGTGTGTGTGTGTGTGTGTGTAGAGAGAGAGAGAGAGAGAGAGAGAGAGAAACTAATTTGTTAACAGCTGCATCTCGGCGAGGCGTCAAAATCAGCTTTGCCAGGCACAACACTCATAAATGTGAGACTTTAGTAAGGGTCGAACTCATTGCAATAGTACTGAACGCCAATATTTGTTTCCTATCTACTAATATGAAGCGCCCATATGGTTGTTTACTGAGCTTAGTCTGCCACAATGGTAGGGCTAAAATTGGTCTGCAAGATGAATCGGGAAATATTAGCATTGTGTAGGAGTTACGCACGCACACACACACACACACACACACACACACATATATATAAAGAGAGAGAGGAAGAAAGAGAGAGAGAGAAAGAAGATGGAGACACGTGTTCACAGATAATGGGAACAGTGTGAGTTTACCACTCACGCAATTATTCAAAAATATACTGGATGCACCATTAAGATTTACCCATCATTTAATTATATTCATGAACGTTGGAGTTCAAAATTTTGCACGGAGTATCTCAAATGTCTGTTTTCTCAATGTTTACAGTTTCATAATACTATCCAGAATAGATATCGTGCATTGCATAGAAGTGTGTACGCGACCAGATCGTCGCCTTGAAAAAAGCTGGACTGAACAACAATCGAGTGATGATAGAAGTGGAACTTAGCTCATAACGACATGAAACTTTCTCGTGAGACTAGCACAACTTTTGACAAATTGCCGACAGAAATCGCTCGGTCCGAACCAAAAGGGTCGTTGAAGCCGTGGAGAATCGAGTGAGAAGAAATCCTTGCAAGAGCAAGAAACGAATCACAAAAGAGCATAGATTGTTAGAAAAAAAAGATTATGGAAGGATTTAGGTCTGACGGCGAATAAAATGCAACCACGTCAGCCTTAAGGCAAATGCTTCTCGACAGAGGGAAGAAATTGTTAGAGGAAATTCAGTACCTCGTGGTACTGGATGAGATAATAGATAGTCTATAGCCACACTGAAGAGTTGTAATACAACGAAGCAGCTGTCTGTGGATGACACAATAATATATATACGTATATACTCTTACCGACTGAGCCAAACTGGAAAGCTTTACATAAGAGAGAGAGAGAACTCCTCATCGCTTCCTTATGGCTCCACGCGTTGACTTACAAAGTCTTCATCTGGTCTGATGAGAATATCTTCATTATGCAAGAGATGACGTATTCGCCAAATGATAAGGTCTGCATAACCGGTGCTGGAGACCGAAGGCAACAAAGCCCATTTTCGTTGCTGGGGTGATGGTGTGGGTAACAGTTGCATCAAATGGGACAAAGTCTCATTTGTTGTTGATTGAAGAGGGTTTGATGGTGAATAGCCAAGATTATCTACAAATGCTTGAAAAGAGGGTGTTGCTTCGAGTCACTGAGGTCTGTGGAGAGTGTAATGTCTTTGATCAAGATGGTGCACCAGCTCACACATCAAATATCACCGAGGCGTGGTGTTGTGAGCATTTTTTAGATTAAGGGTCAAGACCACTTGACCTCCTTCAACTCCAGACATCAATTTAATCGATCTCGCCGTCTGGTCTATTTGAGAGAGTAGTGTTTCAAAGATCTCCCACAGCAGGGTTACCGGTCTGGAGCATACTCTTGTTAAATCCTATTCTAATTTAGACGAAGAAACGGCGCAGCCTTCATGCAAGACATTTACCTCACGGTTAAAGGCCATATTCAAGACACAGGGGGTCATATAAAAAAATAACTGTTTGTATGGACTCAGTAAAAACAGTAGAATATATGTGCTTTGTACTATACACGTGCCTCTATGCAATTTTGAATAAGTTGAAAAAACAGATGGATAATTCTTTATGGTACAACTTATATATATATATATATATATATATATATATATATATATATATATATATATATAAAAAACTACCCTATTCAGGGTCAAGCACTTTAAGTGAGGTAACTCGTTCATTGTAAGTTTATGCAATGCTCTTCCAAGACGGAATGGAGCACTCTGGTGGATGAGGAATATATACGATAAAATAAATATATCGCTTAAATTTAACCTCAATGACCGTCCAGTTCCGTGGAGTACAGGGAGGATACCAGCCTCCGGGTCTGAAGCTAAGGTTTCGATCCTGCCTCGTGGTACTGGATGAGATAATAGATAGTCTATAGCCACACTGAAGAGTTGTAATACAACGAAGCAGCTGTCTGTGGATGACACAATAATATATATACGTATATACTCTTACCGACTGAGCCAAACTGGAAAGCTTTACATAAGAGAGAGAGAGAACTCCTCATCGCTTCCTTATGGCTCCACGCGTTGACTGCATCAAAAGTAGATAGATAGATAGATAGATAGATAGATAAAAGTAGAGTGTGATTCATCGACGATATTTAGACAGACGGGTATATAGATAGATGGGTATAGCCAGACTGAGATATCAGGATGTGACCAGATAGAAAAAGAGACACGTCAGAAGTTAAAGAAATATCAACTGAAAACTGCGATAGACAAACAGGAAGATATTTGAGTATAATGAGATAGGGAAATGAATAAATATATATCAATAGACTTAGAGATAGCTACATGAGACTAAATTGGTATAGATAGATTAAAACTTACCCCGATAGATAAACCGACAGAAATCAGTAGACCAGTGGTTCTTGAATTTCCTTTTGTGACAGCATACTAATAGATATGATAACTTATGCGGCACATCGATTGTAAGAAGTGAAATGATTTTGACATAAACTTTTCAGTAGCCAATAAACGAAACTCTTATATCTGCATTCCGATACCTGAAGTCATAACCCCTCCCGTGATAAAATCTTTAAATTAGCAACTCTGTGAAGGGGACTGGGTAGACATAACACAGGCACTGGGGCTACATATTTGGAATAATTTACGCGGCACGTTTGGGAGATAGCTCCAACACACTATCGTTCCACGACACACAGCTTGAGAACCATTGCAGTAGACTAAAGATGAAAGCAAATCCTAGCAGACTGAGAGAGTTGAATATTCAGATATACATTAGTGAGCTTGGGGTGATAAATAAGAAGATTATACACTTGTAGGTGATTGTTCCTTCATCTGTCCTTTATTCTTACTTCTTATTAAAAGCAGGGCAATAAATTGACCAGGAAAAACCACTGGTGACATTTTTTCTTCGCCCAGCATACAGAATGGCTGGAGTTTTTTCTCCGCACAATAGCAAGAGCCAAGACGAGCAAAAACATTACTCTTGCTTATATCAATTGCGATGATGAATGTGCCTTGTTGACCTTGCCAGCTTCTTTTAATAATGGATACTTCATTATTATATTAAACGGTTGTTTAGTTCTGTCAACAAACCTTTTCTAAGTTTCTTCCAATTTCATTCTTTTGTCATTGGAACAGCCACATACATCCATCATCATCATCATCATCATCATCATCATCATCATCATCATCATCATAATCAGTCTTTTAGCGTCCGTCGTTGGACATAGACCTTCCCCAGGATTTGCCACACTTCCCTATCATGGGCGTCACGGAGACAGTACTTCCTGAACTTGTCTAGCTCGTCTCTCCATCTAACATTTTGCCGGCCTCGGTTGCGCGTGTGGTCTCGGGGGATCCATGTTGTGAGTCGTGATGTCCATCGATTGTCAGCCATTCTTGCAACATGGCCGGCCCACCGCCATTTGAGATTTTTAATGGATTCTATGATGTCCCTAACTCTTGTCTTTTCTCAGATGTACTATGCTGTTTTGTGGTCTCTCCATGTGAGGCCCAGCATTATTCTTTCATGTGCACGTTGTATGGTTCTCAATTTACGGGTCTGTCTCTTGGTTAGGTACATACATCCAGTTATTGTTAAATTATAGTTCAAACCTTGAATTGACTCTGTTTGTTCTACCATAACAAGAACAATCCTTACCAGATTTAAGGAAGTCAAAATTGAATTTCCCCTACAATGGTTTGAAATCACGACGTGCTTATTGGTATTCGTATCTCTTACCGACTGATCTAAATTAACAAGTCCTCCATATCAACCAAAATTTCTGCCAGAAATACGCAAGAGCTTATTTCATTTTGAGAAATTAGTACATTCATAAGATTGACATCTCCATACTGCGGTTTGGAATCACGATCAAGCAATTGGTAGTCGGTCCTCTTACCGACTGTGCCAAACTGAGAAGTCTTACAAATACCCAGTGACGGTTTTAGTTGATGGTTTCTAATGGTGCTTGACAAATGTTTTATCAAATGAATCCTGAATTCGTCAAGTGTTGGAGAAATTTTTTTTTAATAAATTCAGATATTTTAGTTAATATTGTAGTTTTTCTCCGACTGATATACTTATAAAAGTTTTTTTTTTCTATACATAATAAGGAGTAAACGTTTAAATGTTTAGCTCTCGAGTTTTGATGGTAGGGCCCGGACCCGCGGCACATACATAGCCAACCAGTCAGCCAGCCAGCCAGAATCATTTAAAAACTGCAGAAACTCGAGTTGACAAGTATGGTGACAGTTTTGGTTGACGATATCTTCGTCCTAAGTATTTATACAGATATTTGAAATTGAGAGTAACAGAAAAACAAGTTTATTGGAAACGTACATCGGTGCACAGCCATACGTGTCGAGATAACAAGGAAACTTGAATTTATGGCCTGAAACACTTCATAGAATATTGGTCTTTGTACGGACTGATGAACATTTGGATCACCTTTTTTTTTTTAATATTCCTCTTGTACTCGTGGCGAGGCGGCGTTTTTCTTGTATCATTTTACTTGAGTAATGTATTATAATCCACTTCCGGTCTGCTTGGCCCCTCCAAGGTTCTCCACCATCCATTAACCGTGCATTTTGAGAATACGGTCCATTACCCATCTCTCTAGATGTTTAACAAGGGGTTGTACTTTCAAATCAGAGTTGTCCGTCTCTTAGACTAGTTAACTTGCAAAACAAGATTTTAGAGCCCAGTTATCCCTGCTATTCACTGTTATCTGAAGCAGGGGGGGAGATTGATCTATGTCTTTTCTAAGAACATTAGTGCGAAATAATCAGTCACTGCAGGACTCTTGTTTTGCCGATACTATTTCCGTTCTTTTAACAGTTAGGCCACTTACACCTACGGTACACCAAATCTCAAGTCAATCCAGAAAACAAGGTAAAGTTAACCGTCTCTTATTTTAAGAAGAATCAACATCATCCAAATAGTTGTACGGTCTATTGACACATTCCTTGTGTTGCTTTTGTTCTCACCTCAACGTTTTGGTCGATCTATTCTGCAACCTTCTTCAACTGTACAAGGTGATAAAACTTGATCCCAAAACTCCGTGATGGGCATTGAAAAATGAAGTAAATACGATATAAATTTGACTGATTTCTTCGTTGTAATCAAAGTTGTGCGTAAAAACCTCATCGTTCTGAAAGTATGTATCGCATGTGGGAAGTACAAATCTGTCAGAAAGTAGAACCATCAACAAAAATGGAGGCTTTTTATGTGAACCACTGTGCGGAAGAAGAATCAAGCACTAATGCCGTGTTCACAAAACGAGAAAAAAACTTCCGTGTACCAAGTTATGTGAACAGTCTTTTTGTACAATTACATTTTCTGTTCTTTTAGTATAGGACTTCTTATCTTGGTATTGAGGGCGTATCACTTGAGGATATCTATGAGGACATGGTGATGTCACTAAATAGGGTTGGCCCTTCCCACAGCCCGTGATATCGAGATAGCAGACGACTGCACGATGGACAATATAGTCCCTTTTCTCAACAATCGCTGATTCTAGTTCCAATTGTCTTGAGAAGAAAAAGAAAACATTTACGAACATGGAGAATTCAAACTGTATATGAATATAGTTTGAAATGAAGAACACATCAGTCTTTTAACGTCCGTCGTTGGATATAGACCTTCCCTAGGATTCGCCAAATTTCTCTATCGTGTGCGTCACAGGGCCATTACTTTCTGAATTTGTCTAGTTCGTCTCTCCATCTTGTACTCTGTCGACCTCGTTTGTGCATGTGATCTCGGGGGATCCTTATCGTGAGTCATGATGTCCATCGGTTGTCTGTCATTCTTGCAACATGGCCAGCCAATTGCAATTTGAGTTTTCTAATGTATTCTATGATGTCTCGGACTCCTGTTTTCTCTCGGACATATTTTGCCGTCTAGTGATCACTCCATGTGAAATTGAGCACAATTCTTTCGTGTGAACGTTGCATGATTCTCAGTTTGCCGGTCTGTCTTTTGACTAGGTTCCATGTTCAAGCTCCATAAGTGACTATCGGGAAGATGCATTGGTTTTATACCCTTCTTTTTAGGATTAGTGGGATCTTCTTGTTTTACTCAAAAGAAGACAAACTATGGCTTTCATTGAGCCATTTCTGCCTTCCTTCTTTTCCTTCCTTCTTTCCCTTCCTTCTTCCTTTCCTTCTTCCCTCTCTTTCTTTCTTCCAGCTTTCATTTACCTCCGTCGTTGGAAGGAGAATATGTATTCACACATGACTGTCAGTCGGTCAGTCTGTCTATTCACACAATATATCCAGACGTTCTCAATTAATTGCAATCAAAGGTGAGCATTGGGGGTAAGGGAAAATTGGTTAAATTTTGTGGCGGATCCAGGATTTTTTGGATTGAGACGGATTGATTTACTTTCTTATCACACATTCCTGTATCCACAAGCGTTTGTCCTCACAATATCCCCGAAAAGTTCTCAATGAATTTCAATTGCATTTCACAGAAAGGTGGCAAAGAAAAGAATTGATTACATTGAGGGAATGAGCCAAGAATCATTCCTGTTACACCCCTTCCCTGCATCGTAGCTATATATTAACTGATTGTCAGTCAGTTATTAGTGACTACAGTGATAGCAGAAGTACGTGTGATTTCTAGTTTATATTGTCTTTTTTCTTTCCTTCGTCCCTCGCCCTTTCCCGTCCTTCCCCTAACCCTTTCCTTTGAGTTTCTCTTCTTTCTTCTTTCCTTTCTTATTTGCCCCTCCCTCTCACCACGTCTTTTTTTCATTCCCTCCTTCTCTTCTAACCTTTCCTCAATCTTTCCTTCACTCCTTTTTATTTCCTACTTCTCTTTTTCCCTCTCCCTCTCACTTCTTTTCTTTCCTTTCGTATCTCCTCTTCCCCCCCCCATCTTCTCTTATCACTCTCCCCTTCTGTTGTCATTCTTTCCTTCATATCTTTCTCTCCTCCTTCTCCCTTATTCTTTCACTTCTTTGTCCTCTCTTGTTCTTTTCTTATCTCTATTCCTTTTCCTTCCTTCCTTCCTTCCTTCCTTCTTATTCCCTTCTCTAACTTACTTTCCTCTTTCTATTCCACATTGTTTATCCGCCTCTTTTCTTTTCCCTTCTTCCCTCTTCCGCCCTTCTTCTTCCCCCCTCCCACCTTCGTTCGTTCCTTCCTCCTTCTATTTCTTTTTCTTTCTTTCCTCTCTTCCTCTCTCTATCCAGAATTTATAAAAATATATATTTGCTTGTTTTTTTCTTTTTACTTCATTCTTCCTTCCCTCTTTCTTCCTTCCTCCCCCCTCCTTTCCCACCTTCGTTCGTTCTTTCCTTCTTCCATTTTCTTTTCTTTCTTTCCTTTCTTCCTCTCTCTGTCTGGAATGTATGAGATTCCTTTTTTTTTTCTGTTCCAACCATCATTTATTCCTCTATTCATTCAAACGACAACAGATTCAGACCTGAAAACTCCTTTAAATGAACTGGTACTGATTCAATTATATTCCACCGGTCACTTTTAGGCCTCAATACCATTTTCAGAAACTTCTTTTCCCTCGATTTCTTGAACTGTTCACTTTAACTTTGAAAAACACTATCCTGCAGATATACGTGTTTACCCGACTCCTCCGGACACCAGAATATGACACAAGGTCGGTTTGATATGAAAAATGCGGACAAGGGCTAAGATTGCTAAGAAGACGAAGGACAAACCATCACCCCCCACCCCTTTGCATTAGGAAAGTGCTGCCCCTGCCCCATCCGGGGGCGAATTCCCTGAGACAGGACATAGTATACTTTTTGAGGCCACGGGACGAATCCTGATCCAGGTAAGTATGGCTTATAGGTGTAAATCATTTATTTTATTTCTTTCTACTTATGCTCTATAGCAGAGGTTCTCAACCACGGGGAAATCCCCTCCCCCGTTCTCCCTGGGAAATTTTGGGTTTGGGGGGGGTGGATCACAGATTGGCAGATTCAAACTGCCGGAATATTGATCTTTTGTCACTGGTAGTATAGTCGAGTTGCTTTTCCTTTTTTTATAAACAATCCACGTAAATATATGTATCAATATAGAAAAAAATGAAAGACTTTCAATATGGTGATCATAATATTTGAAATGCATCTTTAGATTCGGACAATCTTGGAAGTGGTGAATGACATTCTGGACAAAAACAAAGAACCATAGCTCTACAATGCAGAATACCATTTCCTGGCCGCTCTATAAATTCAAAACCATGCAAATATCAACTCAATGTATTCGTACAATCGAAACGGTCTGCCACTGATATCTACATTAACGTAGTCGAATAAATGCCATTTGGAATTTCAGTCATATGATATTTACCAAGAGCACCAGGCTGAATAGAGGTTGAGAGTAATAGTGTAGGAAGTTTTAAGTGGAGAAGGTTTGCTTGTTTGTCTCGTTCAAAATCCTGGCCTTTGCCTGGGCACGAAGACCGACCATTCACGACGGTGAGACACGCTCAGCCACCTCGTCTATTCATTTATATCGCAGAAGGACAGATTTGGCCTGCGACAACATTCTTTGTGGTCCGTAGCCAATCTGGGCATTTATATAAAATCTCATGTCATTTGAGTTTTTCTTTATAGAAAGTCTATTTTAGGATTCAAGTTCTAAAATTACAATCGTTTTAGCCTCACAAACCAATAGTATAATATTTACACCGTGGTCCCACATGAAAAGGAAATACGACCGTCTCCTACCAACAATAATCGCAATTCTTTCAAGTTTGCACCCTCCGACTTTCCCGCACCAGCTGACCTCTGGTAAGAGAATTTCGGTCGCCGTCTTCGGGAATTCGTAACAACTGAAGATTGGAACAGTCTTAATGTTTGCCCTATTATTGTGTGCTCACGCTTAACTAGTTTTTGCTAAATCTGTTGTATAAAGATTTATAAGAGGTCATCTTTAATGTGACCATAGAAGGTGGGAAAAGTACAAAACGCTATTATTTGACCCATCAGGACATGAGTTTACCAGAAATTGGATGGTCCTCTCCGGTGCACATGATATTTCTTGCACCATCCATGAATTCCATACCGTGCTAATAGCAACACAAGATGTTACGTAATTTCTTACATATGAGGTGTCGTTCATTTGAATAGTAAGCGAAATCTGTATTTATCTAATCAGAATATGATCTACACGAAGCAATAACCCTTTTCCAACGATCCTTTAATGATAACATGCCATCTCATTGAAAATTCTTTAGGTTCAGTGGTGACAAGTGCAGTAAAAACACGAATTATGGCTTCCCTATTATTGAAATTTTTACTACGGATATGCAGATCAAAATGCTTGATGATAATCTATAGGAGAAATTTCAGATGAATATGAAAGATGCTGCAAAACTTCATGTACTAATTCTCTCATCTTAGGCACGGTCTACTGAGAGGTGTGGGGTAAGGCACTGTCATGGAGCATATCATTCGATTTGTATTGGGCCCATTTTTCAAACTTTTCAACCTTTCATATTGCCTTGGGATGACGGGATATGGTCGCTAATGTCTCTGAAAAGTGCTCAAACCGTCACTCATGGGTCATTAGCCCCTACTTACGATAATTTGTCTTCGTTATAAACTGGTTTTAGGCCTGCCACAAGGTTTATTACTGGTATCCAGACCTAAAATCTATTGAGCCAATGCTGAACAGTTCGCATTGTAACGATGTCCATTCCAAATGCTTTGTTTTCGTTACCAGCAGTTGGAGCAGCATCATTCCCAATCGTACTTGAAAATTAGATGATCTTCTTGGGTAGAGACCATCATCGTTGAGGGGCCCAAAACCTCCAATAATAACGAATTGCACCTGTTTGCATTGAATCTGAAAAAATGCAATCAATCTTTCACTTTCAGTATTATTATCTATAATGTAAAAAAAAACAAAACGATATTTCATGTGAAATAGGAGATGAAGAAAAAGATGAAAAAGTAAAACACCACTTTCTCGGATATGAGTTAACAGGGAAGGGACTGGGAAACCAAAAGAAAAGAAAAAAAAATCTCGAAAATTACAAATAAAAGAACAATAAGAACCTGAGGCGTCATATGTACTGGTGCTACCATAAAAGAAAACTTACAATCGAATAAGGCCACAAAAAATGGTACTATGTCAGACAAACGTAACCCATAGACTGTAAAAGCCGAACAAAGCAACAAAGAAAGAAGAATGAAAAAAGAGGTTGGACAGAGCATCGATTGTATTAACCTGAAGAAGTCGTGAAAAGAATGACAAGGTGAAAAGGAATAAACCGTGGATATCAGTTAACAAGTCATCTCAAAATCTCAGATATATACTGAAGGGATTTATTTATAGCCAGCTGGGTCAAGTTTAAAAGCAATGAATCACGCTTTGTGTATCACTATTTGCTGAGTTGAGCTTAGTTCAGCACAGGTTTTAAGTATTGGGTAGCCATCGAGGATCAAACCACCCTTTGTTCGAAGACAGGACCACATTTACTCATCAAAATAATACTTATTCTACGACTATAAATTAAATATGGCGTCTCTTTCCTGTGACTTTTTTCTAACCAAAATTTTTTACTTATGTCTGTAACTTTTCACCTCAACCCCTTACCCTAACCATACAAAACAATAGGCACATAGAGATATACGAACAGGCACCTCTATATTCAGCATTTGTAACGCCCAGACGTTTTTCAAGTTTTTCACCTCTGTGAACGAAGTTGGAGAGGTATATATGTATTTGGTCGCGTCTTTTCACCTGTCAACATAGTTTCTCCGGAAGTAATGAATGGATTTCAATGAAATTTTGTCGAAGGTTTGCTTTAGGGGCTTACATTTGGGGGGAAATCCAGGGAACATTTTTGTTTATGAGATTTCTTCTGCTTTGTTTCCCGTACATGTCAACTAACACAATATTTACAAAAGTTGAATTTTGTGTTAGAGTGGATCATAGGCCACAGACGAAGTGATACAATTTTGGGAAATTCGTCACAATTCTTTACCCTACGTCGTAGTTATATGTTCAAAACACGTTATATCGCTAAAATGGCATGATTGTTCACACGATAATCCCAAAAGTTCTCCAGGAATTTCAATTGAATTTTGTGGAAGTGTAGACAATAAGCTACGAAAGAACTGTCTAGGGGCGGATCCATGACCTTCAAAGTTCTGTACTTTGGTACAAAGTATAAGTTCGGTTGTTAACTTGACTTATTTAATGAATCGTTTTTTGTTTTTAGAGTTGGGTTTGTTTGTTTTTTCAAATTCAGTGGGGTTTCGATTTGATGTGTGAATGTCCACCTGAATGTTATCTGACTTATTTAAACAATCGCTCATATTGATATGATACTTGCTCGTTTAGAATAGTCATGTCGTACGATGGTGTGAATTGTGAAGCAGGCAAATAGAAGTGTTGATGGTGGAATGGTGAGCCGACAATCGGGTGGTATGATGCATTGGACATCGGTGAGGTCGGTTGGAGACGTCACGATTAGACTTTGGCATTGACTCCAGAAAGGGTTTTTAAACTGCGACGTTCAAATATGTTAACAGCGTTCGTAAGACAGCGGTCTTTCTTAGTTTGGTACGTTGTTGTTTTGTTTTTGTTTTTTTATTGTTGTTTTTTTTCGTTTCTTTTTAATTTATAATATTCTTCTTTTTTTAATTAATCCCTGAGACGAATGAACACGAGAAAGAAAAAAAAAAGAAAGGAAGAAAGAAAGGAAGATAAAAAGAGAGCAGACTATACAGGGTTTATGATTAGTGTATACACTCCTTATATATACCTATATCTTTTTCATTTCACAATGAATTATATTGCGTTTTCGCGATATTTTTTCGTTTTGTTTTTGATTCAATGATTATTTATTTTCTTATTTAATATCTACGGAGAGAAGGGAAGAAATTTTTTTTAAAAAGCCTGACTGCTGCAGGGATCAAACTCCACTCCAAATTCTATTCAGTGAAGATTGTTCTTATTATGGTGATAGTGGCGGTTGTTGCGATAGAAAGTCGAAGTCAACTTCAGATTTGGACTGGAGTCGGTCAGAAAAGAGAAAGAGAAAGAGAGTCTTTCTTAGAGGAAGAGGAAGGTTTGTATTTGTTTCTTCAGTGGGACACTGGGAAGAATGAGTTCAACTTGGTCTAAATACGAGAGAGAAAAAGGAAAGAAATCTCGAACATTAATAAGAGAAACAGATGTTTTATGATTGTAACAATGCATTTATTTAAACAACGAAGACAATTAGATTACTTTTGCATATTTCACATTTTCAACACACACACACACACATACACACACAATAGTTCATATTAAGTTTCATGTACATAATGCCTGCAATAAGTTAGATCGAATGATATGAAACACACACACACACACACACACACTCACATACACGCACGTGTACACACACACGTGCACACACACGGCGAAACAATTCCTGACCTCAAGGTCATCATCCGACGAAGCCTTGGGGCACTGCTACTGTTTTTGTAGCAGGCAGCAGTAGTTGTGTGATTATATATATATATATATATATATATATATATATATATATATATATATTTGATTTTATGTATATATATATGTGTGTGTGTGTGTGTATATATATATATATATATTTGATTTTATGTATATACATATATGTGTGTGTGCGTGTATATATATATATATATATATATATATATATATATATATATATATGCACGTTCGTGTGAGTGTGTGTGTGTGTGTGTGTGTGACATGCACCAGCCAATGTATATTCAAAACTCTGAATGGTGCACAGAGTTGGTGGGCAACGTAAGTCAGATACATTTTGTAGTGAGCCGTCACACAACAAAGTTTGAGAACCACTAATCTAAGCCTACTTCTGTTGTACTCGTCAATATTGTTAATAATACCTCTTAGAGAGTACATCAGGTCGTTATTTTTGCTCTCCACGCAGTTTGTAGTAAGTACGGCAACTAAGACTAGTAATAGTAGTAGTAGTATTGACTTACCATTATTCACCACTTTCTTACATTAGTAAGACCTATTTGCCAATATGCAGACGTACGTACGTTAGATAAATTAAGAGCTTTCATGACGTGACATTAGACACGCTAATCCCAACAGATGACAAGCCAGCACTGAATATCTCTTTTCTAGTCAGAAGGATGTAACCACGTATCATCTTGACTTTTCATTTCAAGGTAGGAAGAGAAGAATAAATGGATAGATAAATATTATAAATAGACAGATGTGAACAGATTGATATATATATATATATATATATATATATATATATATATATATATATATATATATATATATATATATATATATATATATATAAAGAGAGAGGGGGGAGCAGACAGACTGAGACAGAGAGAAACCGAGATAGATAGATAGATAGATATGAGCAGACTGAGATAAAAAGATAGATAGATAGATAGATAGATAGATAGATAGATAGATACATACATACATACATACATACATACATACATACATACATACATACGTAAACATACATGTATAGATAGATAAAAGTTAAGAAGTTCAGTTGCCCAATCGTTGGCACCGGTTCATCAAAAGAGAGGAAAAAAAGGGAAAGATAATCCATAAGGGATTTTATAAGCATAACATTATAAAAACTTTCGCTTTTCAAAAGATTCCAGCCAAATGAATCAACAGCAAAATCTGCCCGGGTAATCTATTCTTGATTTGCGGGGGTTCTGGGGGGAATTCTTCTTACGGAAAATAGTTTTCATCGTTTCTGTGTAGGAAGCTAAAACCCAAAATATGAATAAATAATATGGAGAAAAAAAAGTTCTCCTTCTTCTCACTGGCAATGACTTGTGGTTAGTTGTTATTATCTGCAGACGACCTGTTCGTTTTGTCAATGTATCCCTACTTTAAACTTTAAAAAACCAATAACAGCGGCCAAAGGAGACCAGGCTTAGCGCATTTACCCGAGTACAACGTAATCTCGAATATTACGCGATCCCTACGTTTTTCAACTAAAAATCATGACTGATATCATCATAATTCTTTTTCTTATACCCAACTATAACGCAAAGCCAAAATCTTAACCTTGATTTTTTTTTTTTTTGTAATGAATTACTCGAAACGCACACGACGATTCTCATTGAGACTTCGCTGAAAAAAAAAAGTTCGTAGCATTTGAAAACCTGAATGAGTGTGGATTATTTTGTGGAGGGAAAAATGAATGCTTACCTGAGCGTTTAAAGCAAAAGTACCGGCCGGTGTGTCTCGGGTAAAAACCGCCAGATAAAGTTAGCAGCCGCGTCAAGAAACTGAAGAGAGGGAACGACGTCCACATCGGCCGAGCTCATTGTTGACTGCTGCTGTTCGACCGATTGAGGAGGAAATATACGGGCTGTAACTCCTCAGGTCACACGCGCAGACGCGTACACCTAATTACAGACAATATACATTACATACAATACATATTAAAGTCAACACACACGCATGCACACATGCACACGCACACACACACACACTCACTCACTCACTCACACACATATTTATATTAACAAGATTTCTAAATATATGAATATATATGTATATATATGTATAAATATATACAAGACCTGCATATCCTAGTAATTCTATTTTTATATATATATTGATAGCTCTATATACCGAGTTAAATATAGAGTACTGTGAGTGTACATAGACAACGGATAACAAACTTTTTTCTATTTCCTTCTTCTTGTATTCTGACAAACTGAAAATATATTATGAACTATATATATATATATATATATATATATATATATATATATATATATATATATATATATATATATATATATATATATATATATATATATATATATATATATGGGAATACAGCACTCTGATGGATGAGGAATTTCTGTACAAATAGATATTGCTTAAATTCAGCCTTACTCTTCGTCCTGTTCTGTAGGTAGGACATCGGCCTGAAGTGAAGGTTTCAATTCTGACCCGCGGTAGTGGATGGGATTATGGAAAGTCTATAGCCACACTGAAGAGATGTAATACATCGGAACAGCTGTCTGTGGATGACACAATAATATATATAATATATATATATATATATATATATATATATATATATATATATATATATATATATATATATTGTAGAATGTGGATTCGCTACATAAACTAGCTCATATTTCTGCCCTCTTCGGGCATCATCAGCCGAAGCACTTTATGAAATAAATCCATTACATTTCAGAAGTGGCTTCATAATATTGATATATTATTATATCATGTTATACTGCTAGCCTGGTTTGTACCACATATACTACATATATATATATATATAGTAGAAGGTAGATTCACTAAACAAATACGTTTATGTTTCTGTTTCTGTTTTCTTCTTTCTACTATATCTTTCGCTCTACTCTAAACCTACTTAACACTTATAGTTTAAAGTTGAATGTATCGAGCACTCTATGAAATAAATCCATCACATATCAGACATTGCTTTATATCATATCATATTATATTATGCTATATTGCAAACCTAATTTATACTATATGTACTATATACATGTATATATATATATATATATATATATATATATATATATATATATATATATATATATATATATATATATATATATATATATATATATATATATATATATACATGTTTTTTGTGTGTGTAATTGGGTGGGTGTGTGCATGCACGCACTCATACATCTGGCTATCTGCCTGTCTGTCGATCTATCTATTAGAATCTTCTAACGAAAACTGTCACTAAAACTCCCAACATAGGTTTATCCCAGTTTCCAAGCTGGTCTGTATGTTTTGCTAAATGAAGACTTTTCAGTGATCGCTGCCCTTAAAAGTCAAGAGAAGTAACTTATTCATTGATCATACCATTTTCCATTTTATTTTAATTGATCACCTCCAACATGGCATGCTATCAAAAGGCATGGGGCGCATGACGGTTTCTAGCTAGACCTATCTATATATCCATTTATCTATCTATCTATGTTCACATCTATCTATCAATACATCTATCTATCACAGTATGTTAATATCATCTATCTCTGAGAACTTCTTATCTATCTATCTATATATATATATATATATATATATATATATATATATATATATATATATATATGTATATATATATATATATATATATATATATATATACATATATATATATATATCTGTCTCATTCAGTCCACGTCTATCTCAATATCTATCTTTCTATCAATCTATCGATCTATCTATCTCAATATGTTCATATCTATTTGTGTATCTCATTCTGTTCATATCTATCTATCTATACATTTTATTTTGGATATAGAATCTGATAAGATTGAAGTATTACGACTATTAGGAAAATTTCTCTTACATGTTTCGCCTATTCGGTTTCATCGAAGTATCTGTTGACGTTATGATATGAATACAGAACGTAAGCAGAAAGCTATTTTTTAAAAAACTTTCTGATGAAACCGCGTTGGCAAGAATGTAAAATGATTCTTTCCAAAGTTCCATGATACTTCAATATATCTACCTATCTATCTATCTTTCAGTTCTTTAACCAAGAAATCGGCTCTCAAACTAAGAACCATGCAACAAACGCAGGAAGAATCATACTGAACATCCCATGGAAAGATTATAAAACTGCACGATATATTAGAGAAGAGACAGTTGTCGGGGATATCCTGAAGACCATTAGTAAAAATTGAATTGCAATCGACAGGCCATGTTGCAAAGGTTCAGCTGTTGTAAGCTGGGACAGAAGAGCTGGTAGAAGTCCACCATTTTGATTCTGTACTCGAAGTATTTTCTGAAAAGAATTTACGTGATTTTTTTGTTGCGGATGTGAAAATTCATATCAACAGATTGCTGTACCGTCTATTAAAGCACTGCTATTATTTCCATCACACATGGCTTTGTGAAAAGTTTCTATTGCTGAGGATAAACTAAATACACATCAAAATGCAGATCTAATCTCAGAACACCGGAAGATGATCTACATTGTACTGTTGCTAAGGTTTCCCTTCGTATTAATGGACTTGTTGCCAAAGAACAGACTCAACAACCTAATAATTTATGACTGACATATTCAAACAATTAATCACTGAGTGTTTTAATAAGCTGGAAGAGGAATTTTAAAGACATTTCCGAAAATGTTTCACTAACGATTGAATGGAACTCTTATTAAGATCTACATAATTCTATAATTCTTTAGGGATAAATAGGAAGCTGTCAGAATGCCCGTGGGACAAAACATTGAGAACTATATATATATATACAGAAAGATACACGTGTTTGTATAGAAAAACTTTACTCCATTATATCTTAAGCTTTACTCTAAATCAGCTTAATGTTTAATGTTGGATATATCGAGTACTTCATGAAATAAACCCATCATACATCGGAAATTGTATTATATCATATTGCATTGCATTCCTGATTTGTATTATATATATATATATATATATATATATATATATATATATATATATATATATATAGTACAATAAATTGTGTTACATTTTATAGAATCTCATTTGAAATGATTTCCCGTCATTACTCAGTTAATGTAACACTCACTCGAGACAATGTAAGGAGAATAGACAACTTGAGAAAATGGGGCGTCTGCTGGAAATGAACCTGCTGCTTCATTGTAGCGATGCTCTTACCATTGAGCTAAATAGCTTCCAGTAATGCAAAGACCGCAATACTTATTTTTCACACTAAATTCTCATCTCGTTAATTCTCGAGCTATTCGCTTCTATCAACACGATAGTTATGTACTGAGAAATAGTTGTATGTGATCCGACAGAAGGAATTATAAATTGCGTCACATTATATAGATGTTTCCCCTGCGCATGTGCACGCACACGCGCACAAGCACATACACATACAAACAAAAACACAACATCTTTTGGGAATATGAACAGTGAGCTCGAACTGAATGAAGTACGGATCTTACTGTTACTTTTTAGGAGCAGTGCCCTTTGTCGATCATTGTATACAGACTAATGAGAAGGTCACAATGGAAACTAGGTGACAAGGTCATTCCAGTAGAGTTCAAGAAATATAAATAAAACATCATCATCATTGTCTGCCATTTTTAGACTCCTTCCATGACGACCGTGCTAATCATTGCTATGCTCTATCAGTAAAAATATCTTATCTCATCCCTCCAACTTTTTCTAGTCTTTTCCTACTATGTTTGCTGTCTCTTAGGCACCATTCAACCTGACTTCTGCTCCATCCGTTATCCTCCTTCCTTGATATATATCCTGTCTACCACCATTTTTGTTGCCTAATCCCTTCCATACCTTGGCCATCTCTCGAGTCCACGTTGACCTCTCTCTCTCTCTGTCTCTGTCTCTAGGAGGAGAGAAATTGTGACGTGAAGTCCCGGGGAGTGGAGTCAGTGTGGAAAGGAGAGCAACGAGAGGGGGAGACGAACGGAGGATCACACAGAAGATTTGAGGGGTGGGGCAGTTCGGAATTGAGAGATAAGGTTTGTCGGTCAATAGTGCGAAGTCGTGGAAGTTTTTCGTGAAATTCGAGGCCAGAAAAACAAGAATAGGAGAGGAAGGAGATACAAAAAATGGTCGAAGGACTAGAAGAGACGAGACCGGTCAGGATCAGGAGGCAGCCAGCTTTGAGCGAAAGAAATAAGGTGCAGACCGGGGCAGATTAACTGTTTGGCTGTGTAGGCTTAAGCCTTGGAGCCCGAACGGAAAGAGACACGTGTGTGTAAAAAAGGGTTTATTGAGTGTACAATAAATGGCTTATACATGAGTATTGGATGATATTCAAGATGTCTAGCTTGTGCTGCTTTCAACGTGGAATACCAAAATTACTATCAGAAATTAATGAAAAGATTGTATCTGTTTCATATGACTTAAAGACATTATACATTCAATTGGCCTCACATAGTGAAATAGGTTATTTCACGTGAAATTTATTCTGTTCAACGAATGGTTGGACCAGTAATGATAATAATAATGCAAAAAGATTACAAGAACTGTACAAGTCACATCATGAGTGAATATATATATATATATATATATACATATATATATATATATTGAATACATTTTTTTAAAAGTGTGAAAAAAAGGAAAGCCGAACTTTTTAGTCATGGTTTTTAGACTTAGTGGTTTTTAATGAGCCTTGACCGGTTCCGTGTATGTCTTCAGAAGGCAAGTGTGATTCCTATATATATATATATATATATATATATATATATATATATATATATATATATATATATATATATATATATATATATATATATATATTAACGCAACAGTTATGTATTAAGAAATAGATATATGATCCGACAGAATGATTATAAATTGTGTTACGTTGATATTGAAACTTTTATTTGAAATGATCTCCCATCATTACATGGTTTATATATCACTTGGCCTTGACTACGTAAATTGAATAAACAATTAAAGAAAATGGCGCTACTGCAGGAATTAGTGTACAACATTATTAACACTATAATGATAATTATAATGATAATGATAATAGTATTGATATTAGTAGGGATGATAATAATAATTATGATAACAGTAATGATAATATTCCATTACCAACTCTATGAAAAACTGGTAAGTAGACTTGACAGCCCCAGGGGAAAATTTAGCAGCGGTAAGTATAAAAAGGGGAATTTTTCAGGGAGACTCTCTGTCTCCGTTACTATTTGTTCTATGATACCACTCAATAGAACCCCGAAAAACAGTAAAGGATACCGATTCTCCAAGACAAAGGGAAAAGTCAATCACCTAATGTACATGGACGACATAAAACTATTTGCAAAGAACAGTGGAGAGCTCGAAACGCTGTTCAACAAAGTGAAGACATACAGTTATAATATTGGGATGGAGTTTGGAATAGGAAAATGTGCAATAATGTACAAAGGGAGGATCGCAGCTGCAGAGGGAATCGAACTCCCAGGCAGCAAGAAGATAAGACCAACGACCACACAAAACCGATTCAAGTACCTGGGAATTCTCGAATGTGACACGATAAAACGGGAAGAAATGAAGGAGAAAATAAAAAGAGAATACCTTAGGAGGATAAGGAAAACATTAGAGATCAAACTAGACAACGGGAACTTTGTAAAAGGAATGAACACATGGGCTGTATCGGTAGTAAGATACACAGGACCATTCTTTGGATGGGCAAAGGAAGAACTCCAATCAATGGACCGGCGAACAAGGAAGCTTATGACAATGCACAAAGCTTTACATCCCAGAGATGATACGAATAGACTGTATGTGAAGGGAAGAGAAAGTGACAGAGGACTCGTCAGCATAGAGGACTGTGTCCAGGGGGCCAAATCAGATCTAGAAAAGTACGTACAAACAAACAGTGACGACGTCATAAAGAGTGCCCGAAGCAGCGCAACGAACAACAAATAAGTAAAAAAAAAAAAAAAAAAAAAAAACAATGGAGCAGCACAGCACAAAAGGAAAGAAAAGTGTGGACAAAAGAAACTATATGGAGAATTTGAAAGACAGTTACAGGATGTGGTTGACGAGAGATCATGGACATGGCAACGAAAAGGAAACCTGAAGAGAGAAACGGAATCGCTGATCATGGCAACTCAAAACAAATGCACCAGAACGAACTATATAAAAACAAAAATCGACAGAACGTAGACAAACAGCAGATGCCGCCTATGTGGGGAAGGAGATGAGACCGTAAACCACATAACTAGTGAATGTAGTCAACTAGCCCAGAAGGAGTATAAACATTGACACGATAGAGTAGCAACGGTGATACACTAGGAACTGAGTAAACGAATGGGATTTAACCATACGGATAGGTGGTAATTAAAATTGTCTGGGGGATGGGCCGATAACTGAGCATAGATTTGCCCTAAAATTCAATCAGTTCTTCTATGGCATATTGCTAACCCTTCCATAAGATATAATTGAAAATCATTGAGAACTTTTGGACATATTGTGTGGAAAAACATGAATTTTTAGCGTTATCAAGTTGTTTGGGAGACACAGGGGAGATTACTGAGCATGGATCCACTCCACTTCAGAAATCAAATCAGTGCTTCCATTGGTTGTTGTCCCCCCCCCTTCTACAAAATGTTATAGAAATTCATCGAGAACTTTTGGAGATATCGTGTGGATAGTCATGAACATTTACATAGATATGATTGGGGAGACAGAAAAATCTCTCAATCGAAAAGAGATTTCTGGATCCACCCCAACACTTTCTTAACCCAAATCTCACCCCTCCACAAAATTTCATTGAAATGCACACAGTGTTTTCGGAGATATCATATGGATAGACATAACATTTTGGCGATATTATGAAGACTCGACCTATAATTGCGATATATCTATATCTGATAACGATTTAGGGGATGTAATTATGCATGGATCCGCTCCCGAATTCAATCAGTTTTCCCGTACCATATTGTTCACTCCTCCAAAGAATTTCATAGTAATTCATTTATAACTTTTTGAGATATCATGGCGACAGTTATGGGCGGATAAATAGATATAATTGAAACAAGACGGTAATATATCTCCCAGTCAGAAAAGATTCCTGGATCCGTCCCAAAATTTGACCACTTCTCTCTTATCAACATTTTTTCAACCCATTGGCCACCCTTCAGAGAAAATTTAATCGAAATTCATACCTACTTTCAGAGTGATCATGTGGACAGTCAAATGCACGAGCAAGTGGGTGTGGTCGAATTCATGAACCTCTTTTCAACTTCGTTAACAGAGGTAAGAAATAAGAGAAAAGAAAAGAAATCAAGTTTTCGGAGACAATGTTTTTGCTTTGAAAGCAAATTTGGCGTGAGTTTATTTATCCAGAAAATACAAACTCACAAATATACAAATTATTTTGCAAATTTGGCCATGAGATTCTTTCTAATTCCTTTTTTTTAGGTATGGGGAGATGATCCAATCTGAAAAAAAAACATTAAGTTGTCAGAGCGCACTGCTGTGAGAAAAAGTGGCCTCAAGTGGGAACAGAGCAATAAAAAAGGGGGCGAAATACGTTGCCGGGGATAGGAGAACAAATATGAGGATGGTTAAAAATATACATATATTAAGGATTGGATCTAGACAAGGGGAAAAAATAGAACGAAATAAAAAAAAACTTTCTTAATAATTCTAGCAAAGATAAATAAATAAAAAAACAAGCATAAAATAAAAAGGAATGATAATTTGTTTTTATACCAAGATTCTCCAACCGCCATTTTAGATTGAAAGGAGGGAACGAGATGAGTGAGGCGGAGAATAAAAAAAAGAGAGATACTCTACTTAATCGTGAAGATGAAAGAGAGAAAAGGATAAGTACCGTATCTGATGGCATACAAAACCCCTAGCTTTATTTCAACAGGGGGTGGTACTTTTTTTTATTCCTGCCACTAACTACCATAGCCTGACACACGCTAATATAACATTCCGATGGAAAATTTACCTCTGCCACACGGTAGTGATATAAGATGCAATATAAATATATATATATATATATATATATATATATATATATATATATATATATATATATATATATATATATATATATATATATCACTTCCTGCCATTTCCAGCCACATTAAAATGAAATATTTTGGAGCAAAATATATCTTCACAAGATATCTGCCACACGGTAGAGATATAAGATACAAAATCTATATCTCCCACTTCCTGCCATCTCCTGCCACACGTTAATGAAGTATTTCGGTGGAAAATCTATCTATGCCACACAGTAGTGATATAAGATGCAAAATCTTCATCTACAATTTCCTGCCATTATCTTCCACACGTTAATATTTCAGTAACGTGTTGCAGAGATAAATTTTGCTTCGAAATATTTCATTAAGGAGTTGCAGATAATGACAGGAAGTGGCAGGCAGTGGCAGGCAGCAGCAGGAATTTTTGTTTCTTGAAAATCCCCCTAAATAGGTTTTTCTAAAGGTTCAGTTTACGATGTGTTCATGCTAATTATAGGTCTCCCCGTTTGTTTGTGGCAGCGGTCAAGCTTATTTCATTTTCCTTTCTTTTAGATTCTGACTTATTTGATGAACACTGCCCAACAAAAGGCAAGAGAAGTAACCTTATACTTGGTCCCGCCTTTTTCCAATTTTTTGATTGATCACCCCCACACGGCATGCTGCATGCTTCCTTTCTAAATAGCTTCTCTTTGTTAATTATTCAATTTCCTACGTCATTATTTAACGCAGTGGGTCCACAGCATTCTGTGATAGATTATCTCCTACGCTGATCCCGTAGGTTGGGCTTTAATAAGGACCCCTGACCTTGACCCCCACCCTGACCCACTCAAGTGGTGTCTTCACGCAGACCACGACTTCAATTGCGTTCAGCCTATCGCATAACTACTTACTCATCCCGTTTGCAATATGTGAAGTAGACTTAAAGACGACATACATTTCAAGTGGGGTTGCTCAATCCACTCAACAGTATTTTACCCATGGTAAAGAGAAGATGTGAATTCATGCCTCTCCCATGGACATTAGTGCGAAGAGTGCACAAATTGTCTCAGCCGAAGTTTGAATGCGTTGAGTCGTTACCCGCATCGTTACCCGGTGGGACAACCTCAATTAAACCAGTATCGGATCTTCAGCCCTCCCCCCTTTCGGGTCCCAGGACTTGGGCCTACTCAGCCTGATGGTTAATTAAGTGTAACCAAACGAAGGAAGATAAATTGAGAAAACTCTATATGGCATAATGAAATAATGGAGGGGGAAGAAATCACGAAAAAAAAGAAAGAAAGAAAAGAAGGAAGAGAGGAAGGAAGAACAGAAAAGAAAGGAAGAAATGAAGGGAGAAGAAAAGAAAAAAGAAAGGGAGGAAGAAGAGAGAAGAAAAGAAGAAAGAAAGGAAGGAAGAAGAGAGAAGGAAAGAAAAAAGAAAGGAAGGAAGAAGAGAGAAGAAAAGAAGAAAGAAAGGGAGGAAGAAGAGAGAAGAAAAGAAGAAAGAAAGGAAGGAAGAAGAGGGAAGGAAAGAAAAAAGAAAGGAAAGAAGAAGAGAGAAGAAAAGAAGAAAGAAAGGGAGGAAGAAGAGAGAAGAAAAAAAAGAAAGGGGGCAAGAAGAGAGAAGAAAAGAAGAAAGAAAGGGAGGAAGATAAAAAGATAAAAAGCGAACGATGAAGAAGACAACAAAATGGTGGTTTGAAAAAACAGTTAAGTAAACACGAGAATTGTCTTGATTCTGTCAAAAACAACTGCAACAATAACAAGTATTATTATTATCATTATTATTATTATTACTATTATTATTACTATTACTATTATCATCATTATTATTATTACTATTATTATTACTATTACTATTATCATCATTATTATTATTACTATTATTATTATCATTATTTCTATTATCATTATTATTATTATTACTATTATTATTACTATTACTATTATCATCATTATTATTATTACTATTATTATTATCATTATTTCTATTATCATTATTATTATTATTACTATTATTATTACTATTACTATTATCATCATTATTATTATTACTATTATTATTATCATTATTTCTATTATCATTATTATTATTATTACTATTATTATTACTATTACTATTATCATCATTATTATTATTACTATTATTATTATCATTATTTCTATTATCATTATTATTATTATTACTATTATTATTACTATTACTATTATCATCATTATTATTATTACTATTATTATTATCATTATTTCTATTATCATTATTATTATTATTACTATTATTATTACTATTACTATTATCATCATTATTATTATTACTATCATTATTATCATTATTTCTATTATTATTATTATTATTTCTCGTCTGTGAAAAATGTTTAGATGAAAATATGCAGACACTTATAGACGTGGAGGATTAAAAAAAATCTTTTATGCATTGAACAGATGCAATAATATGTTTACAATTGTTCTCTAATCCATTTCTGTAAAAGCTTTCCATTGTTATTTTCTGTCTTGAAAAAAAAAAAGATGAGTGTTTCCGGTGGAGACGAGATTTGACAGTCCACCATTGACCAGCAGGAGAAACTGAATCAGTTAGTCGCCTGGTGCAGTAATCATGTCTAGCAGATAAGTCCCACACGCCAGGGCTGGAGTAGTGAGTTCGATCCTACCTTACTGAGTACCTCACTATTCTCGCTCGCTCAGCTTGAACCGATAATATTTCACCCAACCGGATGAAATCTTATCATCGCTGGCCGATGTACCATCAAGCTGAGCAGGCTTCGGTGTAGGGGCCTAAGAGGGGAGGGGCTGGAACCAAAATAAAAAATGGTACACGTGTGTATTTTGGATGATATTTCTGTGCTTTCGTATATAATTTTCTCATACTTGGAATATCACAAATACTATTCCGTTTTCTAAATTGGGCCTCGAACTCATAAAGGTCAGGTGGGGGCCCAGTTGATTGATAATCCGTCACAGCTTATCATGTATTTCAAATAAATGAGAACGGCCGAGTTCGCACACACCCATACACACGCACAATTATCTACCTACGCACAAATGTACGTACGTACACATGCACGCAAACGGAGGCGTATACACACGCACGTACACGATCATATCCATTCACTTAAAATCCTCACGCGAGATAGATAGATAGATAGATAGATAGGAGACTGAGATAGATAGATTTATATGGATAGACTGAAATAGATAAATATGAACAGGGTTGAATAGATAGATAGTTTGATAGATAGATAGGACGCCTATCGTAGCGCAATGTTTAGCCATTTTCACGTAATATGTTAGTATAATGAGTTCGATTCTCAAAGGATTACCCACGGTCCTGTTATTGCACTAAACTAACCTAAAAATTAATAAATATATATGATCATCCAGTCTGTGTATGGATAACACAATCATTAATTATATATATATATTTATATCTACATCTATAAATCTATAAATCTATCTATCTATCTATCTATATATATATATATATATATATATATATATATATATATATATATATATATATATATAGGATGCCTTGTAGATTCATATATATATATATATATATATATATATATAGTGATATACACATCTGCGAGCGCATCGTATCTCACATACATATATGTTGGTGATGACAACGTGTCGAAAGTTGAAGACCTTTTCCTTCCTTCCAATTAGGAGAGTTGTTGGTACAATGTAGTACCTCACCCTTTCACCTTTATTCTAAAGATCACCGTGGCAGCCCCGTCCCCGCGTGACCATTGGGAAGGAGAAGAAGACGAGAGAAACAGACAGACAGAGGGAGAGAGGGAAAAGAGAGGGAGGACAGAGACAGTGAGAGAAATAAAGGAAAATACAGAGAATCAGACAGAGAGAGAGAGAGAGACTGAGAGAGCAGGGTATAGAGTACAGGCTGACCTGGCACCCTTATATTAAAGGGTTCTAATGATTTTTATACCCGTCTTTCTTCGTTTACCCCGTCCTTCGACATGACAGCTGTGATATTTATAACGTCTGGTTCTTGGTTACGCCGATGGTTTTACTGTGGAGAATCGTTCGGGATGGAAGAGTTGGGAATTGAAAAAAAAATAATAGTTTGAAGGAAAGATATGAAGAAGGATGGAAAAATTGACTAATATCTTCACCTTGCCCGAAAGCTACAAAAAAAACTTGACTTGAGATTTTGGTCCATTTATTTATTTCTGTCTGTCTGTCTGTCTGTCTGTCTGTCTGTCTGTCTCTCTCTCTCTCTCTCTCTCTCTCTCTCTCTCAAATACTCAAACACACCCCATACGCTGTAAACATGAAGGAGATGATCAAACCATAATTACTGGAACATCTGGGACGAACTATACCAATAAAAAATACCTGTTGCTTTGCTAACGGGTTTACCTTCGGGTGGAAATCTTGAGCACTGGTATCTGGAGGAAAAAAAACTCTTGTATCATGTGAGTTGGTTGAAGCGATTATTACTGGCACCTAATTCATTTTTCCACTCACAGACACTCGAAAGTTAGTGCAGTTACACCTCATATTCCTTTCTCGATTATCTTCTCTTGATGGCCGAGTTCAGCTTTGGCGATACACTTATGTCACATTTACCCCCCCCCCCGCCTTCTCCATGGTCCTTGTGTTGCAATTCCATTCCCAACCCTTCTAATGAGAAATTCGTATTTTTAAAGGGTGACAGACGGGAACGTGACGTATGAGCTCCTTATTATAATACAAGTTTACCCTTGTCGTTAGAACTGACGGCATATATGAAATATATGAATATACATATTACATTTTATGTATGTGGATAATAGAGATTTACATTGTTCTGAGCTTGGTGAATAGCCTTCTATACACACTGCATTTTGTATACGTAGATAATAGAGATTTGCATTGCAGAGAGATTGGAGAATAGCCTTCTATACACATTGCATTTTATATAAGTGGATAATAGAGATTTGCATTGCAGTGAGATTGTAGAATAACCTTCTATACACACTGTATTTTAAATACTTGGATAATAGAGATTTGCAATGCATGAGATTGGAGAATGGAGTTCTGTCGACAACGACTGATTTTTTTTGTTTTTCTTACTTTTCCTATCTTTATTATTCTTTACTTTCAGAATTTTCATTCTCACTCTTGATCATTATATTGGAATGGTGGGTGAAAAAAGAAAGGTTGGATGATATGAGGAGAATGGATAATTATCAAAAAGTGTAAAGGCCGTACATACAAACAAGAAGAATAAAATGTATAATTATACAATGAAAACTTCTCAAAAGGGTGCAGCAAGTTATTAAAGGGAGGCAAGGGGGATGCAAAAAGAAAAGAATAAGAGGAAAATGAAACTATCCATGCAGGAATCTAAAGACAGATGAAAACTATAATAGACAAAAACATCATGAACAGGGTTACGCAGAGGACACCTGAGAAGAAAAAAGTGAATTTTCTATTGTTACAACCCAAAACAAATGCATCGTGACCAATTTAATGAAAGCTTAAAAAAGGACACAACCCAGAAAAACAGCAAATACTACGTTTTATGGACGAAGAGACGACTCAGTAAAGGCATCATAAGTGAAGTATCTGAACCTGTTGAAATTCCATGGGTGTTGACAGCTAACTTCATTAATTTCATGCCCCTATTCTGCTCTAATGCTTTGCCGGTATCTTCTCGTTCTCTCCCTTATCCTTTTCAATCTTCTCTACCGACGGGGTTTTGATTTAAATGTTATTCAAACATCCATTGGTTTCATATGCAAAAATCTTCCTACCCTCTGAGTAAACCACCTAACTTTCTTTTCTCCTCTCTACCTTTCCATCTTCGAATGAAACTACCTAAATTTCATTCCCACATTCTCCCTTCTCCCCTCTAATTAATCAAACTAAATTTCTTTCCGTCCTCTTCCTTCCTACACTCTTATCAAACTACTCAACTTCCATGTTTCCCGCTTTGTCACCATCCATTCGACGACGATCACTTGAGATATCACGGCATCCACTTATGACGTCACGACTTTCTATTATGACGTCATCAAAAATAGGTCAGAAAAATAAACATTGTTAATCTCTCTCACTGTCTCTCTCTCTCTCTCTGTCTCTCTCTCTCTCTCTCTCTCTCTATATATATATATATATATATATATATATATATATATATATATGTATGTTTCAATTTGTTCAAATCTAACTATTTACAGTATTTATCTATCTATCTATCTATTGTAAATTGACCCCCACCACCACTAAAAACCAATTCAGATGGGAATTTTCGAAAACATTACTTTTTTAGAATTTCAGCCCTCTAGCTCATTGGTGTGGCCTGTGTGCATGATTCATCCAGCCAGTCAGACCAACTGAAAAATTGAAGAAACCTGTGTTGTCAGTTTTAGTTGATAGTTTCTGCCAGCCTGACCAACTAAAAAACTGAAAAAACCTGTGGTGACAGTTTTGGTTGATGGTTTCTAACAGGCACGACAGGGTAGGGTTAGCAATATAGGGGTCGTGCAAACGACTTAAATTTAACTAAGTAGAGAAACTGTATCAGAACACAGATTGAAATCTATAGAAAGTAAAAAACTGGAAAAACATGGACTTACCGAGAGGAAAAGTGAGAAATATTATGAAATATGAGCGTGACAGTTGTAGCCCACTATTTTTGCGCGCTGGGAACAGTCCCGAAGACCCTTGCAAAGGGATTTGAAGAATTAGAAACCATCCAGACGACAGCATTACAGAACTCTTTTAGAATACTAAATTGCAAGCTGGAGTATTGAGGAGATTTGATATCACTTGATCCCCCAGTAAATGCCACCCGTAACTTCTGGTGTGGAAACTTAATAATAATAATAATAATAATAATAGAATCAGTAAGTGATTGTACTTCAAAGATCTGTTTACACCCTGAAGAATTCGTGTAATATGACACTTGGGTCTCTTGTTCAGAGTGGTTAGTTTGTTTCTTTAAAAAAAACTGGGACACAAGCAAAGAAATATAAAATTAAATAATAAACAAATTCTGTGTTTGTGGTGAAAGGAACGAAACTTTCAAATCACGTCATAAGTGAATGGAACAAACTGACTCTTGAGGGAATGGAAAGAACAGGCAGAACACAGTGCAAAACCAGTACCATTTATCCAGCTTTCTGAAAATCGTAATTACCAGAAAACTGGCTATTTTTAGATGTGTCCCCACTTCTCTATCAAACGCTTTTCGGTCGGTCGGTCTGTCAGTGGGTCGGTCGACCGGTCCCATACATATTAAACGACATAGATAGGAAGGGCGGAAGAGATGTGATGTCATTAAAAGTTGTGATCTCATTGTAAGGTGTGATGTCATTAAAAAGTATGACATAATCAAAAGTAGACTTCCTATCATTTTTTCTTACCAGTTGAGAATGTACGGGGTCTGCATGTTCTTATTTAAAGAAAAGCCAACAATGGTTAAAAAAAAGCCAAAAATGGCCAACTACGATTTCTATTGAAAATAATACCTGCCGAATATTTCCATACCGCAATATTTTACAAATTTGCAAATCAATTGACTCAAAGAAAGACTACGTTCTCTTCCTCCTCTCCTCCTCCTTCTCCTCCTCCTCCTCCTCATTCTACTACCACCACAGACGGTGGACCCATCGTTGAACTTATGGTACTTGCTTTTTTATTGTTTAGCTTGAAATCTGACGGGCTTTGTAGTCATTTGTCACTCTGTCGCTTTGTAAACATGACCACGGAGAAATCGATATCCGTTGACAAAAGAAAAAAAAACTATTCAATCACATACAACGGTTGGACCGATTTTCATAAAACTGAAACCATTAAACAGAAGAAGAATTAAAATAAAATCTGACATGAAAAATGTTCTTCTATTGTATAGAAACAGGGGTATTTTTTTCAATTATCTACGCGAGAAACATAGAAAATCAATCGGAAGTTTTTCATTGGCAAATATACACACACGTCTGAAAAACCGACTGAAATTCAACTAATCCATAGATTTTGATAAAACTGACAGATATATACACATTGATTACTGAATATTCGAAGAATCTAAAAGGAATAATAATAATAATAATAATAATAATAATAATAATAATAATAATAATAATAATAATAATAATAATAATGATAATATAACAAACCCTGCTTTAGGAGTAAAATAATGTATCTGTTAAACATAATTTCGCTCTTTCAAGCTTCCCGGATGAATGGTCCGGAACCTGTAGGAACAGTAATATACTGGGAATTGTGCAAACGACTTGGGTTCGACGATGTAAACAAACGGTATCAGCATAAACCATGCCCTTAAAAAATAGAAAGAGTAAAATATTCCAAGACTCTGGCATCCAGACCGACTTCTTCATCCATGGATTAAAGTGAGGCAGGGATAGACTCGAAGTCAGCCCAACACCCTCGCCCCTGCCAACCTGGGTCCAGCGACGGGACACAGTCAAGCAGCTTGAGACTGACTTTGATGCAATGGATGACAAGGGTTTCCTGCAGGTTGCATTGTGCTCTTCGCGTACCACGAGGTTGAATCTTCGCACAAGTATCTGCCTTTGCAATTGGCTAGAGGATAGATATGTCTCACATAATAAGTCACGTAGAAGAATCACATTCTTGTAAAATTTTCCCTCTATAAGAACCGAAAAAAAACAGAATAATCAAAACAAATTTTTAAAAATAAACAGAGATTTACGGCGTCCAAAATGGACACTCATTTCGTGGCCACAAATGGACAGAAAAAAAGTTGGATCAAAACAGCAATTATAACGAAACTGTTTCAGCCACTGAGCCGAATTTTTTTTCTCAAATTCCATACTCATTGAGGAGTGTGTGTGCAAAATTTCAAGTTTCTACTATGGTCAGTTAGGTCTGAGAAGAAAGAATAAGAAAAATGATTATAGTAAAGATGAAAAAAGAAAGAAAAGGTAATAAATTAAAATCTGTTTAGCGACACCAGATAATAAAATCTAGCGACCATATTTTTCATTTTCTATTTCTCAGTCCATCTCTCTCTCCCTCTCTTCTTCTTCTTCTTCTTCTTCTTCTTCTTCTTCTTCTTCTTCTTCTTCTTCTTCCTTTCGCTGATTGATCTCAAACGGAAGTCTAAACGTGTCGTCTTAACCAGAAATCTGAACTTCGTTAGGTTGAGAAAATCGGTAGGAGTTTGACAAAAAAAATGAAATATCCTGACCAATCAGCACAAACCAAGAAATATCTTTCCACTTATAAATGTCACACTTTGCCCTTTGATGAACTTCAATAGATGAATCCAGTAAGTTTATCAACCACACCTTCTTCTATTTCATTTGCTGAACGAACATTCCCAAAACAACGTCTAAGCCTAAATTCGACCACAAATATTTTTTTTTTTTTGTCGAACAAACTTTAACGAAAAACTCTCATGTGCGCGCACACATTTTTCTCGTTATGTCAACTAATAAATGTTATTTGTCTTTTACTAACGATAAAAACATCTTCGTGTTCCATTTAGAGACGGTTATAGACGGATACTTATCACTAGTTGCTAACTATCCTTTCTGCTAGCTACTATAAGGAGAGGAAAGCTAGAATAACAGCGCCCAAAACCTTTTTCACACACTCTCGGCTGAAGCACGGTATCGCAGGGTCACTTCCAGGGGCGTAACTAAGGATTTGAGGACCCAGGTACTCAGTTTCTTGTGCCCCTTCCAACACACCAACATTTATAACAGTTATTCTCGAACTGCAGGACGCAGACCTCCGCGGACACGGCTTCCAAAAACCTGATGTCTGTGAGCTTGTTGAGTACTCATACCGTTCAAAAGCTTAGATAGAGATTTGAAGGCCTAGGCATGGGGGCCTCTTGAAGACCCCTTCGGCACTTTGTGATATTTGTTATAGTATAATGTCAGTAGAAATGCAGTAGGTGAACTATTTCGCATAAAGCTTTTGGGAGCCCCCTCCACTGGGAGCCCTGGGGCGATTTAAAATCGCCACCCACCCGCTCAACTACACCCCTGGACACGTGACTGCTGATAGAGCCTACTTGTGCTCTGTAATCACCCCTACAAATGACGGGAATATTAAATTCTACTTTGTTCTTGGAGTCAGCTGTTCGAACTTAGCCAAAGTCCATTGCAGATTCAATTAATCTTACTTAACCCCGTTCATTTTGTATTTAATGTTTTACAACTGTGGTATACATTGGTGCTTTAGCAAACATTATAAGTTGTAAAACAAACAAAAAACATAGAAATAAATGATGTTAATACTTCAGTCGTTTTTATTTTTATATATTTGTTCTATTTTGTATTCAAACGACTGGAGTAACCTTGACTTAAGATTTTGGTCCATTCAGTGCTCTCTGTTTGTCTGTCTGTCCGTCTAACTGTCTATCTGTCTCTGTCTCTCTCTGTCTGTCTGTCTGTCTGTCTCTGTCTCTCTCTCTCTCTCTCTCTGCTTCTTTTTCTCCCTCTCTCCTTCTCCCAAAATCCTAAAATTCATAGAACGAAACTCACAGGTTTCTTGACTTCTCTCAACTAGACACAAAAATATGAATAGTTATGGAAATTAATTTATTTTTTTCCCAAGGTTCAACATTTTACGATATGAACTGCGACACCTTTAAAAAAAACTTTCTTCATTTGTAGGATCTTTTATTCCGGGCTTTGGGGTCTGAAAAAGCAATAAATTATTAAAGCCTGGCGACCGGAGAGATCCATCCTGGAGACTTCAGCTTCCAATTGTAAAAAGAATGTTTGCAGCAACGGTCAAGAGAACAGGTCAATCTTTGAATTACCCCATCTTTACAGATGACCCAGGACCAACCATGTGCTGTATCGGGCTCGGTATTCGTTCTCACGCATTAAAAAGGCACGCAAAGCACAGCTAAAATTTCAAAAATATTTAGATGAAGAAATTCTATGAATAAGAAATTCAAATATTCTTAAATTAACCATAAAAACAAAAATGCATTATTTTGTTTTTTAATCTAATATAAGTAATCTTTCTTTAACATATTGGTTCGGCAGTAAATTTCTTGTATCAATTTTTCATTTTACTCTCCTGGCAATTCTAAAGCCAAAAAGGTTACGATCAAAATGTAAGGGGAAAGTACCGAATCTCATATTACTTTCTTCTCTTGTGCGCTTGACATTTGTTTCATTTTTCACGAATTTATAAAAATAATATTTTTTTTCCTGTTTGGACCTCACCCTGTTCAACATCCTGGATCCGCCCCTGTGTCCAGTGGCGATGCATTCTCAATATCTGCCTTATCAGTTTCTATTGATTCTCCTTTGTAAGGAAGGCGTGGATGGTAAAATGGCGAGATGGTAATGGCCGGGAGCCAGTTGAGAATTGAGGTTAGGCATCTGAAGATTAACAAGGGTCAACGAGTTCCCGTCTGCCGGGCATTAATGGGTTAAAACAATCGAAAACTGGGGGAGAGAGAACGACGGAGAGAGAGAGAGGGCGGGGTTGGGAGAAAGAAAGGGAGAGAAAACTAGAGTGACGAAGGCAGAGTGATAGGAGTGAACCAGAGAGGGGAAAGAGAAAGAGAAACAAAGAGAAAAAGAGAGAAAGACAAGGAGACGAAGAGAGAGGATGGGGAGACAGAGAGAGATAGTGAAGGGCAGGGAAAGCCAGGGAGAGTGGACGGAGAGCCAGGGAGAGAGGGAAGAGAGAGGAAGACAGAAGGGGAAAAGAGAAAGTGAGTCAGAATAAAAATGAAAGATATGGAGACCCAAAGAGAGCGAAAGAGAGATAGAGAGAGAGAAGGAAAGAGAGACAGGGAGACAAAATGAGAGAGAGAGAGAGCAACGAATGGACCAACTTCTCAAGTCAGAGAGAGAGAGAAGGAGTACGTGCCAGGGAGAGCGGAGTGGAGGGCCAGGGAGTAGGGGAAGTGAGGGGGAGTGGGTCGGAAGGGAAAGAGAAAGAGAGACGGATAGAAAAAGAAAGATACATAGAGAGAGACAGACAAACAGAGACATAGATAGAGAGAGAGCAAGCAATGAAAGGACCAAATTCTCAAGTCAAGGTTACTCGTGTGAATACAAAAGGAAAAAGAAAAAAAAAAGAAATGGCTGAAGCATTAAGTTTTCATATTTCTATAATTTTTGAAAACTTGAAATGATTATTTATGTGTCATTGTATACCACGGTTGCAAAACCTTTTTTCTTCAAAAAAATACAGAGGGGGTAAACAAATATTTGGACTCTTACACTCATTGCTTGTATCTTATTCTGCTTGTTATTTTTAGTAGTTGTCAATCTTATATCAAAATACACCCCAAGTGTAAATTTCAAGTAAACGTGAGCATCGGAAGTATATCAAATGAATATTCTGTAAGTATCGAAGTACTTGCTTCGCCTCACTGTATATAGATGTACGAGAGGCCGAATGGTTAACGACAAACCCGCTGCCCTTTAGGAGGGTATACACCCATCTCTCCTACCCTGCCAATACGTCACGGGCTGGCGTAGCAGGGTGAGGACCTCCATCCCCATCCCAGTCCTATACTCTCTAATGAAAGGCAAATGTCTCACAACGGACTTCGGTGGGCTCTTTTCATCTTGATAGACAGCTTCAAGTCTTTTACAATGAGCGCTTAGTATGGCGGAAGCGCTATGCCCGAATTCCACCTCCTCCCTCCCTCAACACGTTTAGAGATCAGCTCTACGACAGGAGATGCCGGATTCCCCGGCAGGATTTACTCCTTTTTCCTCGATTCGAATTATGTCGGCTTTCTGTGTCTCCTTGAATCAACGCAGCTTAAAAATACTGAAAGATCTGGTTAGTCACCCAATAGAAATCGGTATATGTCCAACGTCTTTTGGCAGTATTCTGTGTTGGGGGTGATGAATTATATAAAAAAAAATATAAAAAGGGGATCAATGAATAAGTTACTTAGCTCGCCTTTCGATGGGCAATTTTCAAAAAAATATGCGTGAATGCTGCCGAACACAAAGTGAGGGACCAATTTAGCATAAACTTACATTGCACATTAAACCCTCTTGTAAAAATCTTTTTGGGGGGTTATTTAAAAAAAATCCAGACATACTCTTAAGTAAATATCTAGATTTTCAGCCTTCTAACTCCATTGATGCAGACTGTACGCGTGATAGATAAATAGCCGGCTAACCAGATCAGCTTAAAAACTGAAGAAACCTGCACTGACAATCTTAACGACAGTTGACAGTTTTTAATTGATGAACGCAATTATACGTGTTCTTCAACCTTCGTAAGTCCGCTGGATACACCAGTCTATGAGCGTCGTCTCTGGTTAGTATCTATCTATCTATCTATCTATCTATTTACATATTGAGTTTATCTATTTACATCCCCACGACTACAAATATGACACAAGGTCGGATTAAGGTGGGGTCCCACACGTTCGAGAACGTGCAGGCAGAGTGAGCGACCCGATTCCTTGCGCATGATTTCGCAAGGAGGTCGGGACAAGCTGGACTATGTCCACTGAACGAATCCTGTTTTTCAAGGCTCCCTAACTCTCGACGTGCGGTTGCACGGAGTCATTAGGGCATGCCTGACATGGTTTACAGGACGAATCCTGCTGATGCTCTCAGGACGAGCCTGAGCATGCTGGTCAGTGATTCCGGGATGGGGACAATCCCGGAGATTGATCAACTTCTCAGCCCGAGGGCGTCAAAGAACAGATACTACACTCTGATCTTAGCCATGTTGAGGATGGTGCTGGATAGATGTTTTATGTGGTCAATTTGTCCAGTACCACACTCGACACTGCAGAACAAGAAGCTTTGAGATTCGGCCTAAAATTCATCCCAGACTCAGGCAGAAATCAAACCAACATCTGAATCACCAAAAACTACAAACAAACATACTCATATTTCCCTTAAAGGGCACATACAAGGTATCCTTACCGCCACCACAAACACACAAAACACAGATCACTATTCCCAAAAGACATATCCAAGCACTAGTCAACTTGGCGAAAAACGACATTATAATCACACCCTCAGACAAAGGCGGGGGGCATCGTCATCACGGACTTCAACACATACACAGACAAAATGAACTCCTCACTACAAGATGATATCATATATACTAAAACTAATACATATGAAATAAACAAACAGGCAAATTCAACAAAACATTCAAAAACAAAAAAATGAGCTTACTACAAGATGACATCATGTACACTAAAACTAACAAATACGAAATGAACAAAGAAACAAACAAATTCAATAAAACATTAAAAAAAAACTAATAAAAAAAATGAGGAAGTCACATAGCCCACACGTGTTAAACACCACCCCAGAATCCCAATTCTATACGGTTTATCCAAGATGCCGAAAGAAAACGTCCCTGAAGACACAATAACACCAAGCATGTGTAGCGCTCCTCACCCCACAGAATAGCCAAGGCCATGGCCAACATCCTATCCCCACTCCAAGGAGAAATCGGCCCTTAGCACCCAAGGGACCTCATCAAAAAACTCGTAAGCATCAACATGACCAACTTGTCCCTAGCTGGCTTAGATGTCAAGCCATTATACGCTAATGTACAGGCAAAAAATGTCTCAGCTTACTCAGAACTCACCTCCAAAAATTAAAACGGACTCTGCCCTACCCCCATTCAAATATGTACTCTATGCACGAACCTGAACTACTTCGAATTCAATAACGGATTTTATCGCCAGGGATTCGGGTCATCCATGGGCTCGCCAATTAACGGAGTTATGGCTTGCCTACTCCTGGAATCAAGAACATCTTAAACCATCCTATAGCCAAATTCTTGCTTCTTGTAGTTGGGGTGACCGATGAATTCTTTCACAACGTAAGGTGAAAAATGAAAAACTTTTTTCAACTGTTATAAGAACCGCCCTCTCCCTGCAAGCTGATGCAAGATGAAATTGAACCAGATAAGTAGACCTAAAGTTGCCACCTTTTTCTCTCTCTCTTTTTTTTAATCACTGTGTATCTGTCTGCATTTTTCACCCTGTTCATTCATTCATTCAGATTTGTTGTTTTGTTTGGTTTTAACCATTGCAATGAGCAGGAGTGAGGCTTTAATATTTCTAAATGAACTCCTGGAATCAGACCGT
This sequence comes from Thysanoteuthis rhombus, assembly GCA_963457665.1. Lineage (NCBI taxonomy): Eukaryota > Metazoa > Mollusca > Cephalopoda > Oegopsida > Thysanoteuthidae > Thysanoteuthis > Thysanoteuthis major. Next base: position 56,165,351 of record OY735217.1, read on the forward strand.
TTCATTCGCGTACTGTCCACAGAAATGAATTTACGATACATCGATGGTGTCCTTCTTATATACCGACGTTACCTCAATTCACCTGATCTCGAGTGAACAGACTCGATAAAAAAGAACTTGCAAACCTGAAACGTGGAAGAAGAATTTGATAACATCTTCCCTTCCCTCGACTCCTTATTACATAGGACGGAAACCAGCCTGCTATGCAGCGTATACAGAAAACTAACACAAAGTAATGACCACATCAACTTCTACTCACACCACCACACTAAGATAAAATGATCATGGATTTCTACCTAAGAGCCTTCCGAATATGTAGCCCACAATTTTCAGCAGATGAAGAGAAATACAGAGCGTAACTTCTCAACACTGAGAGACTCATATCCATTCATACGAAACGCGAGATGAGATGGACATGATTATAACACTTGTGGCCAATTCAGACACTAAAGAGCTCGGAAAAAAAGCAACTGAGAATACAAATTATGACAACAACAACCAAAAATTCCAAACAAATCCCCAGGAAACAACAAGGTAGCACGATCTCCGAGTCAGATACATATCAAGTACCCTGCAAAGTCTGCCCGAAATCATTCCGGGAAAAGGTCTAAAAAAGACTAAACAAGCACTGACGGGCTCTACAAATGGACGTCCCTCGGGACGTATTAATCATTCGTCGCAATGAAAAGACACAATTTCGTCCCTAAACAAATCAAGATAATCGAATTCATTTACAAAAAATGAGTCGCTAGATCGTCGAATCCGTAATTATCGGAACGACACCATACAACAACGACCAGGACACAACACACACTCATGGAGACACACAGCCACCCATACACACTCCTCTACCATACCATATACGCACACACACACTGGGTTAAAGTACACGCTTTTACACATGAATATACTGGCGCATACAACAGAATTGTCATCATACACGTACTGACAAACACACAGTCATCAACTCTTCAGCTCAACTAATATACACTCCTTCATAATCACACACACATACACTCGCCCAAACTTGCACTCACACACCTTACACAATCGCTCCTACACACATCTAATTACCATGATATACACTACCAGCAGAATCACATGCAGATACACACAAACATACATATATGTAGAGAGAGGAAGTTGAAGAAAATCACTTACTATGATCTTACAGAGACTCCAGCCCCCGACTGAAATACATACACACACGCACCTATTCATACACATAGGAGATACACAAAAAGATTTTGAAAAGGTTTTTCCATGCTTGGTGTCCAAAGCCGTAAAGCTTTCTACTCTCTCTCTCTCTCTCTCTCTCTCTCTATATATATATATATATATATATATATATATATATAATTAGAGAGAGGAAACGTTTGACTCGTGTTTCCTGGTTGATCCATATGTATCCATATATAGATAGCCATATCGATAGATAGGTATATATGAATCAAATGATATAGATATGGACAAACTGAGAATGTTATATCTGTTGTTTTTTTTCAATTTGTTGCCTCTATCGTATCGGCGTGATCCTGACTGGACATATATATTATTCGTTTTTGTAGTTCCCTGACCGTACAAAGTTACAAAGAACTTCTGATTATTTTGTCCATAACTAATGTTCACTATCTATCGCCCCCGGAAAACTTCCGTCTCACCCTTGTTCACGGTGGATACAACCGCTGCTTCCAAAACTAGGTTCTCTTACGATACGACTTCACATAAAAGCGAGACTTGAAACTCAGAACGAGACTTGGCACTCTTCTTTATAAGAAGTGGTAGGAAGTGGCGCCATGTCCGTAGTGAGAGTATCCAACAGGAAGATAGATAGATGATGAATAATGATGAATTCGAATAGGTTTATGTTGAAAAATAGATTTGAACAGAGATAGATAAGAATAGTTTTGTATAGGTATATAACCCTGCTCGTTAGAGAGATATGTAGGGACGTATGAACAGACTAGAATAACTAAGTCACTTGTTAGATATGGACAGATACTCACGATTGGATATTTATGATTTAGTCTTGTTTGGCGAAGCCGCGGCTTGATCAACTCCGGTTAGATTGCCAGGGTGAGGATGTCTGATTTGGAAACAATCATTGACCCAAGGCACATCACAGGGCGATGAACATTGAGAAGGAGAAGAACATGTTGAAGTATGCTAAATCTAGTTTATTAAAATGTGATGCCACATTAATAGCAGGAATTGTTCTGTTATAAAAAGGGGGGGATCAGGGGAGATAAGCAAGAGACAATTGAAATATTTTTCAATGTGTGTGGCGCCCTTCTCTTTCGGTTTGTCAGGTTTTATACCCATGGTGTCAAAAATTGACAACAATGTACCCTGAAGTACCATCTGTCATCTCTTGCCGACATACGCGTACACTCGTGTGTGTGTGGGGGGGGGGAGTTACAAAGCTTGCAGAAAATACATACGCATATTAATTGAGATATACCTGTTTGCCTTCTCCTTGTCAAAATTTGTTGATAGATTTTCATTTTGTAATTATAAGGGTGTATCAAAATTACAGGGTGGTGCAGCAATAAGCTTGACTGATTGTTTTCTTTGTAACTTTATAACGAACCGTACTAAATAAACGATAAACGGTGAATGAAATCTTGATTCCTAGAATTTTTTTACATAATTATGCAAAAATCATATCGCCCAAATGACGAGTCCCTCATAGCCAACAGGCATGTGATTTTCTCCACGGTGTCTGCTTATTTTGCACCACCCGATTACTTCGGTTTTTTTGTTTGTTTGTTTTTTTAACCCTTACTCTATCTAATGACTATAACGCCATTATATTATCATTATTATTATTATTACTTACACCGGTTGCTTCAACTGGAGACTGAGTGACAGCAAGTCTCCTCAGGTCTCCAACCCTCCTCTCCACATTCTCACAGTCCACAGCAGTGCTGTGATTTACAGATTCACCCCAGTTGCCCGGTAGTTATCGCTGAAGGCTGAGTGGCAGTAGGTCTCCTCATGTTTTTAGCCCACATCTCATCTCTTCCTCGCCTATCACACCAGTGCTGTGGTTCTTTTATCATACCATTCACCTGGTGGTCACTGCTGGAACTGAGCGACAGCGAGTCTCCTGGGGTCTCCAGCCCTCCTCTCACAGTCCGTAGTAATGCTGTGGTATACAGTTCCCAACCAGTTGTCCGGTTGATATCGTTAAAGGCTGAGTGACAGAAAGTCAGCCCTCCTCTCATATCTCCCTCACCTATCACGACAGTGCTGTGGTTTGTACCTCCACCATCATTCATGGTGTGTATTTTTGTTTCGCTGTTTGTTTGTTTAGTTTTTTTTTGGGGGGGGGGTATCCATTCCTCCTCTCTCCTCTTCTTTCTGTTAGGCCACTGCTGAGAGCTGGGATTGTAGATCTCATATTTCTAGCACTTTCCTCCGTATTCGTCTAGTCTCCAGCAGTGCTGCAGTTATTATTATTATTATTATTATTATTATTATTATTATCATTATTATTATTATTATTATTATTATTAATGTTGTAGTCGTTATTTTTACTATTATCATTGTTTTTGTTGTTGCCGTTGTTGTTGATATTATTGTTGTTGTGATTATTATTATTATTATTATTATTATTATTATTATTATTATTATTATTATTATTATTATAATAAATACTCACTTTAAGGCTGCCTTCACCGGGCATTAAGTTAAGGACTGTAAAAACATCTCAAGTAGATATATTGACAAGATAAAGCATGGTCGCTTGGAACCCCCGCATATAGATAGCCAGTCATATCTGCTTAATCAAAAAGACATTAGGAGAAAAAAAGGGACGGCATATATGGGTTCTTACGGCAGTAGTAAGAAAGACAGAAAGTTTATTTTTATGTTGAACGAAAGAAAGCAGGAGGAAAATAGAAGGTTAGATGATCATTTGATTCCGGTATCAGGTAAAAGAAGAGGGTAAGTTGATTCAGTAAAATGGATAGCAAAAGAAAAGAGACCCTTGCATTTCAAAAGGAGACCAAAGGTTAGTCACCAGAGTACCAGAGTAGAAAAGTAGCAGACCAGACGAGAGTGATAGACAGACGGTCTACGGTCCACCGGCCCCTGGTCTCTGGCAGTAGATTGACTGATTAACCTTCCCCCCCTCTCTCTCTCTCTCTCTGAGGGTTTTGTTCAGTCTTCAAACGAAGACTATCGATGTCTTTTCGGTTGCCGAAGAAGAAAACTAAAGGTTAGATTTTGAATCTCGACGTGAGTCTTGCGTCTTCCGTACCTTTCTGTGCTGCAGCTGCAGTGAGCATCCATATAAAGAAATGAATTATCCTTCATTGTAACCATAAATATACGATCTTCAGGAGCATGTACTGTAATGAACGCCGATATACTCATGAAGAATCACCCGTCGATATGTACGTAGAAAAAGAAGTGGAAATCACTGAAATAGGCAATTTAGTCGAATTCCTGATCAGTCAAGTTGTCAGATTTTTGCAGCTTTGCCCGCGAAAGAAGCTTATGCTATCCAATATATGAAATGAGTAAAAATTAGCAATATAAGGTGTTGCATCTATGGGCTTTTTTGTTAGTGACACCAGACCAACATTTTCATAAGTGGGAAGTGATATGTCAAGTTTATTTCGTTAGGGTTTGCAATCAAGGTTTGTGTTAGGGTTTTCGTTTTCGTGGTTGTGAACTAACGAAAAAGAAAAGAAAAAAAAAGACCCATGATCTTTTTCGACGAGAAAAAGAGAATTCGATCTTTATTTCCTTTTTAAGCTTCTGTACTTCAAGATTATGAACGTTAGCTTTCGGTGTGAACAAACGGAAAAGACCCCAGTTTAACCGCTCAAGTCTCGTCCGAAATTCTTCCTTCGTTCTGCAATTCTAATTGAAAGCCGAAGAGCACACCGACCGGAAACCTTGAGACAAAAACGATGGATAGACGAAGACACTTGTAAAATTAATAATTGAATAAATAAAATTCGAAAAAAATAAACATTGGAAGACAGAGCTTAACAATCATTATAGCATATCTCTATAATACTAAAAGACAGATCATGTTTATCTGTACGTGACTTTTAAGCAGCCAAAATGGTAGCCAAGGAGTATTGAAATGAAGTTCCCCTAAATTAAAGAATGCAAAAATAAAAATGGGTGATTTGTAAATGAATAATGATAGTGTGGAGTTCGTATTCGCACTCACTCCCATGACCAATTTATCAGGGGAGATAACAATTACATGCTAACTAAAGAGTAGTGAACCTTTTTTTTTAATTATTATTTATAAATGGGTAAAAAAAATTGGGGTTCGTTCCAGTCACATCAGATTGCGCTAATTTTATCTCAACGGGTGACCGGACAGGCCACAAAGTTGCCTAGTATTCCACTAAAGCACTGGAAATGAGTACCCCAAATATCATCGAAGTGAGCACCCTAACGCATGATAATGTGATCTCACGTACAAGCGCGTGAGAGAGAGAGAGAGAGAGAGAGAGAGAGAGAGAGAGAGAGAGAGAGAGAGAGAGAGAGTGAGAGAGTGTGTGTGTGTGTATGCACGCGTGTGAAAGAGAAGGTGTGTACATGCGTGTGAGAGAGAGAGTGCGTGTGCGTATGTGTGTGTGTGAGAGAGGGAGTGTGCATATGTGTGTGCGTGAGAGAGGGAGAGGGAGAGAGGGGGGCATCTGTGTCTTTCGTGCTTTCCGCCCCGTTATCGTCTGGCATAATCTAAACAAAAAAAGCTCAGAAGTGAAGGTGAACGGATTGACTTTTTGGAGCAACGTAGATTAAATTTCTTCCCCCTTTTGAAGTGTTCGTATCTGGTGGAGGGTCATTCTTGATACACTTTTTTTCATCTTCATATATCTATTAGCATACATATATATATATATATATATATATATATATATATATATATATGTATATATATATATGTGTGTGTGTGTGTGTGTGTGTGTGTGTATTTATATCATGTCCCGCCATTTCGTTTATCACCCAGGCTGATCAACTGAAGTCGGAGGTTGTTCAAAGTGGAAGCAAAAGAAATCTGCCTCGAAGAGTTAATAGAGAAATCGAGAAAGGTTTCCATAGAGAGCAACGCACAATTCCGTCTTGATTGATATTCGCACAGTGAAAATTTCCAAGAACTTAGAACGGTACAAAAGAAAAATCCATTGGATTACTTCAGAATCAATTTGAATTTCATCATTACAAACTCATTATTCACACAATCTTAGTAATTCAGCCGAACTTTCTTTTATATTTTCATTCTCCTCTCTAACCCTATTTAATATTCTCTCTCTTTACGGTTAAGTTTTGAACGTTCACCAGACTATGCATGTTTCTCATGTATTCAGTCCCACGGTTCCGTTTAGTACCCAAGCTGATCAACAGATGGCGGGGTAGTTCAAAGCGGAAGAAAAGAAATGGACCTTAAAGAGTTAATCGACTTTCCTTATAATCTTTTATTTCACTTTCTTTTCTAAGTAACCCCAAAATGTCAAGTTCTCTTCCATTTCACTTCTTCATATGACCCCAAAATGTCAAATGTTGAGAAAAGATTTTTTTTAACCCTAATCTCGACGCTATCCCTACATTTTAGCCCTTGCATTCCCTTCAAGTCGCTTAGACTGACAGTTTCTCGGCATGTCAGGATGCTGGAAGCTTATCACACATTCAACTCAAGTATAGCACCCCCAATTCTTAGATTTATCTCTAAATAAATGGTTCTCAAACTTTACGATATGATGGCACATTGAGAAGTATATTTGACCTCCGCGGCACACCAGCTGTGAAAATGAAATGAATTAGACAAAATCACTTCAGAAGTCAATGAACGAAATTTTTATATTAGCATACTGATATATGTAATCATCTCCACTTTTTTTAAATATCATCTGTCGCTAAAAAGATTGAGAACTCTAGTGATAAACTTTCTAGATTGAAAAACCCTGTGGCAGAAGTGAGACAGACACAATACACGCACTGGACGTGTTCATGGTTCGAATTACATTTTTGTGTATCGTGAAAGATTTCCGCAGCAAACTTCGGGAATACTTCCGGCACATTGTTGTGTCAGGGCACAAAGTTTGAGAACCATTTCTCACTTCCTTCTAATAGCCTGAAGATAGATAGGACCACGTGTAGATACTGATGAGTGCGGTCTGTCTCGGGTTTTCCATGTGTTTCTTGTTGAAGCTCACATAAGAATAATCTTGTACCACATTTTCAAGATGACTTCTCCGTTTCTATTGTGCTCGTTCTGACCTTTATTCGTAAAGACGTCCCGCGGTTCAATTCGCGAATGTTTTCAGTTCTTCAATGGGTGACTCAGTACAGTAGCTTTATGCTAGACTCGGCTAAATTGATTAAATAACTATATCGGTGCTAGGGGGGACAATTGTGCTGATGTTGTATTATGTCGTCCAGTTACATAAGTCTCGTCTATGACTCGTTGCTTCGCTGATGATAATCAGAAGTCTACGATTGAAAAAAGATTGTATATTGAGTCGAAAAATCGCCGAAGCTGATACATTGCTTAAGGGATAATTTAAGAACTGCCTTAATCCTAACTCAACAACACTTTAGTCAAATTACTTTAAATAATCATTGACTTTAATCAATATATATCTTCTGTAGTCTGAGATAAAAACCAACACACGGATATAATATTCACATGGGTGAACATTTCATAGGAATGACACGAACAGCGAGTCACGTCTGTTGTTATACTTACTAATCCCTCATCGTTAAATACACTTTTTTTCAGGTAGCCAACGTGAGTGAGCCCTATTTCAAAAAATAAATGATGCGTAGCATAAAATGATATCATCATACAATGCACATGATACTTTATATGAAATAACAAGCTATATGTATGACAAACTAAATAGTAAGAAAGGGAGGTGGTATTTGATCAACACTGCTGGGATGCTATGTTGATATAACTGTTTTGTTTTCAAATCCCCGAAACGATTACATGGTAAACAACTGGTGATCACTACAAGAGACAACTCATACATTGTACTATAATAACGAAGTATAGTGGAAACAGGGAAGAAAACACTGAAGAAAATTACACAAATTGCATTGACAGATATTGGGAGATAAGTGACTGAATTGATACAACAAAATTTTTGAAACAGTTTTTTAATGTTAAGAGCTGTAAAGCTTTATCTCTCTCTCTCTCTCTCTCTCTCTCTCTCTCTCTCTCTCTCTCTCTATATATATATATATATATATATATATATATATATATATATATATATATATATATATATATATATATATATATATATATTTATGTGTGTGTATATGTATATAATTGTGTCATCCACAGACAGCTGTCTCGATGTATTACATCTCTTCAGTGTGGCTATAGACTTTCCATTATCCCATCCAGTACCGCGAGGTAAAATTGAAAGCTTCACTTCAGACCCGTAGGCCGATATCCTACCTCTGGACTACGGAACTAGACAGGTAGTATGGCCGAATTCAAGTATTATATTCAAATTACACAGAAATCCCTCATCCACCAGAGGGCTCAATTCCTATAGAAGAGCATTGCATAAGCTTACAGTGATATATATATATATATATATATATATATATATATATATATATATATATGTGTGTGTGTGTGTGTGTGTGTGTGTGTGTGTGTGTGTGTGTGTGTGTGTGTGCTATGTTATATAGAGACTTGAAATGATCTCCCGTCGTTAAACGGTTAATATGTCACTGAGTTTAGACACTGAAAACATAATAAACAATTAAAGAAATTGGGACTGCAGCAGAAAATATATAAGTAATATGTAATATAACGCAATATATAATTCATTCTGTCGGACTAAATATATCCATTTCTTGAATACATAATTGTCGCGTTGAAAGAAACGAATAACCTGAGGATAAACGAGATGGGAATTTGGGCTGAAAGCAGTTAAATTAGTCTTTGCATTACCGGCATGTGTTTAGCTCAATGGTAAGAGCATCGCTACGTTGAGCGGCTATCCTATCGTTGTCAGCTTCGATTCCTGCAACAATCCCATTTTCTTTGTTTATTCTATTAACAGTGTTTAAATTGAGTGATATATTAACTGTGTAACGACAGGAGTTGTGGAGTAACAGTAAAGTCAGTGGGAAGCGATAAAAAAAACCTTGCCTTTATCTATATGGTCCGAAATGCGGTGGGCGCTGAAATATAATCGTGATTCATTCTCCATTCCTTATCACCAAGATTTACCGTTGTGGCTTTATATATAATCATAATAAGGTTGGAAGAGGTACAAGTATCCGATAGTATCTGTCCGTTTGTCCACACAATATCTCTAAATGTTCTCAATGAAATTCAGTGACATTTTGAGGAAGGATGACCATGGGCTAAGGAAGAATTGATGAAATTCTTGGGCGGATTCAAGAATGTTTACAGTTACCTCTCCAGCATTGTAGCTGTATATCTTATTTGATTCAGATTTTAGTGAAAATGATGTACTTAAAAAAAGACAAAAAAAAAACCTGCCAACCTGTTTCCAAATTCTACAATCTTCTCCGAGATTAAAGCTCGCGGGGAGAGACTCAGACTCATGTCACGTAACTCAAGAGACACTGATTTCATTTCCGTTTCTCGAACAATCCTTGGAGACACGATCATTGTTTCCAGCAGTTGAGGATTTTTGCTAGACCAGGGCGTAAGTCCGATGTTCAAGACTGTCTCATGGTTTTTTTTTTTGGGGGGGGGGGCATGTTGTCTCTATATTTAACTGTAGCTGGGGAGAGAAATGGATCCATGTCTTTCCCCAACCGTTACGCCGCCTACACCTCCCCTAAGAGAGAGCAGGAGTCTTTTCTTTCCTTACTAATCATGAAGGAGGGGAGAGTTGAAATGGTCGGTAATGTACAGAAGACATTCACTAATCCGGCACCGTTGGGATCCGAGGAGTGACGGACAAGTGAAATCATAGCTGTGTCATCGATGGATTACCTTTTAACAATAGTTCAACCACCTCTTCATAACATTGAAATATCTTGTAAATCTATCCAAGTTAGATGATAAAGGAACAGAAACGCCAGAGAAATTTTAATGGAGTTACGTTCTGGAGAGACTCAGATGAAATAAAACGTATATATGGTATAGATATGCAGGAATTGATTAGAAAAAAGAAGATGAGCAACTCTGCTTCCGAAGTGAAGACTGATATACATTCAGGCAAGTCTACAAGTGTGGAACTATCAATATCTTTGGCGTCTTCATAATCAAACGTGTTTACGAGAGCACACAAACTGGTGAACTGATCTTGCACAATCAAAAACAATAAGCAGGACCTTAGTGCAGTGCGATCAAAAATCTGAAAGAGCTGTCTGTGCCCGGTATATTTCTAATCAGCGCTGAATTACAAAGCAAAGGTCTACTGTACGAACACAGTTGGTTCAGTCCCGTGTAACATGAGCCGGGCAAACGATGTTACTCATATACACCGGTTCGAAGACGCAGACGTGGACTCGTCGGCTCGTTGCATAAGTCAAGCCTGTATTGATTTCAGCGCAATCTGGCTTTCTTTGTTGAACAAGGAGAAAATTGGGCGACACCCTACGTATGAATGATAATCCCTTTCATCATCTATATTGGTTGGTTGACGGTAAATGATATCGTCTGGGTGTCTCGAGTGTAAGCAAATATTTCAAAATGAGATCAAAACTTAAAAGGTGCGCTCTTCAACAAAAAAGATTGAATATTCATACGTTTTCAAAGGAATTTTCAGACGATTGAACTCCTCCACGTCGTTTGTGTTGTTGACACGACATTTCGGCCGATCACTTCCACGACTCTCTCCGGGTGAACTACTCGATATGTAATGGTGGTAATCTGAAAGCTTTCTCTCTCGATGTCTGCGGTGCTTATAACATAGGATTTGGGTGTTTACCTATGTACCAAGAAGGAGTTCTATCGCCCTCTAAGGATTTTGATGACCTTTCTCAAAAAAAGAACGAAATTTTTGGCAAGATTTTCCTTCATTCAGTGTTGAGCCATCAACGATCACAGGTTGACGTCTGAGAATAGGTCGTTGACAAAGTAAAGCAAAGCAAAAAAAGCAGAACCATGGGTCACGTACGGGGTTTGTTCGGTAAGTAGTCTACCATTTGATATCAACGACAAAATAGCCTACCTAGGGTAATGGCGCTTTTGTTTCCTCCATGGTACTACCCTTAGTACCTCACACTTACCCTAGCATAGCATTTTGTTTTTGAAAACAGTCCACAAAGTCCTCCTTTGGGATCACCATCAGCTGACTTGTCGTGCTCTTTGTAATCTCGTCCACAATCTAATATTTCTGTGGAGTAGGCCAGAATTCACAGGGAGACAAATTTAGACTGTAGCTGGAGAGGGGAGAGGGTGCTGACAGATCAGGGTGATGCGATTTCCCCCCAAAACAAACCTACACGAGATGTGAAGAATAATTGGTTCGTCATTGTGAATACGACAGTCACTTGGTAAACCAGCTTGGTAAAGGTTTATTAGTGTTTCGCAAACAGATTTTTCAAGGTTTAGTTGAAAATTTCAAAGGAGGGTAACAAATAACGCTGCCTTATGTGGTTGCTGTTACTTACGTATCAAGGGATAACGAAAGCTGAAAAGTTGACCATTGTAAACTGTATTTTGTTAAATTTGATAATAAAGGATACATATATATATATATATATATATATATATATATATATATATATATATATATATATATATATATTAGTTTTAGGGCTTGGTTTGATATTTGGGTTAAGGTTAGTTTTAGGGTTCAATGAATTTTTATTGTAAGTTGCTAGTGTTTATTCCTTTTTAATTTTGTAATTATGGAAAAATGTTTAAACGTTTTTTGTTTTCAATTGCCACATCTACCTTTACCTAACCCTGACCCTAAACCAAAAACTAACCCTAACTCTGAAACTAATTTACTTTAAAATCTAAAAAAATGAGGTTTTAAAAAAAGGTCGACAAGTCTGCTCTATTTTGTTCCTTGATACGTTAATCACAACAGCCACCCAACTTAGCGTAGTCGGTTACCTTCCTTTGATATCAGTTTATGAACCAGAAATGAAACTTACCTACAAGCTCAGCCGATGACGTCTCACTGCCAACAGAGTGAGTCTATGGAAGAGTGTCCATTTATCCATGCGCAGTTAGGCCCCCTCTGGTTTCTTGTGAAGATACATCGAAGCCAAGCAACCAGTTCTTGAAATATTCAAAACGGCACGATACTTTCAGAACGAATCTCGTAAACTGCTCTTTTCATATGAGGCGCCATTTTGAATTTCTGTTTATCTGAGCTGAAACTGTCGTTCACTCGGGTGAAAACTGATTCCTGATCGCTGAGGACTGTAATGTAGAATTCTCGCGAGAAAGATTTAGAATCTAAATCTCGTTAAATTCGTTGAAAGGTTCAACTTCTTATTTGGTTCACAGAATAAAATAGAACAGAACGGTGATAAGATAAAGACTTGGGTCCGTTCTGGTTTTGTCCTATTTCCGTTAGTCCAGCCTCTAACTTGGACGGGAGTTAAACAATAATTGAACTTTGTGACTGCCTGCCCGTGCTGGTCAAGCTTGAGTGATTGAAGTCGAAATATCTCACCGATACAATGCATTTGGGGGATGGGGGTCAGCTCAAACACTAGTTGTGAATAATCAATGACAAATTTGAAGACATAATCACGTGTTGAATATCCTCTCCGAAGTCCCAAAAGATGATGTGAAAGTGTTAGAATTAATTTACCACACTGGTAAAAAATATATTTAATCGATGAATAAAGGCGCCAAGGTTTACTTTGAGTAGGAAGAACAAACCATTGCAGTCTGATGGCCATAAATATCAGAAAATCAATTATTACCCGGGAAAAAAAAATCACAGACGTATTATACTTCTGTCAAGTGGAAAAGTTGTGTTTGTATTCGGTTGGGCCTGCTTTGCTATTTGTCCCTCTTGATGGATGTTTCCGCAGACTCAACAAATCAACTTTTACATGTTATGCATACCTCTGTAGTCAACGTAGAACTATTTTCCATTCCTCTCAACGAAAAACAAAATGATCAACAATCCACCCGGCAACCAACAAAACAATTACTCCCCATTGCACTAAAAAGAGAGGATCATGGCCATTCACTGACGCGTTCGTGACACAGTTCGCGTGAAGAGGGCAATTTTTTGTTCTTTCCCTCCTTTACGTGTGTGGGCCCCCAGTTTGAATTATGTCGCATTCCACCTTCACTGGCGGGTTGGATAAATAGATACAACAAAACTATAACTTTTGAAAACTTCTGCTCAATACAAGTCAATGAAATTTTAAATTGATGCAAATGACCCCACAATGTTAATAAAATTTTAGAAGCGTATTTGCAATTCACTCAGCTTTTTTTTGTTTGTGCAATCAATTATAGAACGCTGTTTATAAGCCTTAGGGGAAAAAATCAGTGGTTAGACAAATGGGCTTTCCATGAATTTAGGGAAAGGAACATTAATCAGCATTGAAAAACCTTTCTCTTCTCGATCGACACAGAAAATGTCATTTTTAGATAAGATACTCCCAAGCGATAAAAAAAATGGATTTATCGCGAGCATCTAAAACAAAAAAGATTGTGGTTCGATTTAGAACTGCCTTTTACATTTCAAATTCAACGTTTTCTACTGCAGAAATATCTCCGTGTGTAATGAGGTTCAAAGGGAGTGGTTTCTTTTTATCACGAATAGCTGGAACCTAAAGAGACTGCTATCACGCAACGCTGCAGTGAGCAATTGGTACATTTGAATGTCGCACGAAAAATAACTTTTTTTGTCGGCAACACTCGTCCTTGTGCTGCAAATCCAACACAGCAAACGATCAGGTGCTAGGATGGGAGGTTTTTTTTCCCACGTACGACTTATTTTCCGAATCTATCATCTTCAGACTATCACGTGTTTCGCTCCGTGTGGCACTCCTCATCTGGTTAGTGGCTTCAACAAGTTTGAGTTATCGGAAGAATTCAACGAATACCCCAGAATCGTTCTTTTGTGATGGAATACACAATTTACTCGTAAGTTGGCGTAGTTCGAGATCGAAAGTCAAGGACAAATAATTTGGTGACTGAATAGTGACGCTAATAATTTGTATGAATGAACGACCTGGTCTCAAAAATGTTTGAAACTTTTGCATCAACCAAATATAACTCTAAAGAGAAGCACCTGTTAATTAAAATGATCAAAGTCCTCGTTCTAGCCTAAGTAAAGTCGATATCTTGAATACTGATTTTTTGAAGCGAACAGGTTCTATCCATTCGGATGATTGACTCAACACAATCTTCCTACCTCTCAGACTCCTTTAATTCTCCCCCCTCCCAATTAAAAATAGTCAACAAGTACTTTTTTCACCATTGCAGTTCCCATCATACGTTAATCCCCTGATTGAAACGCTTCCTCAATCCTCCCCAGCAAACAATTCCTCCCCTTAGAAAATCCCTCCCCTAGTTAAGTACCTCCAGTTTTAGGACCAATGTCTTACACGTACTGCCCTACATTAGCCTACTAAAATGTCCACTGTATCGTGAATATCACAGTGTCACAGATAGAGAGACCGGATAATTCAACATTTTTAGCTTTTCAAATCAGCCTTTCATCAGTGTGATATAATTTTCAGGTTTTTACCGGTGTCTTTAACCCATTTACAGAAATATAAATAATTCTGATTTTCCTTGGCCGAACAAACCTCAAAATTCGAACAATTATAAAAGAAGTTCATATTTATGCTTGTTGTAGCATATCGACATGTGTGGGTGGTACAAATGCAAAGCTTGAAGACGACACGATATAGAAGTTGCGGTCTAACAATCCTCACAGCTACAAATCATTTTTCTATGCATCAGATTTTACCATCCAGAGAGTCGCAGGTTTATTTTTACTTGAGCATTCATTATAATCGCCTTGAACATATCAGTAACAACTTAAAATCAGGATACATGGATTATTAAACATGAATCACAAATTTAAATATCTCCAGGCTACTTAGTGACGATCTATATATGAATAAAACCTTCGTTTTTTACGATTATCCTTGCTAGAAGAAAGATAATTAGCAATGCATTTACTTCATCCATGTTATAGGCCTATCTTTTAGAAATTTCATATTAGGGAGGAAAAACCTTGATTAATCACCAGGTTTTGCTGCATTGGTGGGTTACGCATGATGAATTAATGTAACTAACAGTATAATAGAAGCATTTATAATGCATACAATTCAAAATTCGAACAAAAAGGCAAAATTTAAGTGGGGCGAATGGACGGCCTTGAAAATCAGTGTTTCACAATCTGGCTCTTCACCAGAGCTTGATTCGAATGCTAACATCTGGCGATATTTGAAAATTCTAAGCTACCGAGTAGGCTCGAAGACGATATATCTTGAGTCTGCTATGGTGTAGAATCACAATGGTAGGTCACATTTTGAGTATCGAATTCCCTCTCCTGGCAAATGCGAGCGAAACACCGCTCTGTAGCAGTTGCATCTCGGATTGACTAAGTCAAAGATAACGATGATGAACATGTTTTTGCATCCATTCATAAATTAGAACTTTGAAGCCACCATATGTTTGTATCAAACCTTAGGACTTCCTCAAATAAGCCGTAGTAACCGGTGCTCAACTTCTGTCAGAGTTCAGTTTAGTAAGATAAGCTACCCAGAAATGATTCTTACGGACGCTGATGCATTCTAAATAAATGAATAAATAGCCTGGTTACATTTAGTCATCAAAGATTAATTCCTTCATTTTTTAAAATTTTTTTTATTTCTTTATTTTTATTTTTTTGTTTTTGCCGCTCGCAGACACGCCAGGCAAAGGGTTCCGGGAAGGGAGCACAAGGCTTGCGTTATTGAGCGTATTGCTAAATCAGTCTTCTCTTATGAATATAAACGTTAGCGATACGTGAATTTCTCAACATAATCCTCAGTTTCTTACGGTATCTGATCTACCGAGTTGGTCACCCATCTTGGTACTGACCAGGCTGGGCATTGCTCAACGGGATTTGGTCGTAACAAATCATGGATGGTTTATGTCGAATACGCAGTAATATCTGTTGTCTGGTGAATAACAAGACGGGTCATCCATTTTGTAGAGAAGGGAGATAATCTCAACTCCTCGAAGACCTTTACGTTTCAACGACTTCAGATAGAGTCGGATTCATAGAAAAGCAAAAGAGTCAATTGCCCTTGTCCAACTCTTTATAAAAATATAATAATAATCGCTTCTATAGAACTAGCTTTCAACAGAAATCAAGCGGAAATCTTTAGAAATAAAATACTTCCCACAATGCAATGTCGCATTTATTGATGCGCGTCACTGGTTGATTATTCTTACTGAATAAAAACATTACCGGAGCGGATCCAGGACCGGGGTCAGAGGTTGGTTGGGTTTTGACTTTAATTTCGTGTGCAATAATGACGGGTGGCAATGATCAGAGGAAAAACGAGTGACTTCATGCACATATAACAATGACATACTTGGTAAGAATTTTATAAATGAAAAAAAAAATAATCGTAAGTGATAAATCAACCTTGAAAAAAATAATCTGTTATTCTGTTTTACATTCAATAAGTACGATGTCTTCCGTTTTATTGTCAGACTCTCATAGTTGACTTTATTATCGCAATTAGTCAGATCTGGAATTTAAGATATGTGAATTTCAGACATGAATAACAAATGAAATAGAAAAGAGAGATTCTGTGACGTCATGCCGTGCTGATCCGTGTTTTCGAGTTCTCGGTCATGCTAGACATTAGTAGATTCTGCGATTAAATCTAACTAGGAACAAAAAAAATCCCCTTGCTTTCGGGGTCAGTGGCGAATTAACCATTAGGCTAAGAAGGCTTTTCCTCTCTTTCTCTTAACAAAATCTCACTAATGAGTTTTGACTTTATTTTCGTATGTAATAATAACAAATGGCAATGACCAGAAGAAAAACGAATGACGTCATGAGCAAATAACAGTGACGCAGTGATTTACACAAAATCTGATGACGAATTCTCTCCCACTCCTAAAGCCAAACTCAGGTCGACTAGTTCTTCTAAAGTTAACGAATCCCATTTACAGGAACTCTTAATAAAGGAGTTGAAATGAGACCTGTAGTTTTGGAATTATATTGTATTGAGAAATGAATTCTGTTTTCTTTACTTTTTAGATTTTAATGAAGCAAGGGAGTTTGACCTTAGCGCAGCCGCGCTTGTTGTTTATCGGTGTTTCATTTATTTGTTCTGTAGTAAATTTCTTCCTTGATATTTTTTACTTTACTCTTTCGTCAATTCTTGAGCTGAAAAGCAATGATTCAAATATAAGTAAATTGATGGAACATGCACTACTTCCTTGTTTTTGATGTTTGAAATAAGTTTTCTTTTTCACGTATTCATTTGTATGAATAAAATTTGCATCTAGGACCCACCCTGTTTACAATCTTGGATCCACCCCAAATACCTTCCAATGGAAATCAAGTGGAAATCTTCAGACATACAAAAAAAAAATATTATATCTATCGCCGGTTGATCAAAACAATATAATGTTTTTGATATATTTCAAGTACAGTACAATCGGAAAATAATTTAAATACGGACGCCATTTTTGACTAATCTTATAATAAGCAATATGTCTGTTATACTATGAAAATAGAATTTTTCTGCCAAGGTGTCTAGTCAATAAAGACCGGAGTAGAGGTCTACCCGGAAATAAATGTTGACTTGCTAAATTTGGTATCATTGCAGGCGCAAGAGAATCCTCAAGGGTTCCTGTTAATTCATCTTTGGGGATTTTTTTCGCAAGATTAATGGCCGCCAACTTTATCTCCTCCTTTTTAGGCCAGAAAACCCTATGTTCGCACAAATGACATGGTATATTGTTGGACAGGAAATTTCAACAGCTTTCTAACAGTGTATCTTGTCAATATGTATCTATTGTGTAAAAGAAGTCAAAAACGTGACGATAGTTATTCCAGCACATGCCAGTGAAATTCTCTTTCAAGTACACACATATATATATATATATATACATGTGTGTGTGTGTGTGTGTGTGTGTGTGTGTGTGTGTGTGTGTGTGTGTGTGTGTGTGTGTGTGTGTGTCATTAGTACAAAACATTAGGTTTTAAGACCTGAAATATCTTAAGGGGATCAAATTTTCGGCCATCTTGAAAAATGGCGCATTAAAAAAAGTCCCCAAATAGGAAACAATAGAAACATTGAAACTCTGGAAGGGGACACAGCTGCGCTTACAATGTTACCAAAGTTAGCCTGTCAACATATGCTTCTGGGTCCAAAACAAATATGACTGGAATAAAGGGAGATAACTATTAAACGTAATTAATTCAATTTAAATAAATACATCAAAAAAATCTGGGCTCATTCTGGTTACATCAGATTGCACTAATTGTCTTGACTGGGAGACTTTATTTTAAAATATATAACCCGAATGAGAGAAATGAGTAGATGTCATACTGAGGAATATGGGGAGAGGAAACTAACAAGAACCGTTGTCTATAAAGGAATAATTGTTTAATATGCATGTAAGTAAAAAGCATAATATGTACGTGTGTGTGTGTGTGTGTGTGTGTATGGTGGGGAAAAGTTAATGATATGTGAAAGGCAAAAGAGATTACTTTGTACATCTCAAAGAGTGTAACAGCTTACGTCCATTTCACCCGCAGACCCCGGGTTTCGTCATAGCCCAGAGAGCGGAAGTTGTTTTGAGAGGAACAGTGAAAATTATAGAAATGCCCAGATGATAGTTAGGGTAGAGATATTACTGAGTATGGGCGGAGAACGAGTAGTTTTGTTTTTTTGTTTTTTTTGTTGTTTTTTTTTTTTTTTGTTTTTTGTTTTGCTTTGTTTTTTTTTACACTGTATTACAGGAGAACATTTTTCTGATATATGTAAGTCAAGTCTCCATACAAGTGGATATCCTTTCTATCAGACAAAGTTGCTTTGGGGAAGGAAAATGATAGTATCTTGGTGATGTCGTGGGTGTGGTAGGTTTTTTGTTTTTCTTTTTTAGGGGGGGAACTATTTATTAAAGGGGTTGTGTAAAAATATACGTATAAGAGGATTTTAAAAAACAAAACCAAAAAACATGCCTTCAGCCTGTATCAAATTTGTCGTTGTCACTCGCATGAGGTGGTATTTCATGTTGTTTTACGATTAATTTTACTAGTAGTGGTGCAAATTGGAAATTGCCTGGGCTTTGGATGTTCGTACCGCTGACCAAAATGAGGTCAGCTTCAATGCACCTGCGTCTTTCGGGGATATGATTATCTATGCTTTCATTAGGTCGAGATTGTGGTGTAAGATATTTCGAAGTTGGACCAAAGCATTCAAGTGACTATCCAGTATTACGATGTTCGTAAATTCGCTTTTTGAGATACCAGGCAGTTTTTTCTTATGTAGATTAAGTTGCAATTTTGACAGGATACGGACGGAGGAGGTTAATGTTTGTGTTTTTTATTGATAATGTTTTTGATAGGATCTGTTTATCAAGCACTTTTAGATTTTTGCTGAGCTGTGTAGCCATTGAGTAAAATTTGTAGTTATTCGGTAATATGATGCGTCTTTCTGTCTTTTCATTCTTTTTGTTCTTTCAATACGGGTCCTGATTATTTCATACTCTTTGCGTCGTGCTTTCGACATGGAAAGTTGTGGATAGTGGAGAGATCTGGAAGATTTCTCAATGTATTTTTCATTTCTTATATGTAGGCGGGCGCAGATCCCGAGGGCTCTTAGAAAAAAAATCTTGTAACTATGCAAGATTTGATGTCGGTTATTTGATGTGAGTAATGGTTGACGTGGTCGTCTCTGTTCGTGGCCTTGTGGAACACGCTGCCTTGTAGAAAGCTATTGATTCTGTGCAATTGTATATCGAGAAGAGGTAAGGTGTCGTTTGGTTCGCAATAGCTTGTGGATTTTATGAATGGTTCTATTGCATTGAGTTGTGTAAACTAGGTCTTCTAATTTTAGGTGTTGTGGGTATATTATCTAATAGAAAGGATACCCAATTGTCAGGGGACCAAATTTGCTTATATCAGAAAAACTTTCCCCTTTGATACAGACTTACAAATACAACAACAAAAAAAAACACTTGTTCTCCATCCAAACCCAACAATATCTCTACCCCAACTATTATCCGGGCATTTCAGTAATTTTTACCATTTCTCTCAAAACAACTTTCGCTCTTCGAGCTCTGACGGAACCCGGGGTCCGCGGATGAAATGTACGTAAGCTATTACATTCTGTAATTTAAAAAAAAAAGATGTACTGAGTAGACACAAGTCTTTTTCCTTTTTCTATCCTGTCAACAGACAACACACACACACGCACATATATAAATATATATATATGTATATATATATATATATGTATATATATATATATATATATATATATGTGTGTGTGTAATTAAATAATTTATTCATCCACAAACAGCTATTTCGTTGTATTACAACTCTTCAGTGTGGCTATAGACTCATCCATCATCGCACCCAGTATCACGAGTTAGGATTGAAACCTTCCCTTCAGACCCAGAGGCTGGCATTTTACCCCTACACAGAACTGGACGGTCAGTAGGATCGGATCTAAGTGATTACTTAAGCACAATTCCCATCCTCCAGATAGCTCCATTCCAGAGATGGAAGATATATATATATATATATATATATATATATATATATATATATATATGTGTGTGTGTGTGTGTGTGTGTGTGTGTGTTCCAGACATATGTATACATACACACATATTCAAAATTCTAAGAGATGAATGACTAGAGTAAACAAATAATAAAAATAATAATAAATTTAATTTTGTAAATATTTACGACAGAAGGGAAGAAAAAAGTATAAGGGGGTAAATACAAACAAGCATACACACATATACGTAAATATATACTCACACCTAAATATACATACACGCAGTGGGATGTCTATTAGGGCCGTCTACGATATCATCATGTCAATAGTTATGACAGAAGGGAAAAAGAAAACGTGAGGGAGGTCAATAGAGACAAATATGGTCACATATATACATATGTAAAAACATAATCCCGTATTTCAAAATATACGAAAGGAAGTCTATTAGAACCTCCTACGATGTCATCATGTCTCACTGCACATTCAAACATCTATAAACACACATACATGCAGACACACCTTCAGGGAAGATATATATATATATATATATATATATATATATATATATATATATATATATATGTGTGTGTGTGTGTGTGTGTGTGTGTGTGTGTGTGTGTGCGCGCGCGTGCGCGTGTGTGTGCGTATTAAGAAATGGTCCTCATATTTCTAGTATGGTAGCGTCCGCTCCCTCTAGATTGAGAGAGTTTTTTCTTTCTAATGAGGTGCATTCGTTTAAGCACACACACACACATGTTCACACATACACACACACATATATATATATATGTATATACTGGATTTAAGATTTTAGAGGTGGATGATTACAGTAAATGGATAGAGAAAATGACAATGAATAAAGTAGTTTAAATAAATATGACAGACGGGAAGAAGAAAGGTAGGTAGACAAAGACAAACATATTCACGTACATACATATATATATAAATACATAACCTCATATATCAAAATATGCGACAGGAAGTCTATTAGAGCTTCTTATGATGTTATCATGTCAAACCTTACACTACTACACATTCAGATATCCATATACACACATACACATATAGACACATACATGCATGAAGACACACTCTCAAGATGCGGACATATATACATGCATACATACATACATACATACACATAGGAACGTACAAATACGTACACGGGTATCGATCGTTTAAGCACACACACATATATATATAAGCCAACGCAGATCCGCACAGCTACGCATACATCTATGCATCCACACAGATGCACAAGCACACCCTCACACGAGTATACATCTACATACGAGGCACAGAAATATATTGTGTACTTGTAAAATACATATCCACATAGCTGTGCGTGTCAGCTCTTACGAGGTGGATGCGCCGATGCAAATTGAAAACCTGACATATGCACTTAAACAGACAAAGATATACACTCCTGTGGCTGTACGAATGAAAAGACATTCATACTTACAAAAATAGAAAATTAAAAGAGAAGACGTGTGCATATTTATACAAAATGTTTGAGGACGGGTAGTTAAAACAAAAAACTAATAACTAGTAGTGACAGCTCGGGTACAAATCGGGGAAATATACACACGTACATGCATATCATTATTATCATCACCAGCCTTTTAGTGTCAGTCGTTGAAAACAGACCTTCCCAGAGATTCACCAGACCTCTGTATCATAAGCATCGCGGAGCCAATACTTCCTTAATTTATCTAGCTCGTCATGCCATCTGACTTTCTGTCGGTCACAGTGTAAGATATGATCTCTGGGTATCCACGCTGTCAGTCATAATGTTCAGCGGTTGTCTGACATTTTAATATCATGTCCAACCCATTGACATTAGAGTTTTCTAACTGTTTCTATGATATCTCGGACTGCTGTCTCTTCTCTAAAACACTGTGCTCTCTTATGATCTCTCAATTTCAGATCGAGCATGATTCTTTCATGAGCACGTTGCATGCTTTTCAGTTTGCAGGTCAGTCTCTTGGTTAGGTTATATGTTTCAGCTCTGTATGTGACCATCGATAGGATACATTGGTTGAATACCCTTCTTTTTAGGACTAGTGGAATTTTCTTGTTCTTAAAATTCGAACTTGCTCTATCGAAAGCTTGTTAGTGCCATGTGATTCTTTGGTTTATTTTCTTTGGATGAGTTAATGGAGACTCGCTGTCCAAAGTAGATGAAGAGGTCTACTTCCTCCCGCTCTGCATTTTCGATTTCATCATATACACACAATTATTGATATGGAGGAAATAGAGAGGGTATAAAGATTTGATAAGGTGTGTGGGGAAAGGAGGGTCAATTCAGAGCTGTTTAAACGTATTTGAACGAAGTCTCTAGTGAGGATGGTTGTAAATTGAAACACCTAATCTGCTAATTAATTACAGTTCAAAGCAAGTGTGAAACATTTGATGAAGATATTTTTTCTTCTCTTTTTAAAATGAGAAGATCAAAAATTTCCTTCTCATGAGGTGCAGTTGCTACTATGCTTGCTAACTTTGAGAATTCTAGTTGATGGGTCCCTGAACAGTTGCCTGTTCGGCGTTATTCTATTTCTAATGTGTGAAATTTCCCTTATGTATTCTTCACCACGTACCTGGCAGATCATGAGATGAATGATTTTTACATTATAAATGTTTTTTTACATTGCAAGTAATGTTGGATTGCATTTAAAAAGTTTTCCCCCCACATTTGAGAGTGTATTCATTCCCCTCTGATAGTTGTGAACAAATTCTACAGTCAGAGCGATTGCATTTAATTACTTTTTTCTCTGCTTTAACTTTTTCAGAGAATTTGGAATCTGACAAGAGTTGTTTCAAGTTGGGAGGTTGATGTTTACATTGGATAATTGTATATTTTTTAAAGGATGTCGTTTATGTGAGGGTCTCTATTTAGAATGAGGATGTCTTGTTTTATTACTTTGAAGATGTTTGGGTTCGGTGAGTTGTGAGTGCTAATGAGGGAGATGGTAAGCAGACAATAATCATTCAAACTAACATGATGCGGTTAAAATGTTGTTAGGTTAGGGTTGAATTCTTTTGAAATGACTCTTTGAACAATTTTTCAGTGATTTTTCACCTAATATAAGATACAATTTTTATTTATTCTCGTATGATCACTGTAATCATCATAGATTAGTAGATTCTAGAATTTACGCTTGTTATCTTATCACTATTTCACATCTCACGGTATTTTCTCACTTTATAACTGATATTGTATTTTCTGAAGTATTAATTTTTCTTTTTTAAATAGTGTACCCATGTCGTTAAAAAATGACGACAGTTTTATTTTTCTTAGTTTTTGCTTTTTGAATTCTGCCCGTCTAGGCTGTTATCTGATTTGATGTATTATCACCTTTCCCCAATGTAAACAATCTGATTGACATGCTTGATGCTGAAAATTTCAACACTACGTCATCAATGTACTCTTGACTTTTTGGTAAATCGTCTGACCAGGTCAGCGTCAGAGTTCAAATCACGGCAATTCCATCTAATTTTATACATAAGTTTTCTTGAGCGTGACAGAAAACAGATAAATTATTGAATAAGTAAATAAATGAAGACCCTGCAGTGGTTATGTTTCAGTACACCAATTAACTTGCAATTTTCGAAGAATTTGATTAAAGGGAAACAACTCACTGAAATATTTGAGTGAGTTCTCTCCCTTCTATATCACAATAGAGAGATATCGTACAAGAATTGAACTTATATTATAAAAGCAAGTTTTTACTGATACAAGACTGAGCTTTTGAAGAAAGATGGTAGAGTTTTGAATGAAGGTTTTATCACTTTTATAGAGAGTGTGGCGACGTCAATGGTCGATTATTTGAGTTTTGATAAACTCTGCAAATCGGATAGTTTTGCGTCGACAATGAACTTCAATTGCATGGAAATGTTCATACATTTAGAAAGAAAAACCTCTGCTAGTCACTCAGTTTTGTTGTCTATAAAGACATTATTACACATAATAAATCGATATTAAATATCCCTTTACTTAGTGTACAGTGTTGATAGAGGTATGCGTTCTTTGGGTGCCTTTTTGTCGGTCTGAAAAGAGTTTCTTACATGCATTCTTCATTTTTTTCTCTTAGGGCGAGTGTTCACAAAAGAAAGAAATTCTAAAGAGATACCGCATTCGGGTAACTTCAACAGACCCAGCTTGACTGGTATGCCAAAACGATTAGGGGATTGAACCCATGGCTGAGAACTCGTTTAAGGCTCCAAGAAGTCCAGACTTAAGAAGGTGCATGGCTGCAAGCGTGACTTTTTCAAGGAATATCAGAAGAATTTATGTGACGTAACAGATTTGGCGTATGAATATATAGTCATCTTCTTTAACTTTGTCCGTAAAATAAAGCATTTCTTCTCTTTAGAATGAATTAGGTAGAGGGTAGAAAAACCAAATTTTTGAGGGGATGCTGTTCAAACTGTCACCCTAGGGACTCGGGTGTTGGAGTAATCCTACAATTCTATTTTATACTTTTCCCAAACAAAAAAAAAAATACTTGGTCGACAGTGAATTTAACCCGTCACCATTTGTAATCTACCTCCTATTGCTTCCCGGGCAGTTAGAAAAAGATTTGAATGTTTTAATATCATGGATACAATGTTCAAATTATCATCAAAACCATTTTCTTACCACGCAAATATTCCAGATAACAACAATCATTGGAAGACTCGTTCAAGTAAAAAAAAACAAAAAAACCAGAAGATCTGGAACTACAAGTTTTCCGTCTAGACGTTTCGCCGACAGACGTTCCATTAGGCGGACGTTTCGCCAAAATGATGTTTCGTCGACTGTGCTTTTCGCAGAAAACTTTTTTGTTGGAAGGATATTTTAAATTTTGGATTTTACTTATGAATCTATATGTTCATTGTCTCAAAATATTTAAACTTCATATTGAAAAAAAAAAATAATTCAATGAAGTCACTAAAACGTGTGTTGATTTAAAGTACATTTTATGTTATTTTTCAATTTTCTTTTTTCCTTCTTTCGCCGACGAACTTTGTTGTCTTCATCCAACGATCATTTAAAGGTAAAGAAAACAAAAGGGAAACGATGAAATTTCTAAAAAAATAATTTTATTTTACATTTAAAACGACGTTGAAAGAACAGCATGATAATATTAAACGAATGTTATCATATAAAAGAACATTTAATGAATAATTAGAAATATCCCGATGGATATCGACACCCTTTTTTAAAAACGTAATAAAAATTTAACAAATTCTGTTCTTAAGATTTTTCTTGGCTTTGCATTTGCGAGGAAGGAAAAAAGCCAAAATTATTGTATAAATGAACAAAAAACATATTTCCACTAATTATTAAGTAGAATTGGACTTTTACCACCAATGTTCAGTTTTGATATCGGTAGTATGACCTGGTTGATGAGTTGTATAAAGTTAGAAAATGAAACTTCTGTATTTAAATTCATTTTCCTTCACCAATCTTTAGTCGAAATTTGTTCATCATCCTATAAGGTCTGTAAGCAGAGATTAATTAAACTCATTTGTAAAGCAGGTTTTAGATATTTTGAAATTTACAATCGTCAACAAATGACTTCAGTTCTTGATCCACAGTGAAATTCAACCATTTCTTTCGAAATACATGGCCCATCCTTCTACTAAAATATCGCTGAAATTTAATGAGAAATTTTGTAAGATATTGTGGGGGCAAAAGAATAGAAAGACAGACAGACAGACAGACAGAAACGGGTGAATTCATTTACCGCCCTTAACTTCGTTGGCACAGGTGAAAAAATAATAAATAAATGGTTACAAAAGAAAAAAAAAGATAAAATGTCTTGTCGTGACCAGGGTTCGAAACGGGTTTATCAAAGCCACAGTGTTGGGTCCTAACCATTAGACAGTCACGGCTAGTAATCAAAAGTTATGTTGGCTTTATTTCTTTTCTAAGTACTAGAAAATTTGGACCTTACTGAGAACTGTTGTAGATATTGTTGTGTTGATGCAGCTACGGTGTAAGGGAGGAAAAGATTGATGGATCTGTTACAAAATTCAATAACTTGTTCCGTAACCAGATTAGCCAATCTTCAACAAAATTTCATTGAAATTCATTGAACTTTCGGATGTAGCGTGCAGTGTAGGCATTGAGCTATGATGCAAAAGAAGAAAAAAAAATTCTTTATCCAGCCAAAAATTCAATCTTTTCAAAAATAATTGGTAACCCTTCCACAACCTTCCGTTGATATTCATTGAGAACTGTTGGAGATATTGCGTGGGGAAAATCGAGAGAGGGACAGGCAAGAGTAAATACATTTTTTAAGAAGATACCAGGAAGGAATGATAAAGAAGCAAATGCCAGAGATAGCAATCAAGTGTTCGCCCTTTGATACTCGGGCAGGTGCGGTTCAGTTGATGCATTATAATTCACTCGTATACAGAGCAGACGACCTGTATCTCTCACAATCAACCTCTCCTGCAATGGAAGGCGACGTTGAAAAATCATGAAATACAAAAACAAGGGTTCTGTTCAAAGAGAACCTCCCCGCCTTTCATAACAGGAGGACTTATTTTTCATTTGCTTCTTATCCGCCAGACGATCATCCGATCGACCCTGTGATTCGATCAGGTCATTACAGCCATCGCCGAGAGACTTGACCACGAGACGGTCACGGCTGAATCACTGTGATATTCGTTTTTGAAGACCAGAAAATTTGAAATTCAACTTCTGCACGTTCTGTGTTATGTGGATATATAGTTACGATGCAATCGAATAATTTAATTGACCGACCTTTTACAAAATTTAATTGAAAACTTGGAGATATTTTGTGAACAAATATACAGACACAGGTGAATACATACATCACTTCTAATTTCGTTGGCATAAAATCAAAAGAAAAATCTTCATGCTTCCCGTGATACACTAAAAATGAGATAACTTTTGCTTATGCAGATGGAAAATAACTGTTTGTATGCTGTGTTCACCTTCCTTATTTTTCGTCCGTATAAAGCAAGGGTTACCAAAACTGAGAGCTTCGAAAAAACCAACAAAATAAATCCTAAAAAAGACCACACTTGCAGCACAATAATGATAAATGGGCTATCGATTGCTAAGAATTCGTGTTTTTTCTTCATTACCTTCTGAGCTATTGAGGTTAAAAAATTGTGACCAACAGATCGTTGTTTGAAATCTTAATGAATCTTCAAAACACGTGTTATCGAATAGTAAAAACCGCATGCTTAGTTTTTAATAGTTACCGAAATATGGGTCAGTTTTTTTTACTTTACCAATATATTTGATAAGAACGACCAGGCTGTAAACGAGGCTGCAAAATACCAAATAAAAAAAATCCTTCAGACAAAAAAGATTTCGGCGAAACGTCCGTCAGTTGGCGAAAAGCCGTCAGCAAAATCGTTTTCGGCCAAACGTCCGTCAGATGAAGCGTGTGTTTGTCGGCTAACTTGTTTTCTGCGAAATGTCAGTTGGTGAAAGGTACGAGAGCGAAATTTTGGAACTGATGAATGACATTGTGCAGAAAACATTTGGAGTTCGGTTGTCAGAAGGGAATTTTCCTTTCTTTAAAATTCCAGCATACAAGATAAAATCATCTTTTAGATCCACCTGCCTTTACAAATCACCGTTTTCTAATATGGGTATTATAGAATCGAAATCCCGTCTTACCAGTAAGCATCTTGATCGTTTACGAATAGCAATATCATTCCACTCTCCTATGGTCAGTAAAGTTCAGTCAAATATCACAATGACAGAGACTTTCAAGAAGTTTTGTTTTATACGAATATCATTTTTGAAATCTTATAAAGAAAAATGTTTTATTGGCATTCGTCCAATAAACGAGACGACCCTAAAGCTGTAAATTGTAGCTAAAGATTTTTGCCGAAAATGTTTTTTTTTTTGTATATAAACAGAGAGAGGGTAATGGCTGTTAGAGAGGGATTGAAAGGAGAGGCTACAGTCAGGACGTGCAAGATGGTCTTGTCATGTTTTATCCAATTTTCTAAACATTTATGCAACAGATTACTTCAAGCTACGTTTTGAAGTTTCCATTGAAGATATATCAAAATAGTGATATTACCTATCGTCTATTTCATATGAATATTTTAAAATGTCTTTGCTTTTGTTAATTGTGACTTTACTAGCTACTCGTGTAGGTCAGGAAATTCTTTCAAGAACTCGTTTAAATGCCATCTTCTCCGACCATTAAAGTCGATATGAAGTCATTTTCTTTGTGTTACCGCGCCTTAATGGGGGATGCTTGTACCACTATATCAAATGTGCCTTTTATATATATATATATATATATATATATATATAACACCTCACCCGAAATGATATGAACTTAAAAAAACAAAAAGTAATCAAAATACTTCCAAGGCATAGTTTGGTACGATGGATAGAAAGAGGGTCCAGTACTGCAACATAGTTGCATTATAAATAAAAACCTTCCCCCCAGAAATACGTGTCTTGGAATTATATCTCATTGAATTCAAGCGAACTAATCACAATACCTCGAAGACGTTGTTTTGTACGATGGACGGAAAGAGAGGGTTCAGTTGAACAATATATATATACATCGTAAATAGAACCCCTCACCAAAAATGAAATTTATAAAATAGTTTTAGAAAAAAGATTTCTTCAATGTAGTTTATTTTAACAGAAATACTTAAAAATTGAAAGTGAAAAAAGTAAACAGTTCATCTTTAGCACATACCTCCACAATATTTCACTGAAATTCATTCAAAACATTCAGAGATGTTGTGTTGTGTATATGTAGCTACAATACAGTAACAATTTGCTGTGAAAAATTCCCAGATCCGTCCCAATGTGTAAACACTTCTTCCTTAGCTAATTGCCCATCCCCCCCAACAAAATTTCACTGAAATTCATTGAGAACTTTGAGATATTGTATTATGTACCGATAGCTACAATACGGGGGGGGGGCTGGATCTGCCCCAAAATGTACTGACTATCCTCTAACGAAATTTCATTGCGAACCTTTGGATTTATTGTGCTGTGTACATATACTGGGGGTTTGGGGGTGGAAAGTGACCATGAGAAATTCCTGGACCCACCCCCAAATGTAAACACATCTTGCTTAGCCTATTGCCACAAAAAAATTCATTGGAATTCATTCAGTGATTTTAGGGATATGATAAACCAAAAGTAAGGGTCCAGTTCCACATTGTAATTGTATAATAAACTGAACCCCCAACTAAAACATAGGGAATGAAATAAATCTGTTACTTCAAATTCGGACAACCCGGGGATATTGGGCTGAAAAGATTCTCCATGCAATGTGCCCCCCTTCCCCTTAGAACCCCCCCCCCCCAAAAGAAAAACTGATATACACCCACAGCCCTCCATGCAGAAAAATTATCATTACAGGAATTGCTTATTGAGATGAATAATAAAACTAGTGACCAACAATGACAGATTCGAGTTTCACAAAAGATTTCTATTGAATTTTTGAAGCTGGGGTCAACACCATTCTTCTCTTACTCCTTCATGGACAAATACTTAATTTAGTTTCGTATGATTTTTATTTTATATAGTAATTTTATTTTTTTGAGTGTTATGCTCATTATCATGACTAACTAGGAAATCTTCAGATTACCAAAGACATTCACATAAAACTAAAGAAAAAAAAAAAAAAGAGTAAAAATTATTTAGACTTGTTCAGTATTTTCAATATATTATAAAACATAGAACAAAATTGGTAAAAATCCTCTGATCATTATTTCACATAGGACTACGTGTTATATCGGACATTAGGTCAAGCTATGAACTTGCCTTTATTTTCTGCCCATCTCCTCTGATAATGAACATTGTAAACTATGAACTCTTCCCAGGAAACAAATTCAGGATTTTTCTTTATCCCCTTTCCCAAAAAACAAACAATATCTCAATCCAAAAATGTCTGTGAATTCTTTTCACTGGGATTTACAAAATAAATCATTTTATTTATCATAATATATATATATATAAAGAAGCTAACATTTTTTTCCTCAGGAGGCACATCGTATAACAATGATCAGCAAACTAATTCTGCAGAGTGTTGTCGGTGGGTTCAATCCTCATGGGATCTCCCACAATTGATTGATTGATAACTATATCATATGGGAGGGGAAAAAAAAATTGATAAATAAATAAAATAAAAAAAGATCAACAAGTTGTAAAGCAATGATTCACCAGCTAACCTTGCAGGCCATTGTTAGTGGGTTCCATCGTCATTGGATCTCCCAGTATAAATGGTCTGATATCAACTCATGATAAGTTAATATCTTCTCTAATGATGAACAATGTTATTTTCTTGGTTAACAATGGACTCTTCTACTTGAGTAAAAAGCAACCAACTCATGCTAAGTTAATATCATTTTTGACCATTTGGTTTCACATTTTGTCACAAACACTGCCATCTTCCACTCAGGAGTATAAATTTTGCAAATAAAAATCTCTCACCCTCTTTTTCAAACCATGGACTCCTCAACTGGAATAAATTCACTTTTTATTCTCGAAAATTCTCTCCTTCAAAATTCAAATGAATTTCTCCAATTTGTAAAATCTTGCCAATTCACAATTTGTTTCATAGATTATATTTTCATAATAAAGATAATTTTTCTCAGTGTGAGCGTGTGTACATGTATGTTATTGTAGCCAAGTAAAGATGACAAATCATAAGGCAGAGTTTTCTTTAGTCCCATATCTTCAGGAGGCTTCAACTTAGGTAACAAATCAATGTTACTGTTGAAAATCGCACTATGTTTTACTAGGAGGTTCAATTTCCTATACAATTATCAATCGGAAATAGACCCTTATTTTGTATTCAGTTGTTATGGCAAAAAAAGAACATGATATCACCAGAGAATCTTGATTTAGAGTAATATTCATCATCTTGGTACAGGCATTCCCCATTATAGGTTCATGATATATATTTTGTGGAAATCAAACATTAATTATATTGGTACAAGTGTGCCCCAATACAACAAGGTTTACCATAGCATGGTTATGGAGAATTTTATATTATTAAATCGATATCAAAGAAATGAATTGACATTGGACTAAATGGCTGTTGAAGACAGCCTTTAAAAACTATGATGTATGATTTTCATTTATAAATCCAAATCTGATTAGAGGCCTACACTGACTGTCATAAAAGAGACTGTCCAACACAAAAGGGTTGGGGACTCCTGCAATAACCCCAAACCCAACATTACACATTCTTTTACTCAGAAGATATGTCTAACATAAAATAAGAAGTAATATAGAATCATCTTCCTAACATCTGCAGAATGTTTTACGAGTTATGAACTCATAAATAGAAAGTCAGTTCAGAATTATCTCCCTTGCATATAACATTATACTTTACCTCATTGTTTCCTGAAGTAGGTGCCACCACTCTAGCGGACACTGGGAAGACTAAGGGGAATGTCAGAGGAGAGACAAAACGTGAAGAATATTAATCAACACCTTCAATTCCTAAGTAGCATCACACGAGTGTCCAAATGATTTGAGAAAACTTTCAGCCGAGACAAAGAGATGAAAGGAATAGAGAGATGTAAAGATAGAAAGCAAAACATATTAACACAAAATTGAAATGAAAAAAAAAAAAAAGGAAAAAAAGAATTTGAAGAAAAAGTTTACTGTCGACTGTTGAACTTTCAGGGGTTTTTACCATTTATTCAATCAGTTTTTATTCACAAATTCCAGTTTGACTGTCTTTTTCTGTTTAGCAGGATTTTCAGAAAGTCACTTTTGTTTCCATTCACAATTTTATACCAGCACAAAAAGGTTTCAGCTTGAGCGAATCGAGTTAAAAAAAGACGTCTATTGTGAACATTCAGTCCAAAGTTCATCAAATGGTCAGTTATGGCTAAAGAAGGAGGGAGTCATCGATCTCTTCAGGGACCGGCATTGTCTGAGTAAGAAGTTTCTTTAGAGTTTTAGAGTAGACGTCTTGGAGTGCTTCTTGCATTCCTATATCAAGGATGGCCAGGGAGGCCTGCAAAAGAAAAGGAAAATAATATTTGAGCAAAACTGTTTTTGGCAATCTGTAACTTCAAAAACGGGATAAAACTTTTTGTGGTTTCTTGATCTTAAATATCATTCTGCTTATTTCTACCTGTATACGAATGTTGTGCTTTCAGTAAGGACGTAATGGAAACAGTTAGGTAGTTTGATAAGAGGATAGGGAGGGAGGGAGGGGAGAAAAGAAAGTTAGTTTTACTGATAGAGTAGGAAGGTTTTCTCATATGAAACTAATTCATGTTTGTATAAAATTCAGATAAAAATCTTGGTTGTCTACCACTGTGGAATTTCTAAAGGTTCAGCTAGTTTGATTCAAGAGCCTCATCTTACAGGCATCAAAAATTATCAGCCATTTTTGATTATGTTGCATCTGATAGTGTATAAACTTTTAGAACAGAACATATTAATGTATTGAATTGTTGGTGTTGGTGTGTGTGTGTGTGTGCAGTAGAGTATGTGTTGATTTAACAGAAAACAAAATCTTAACAAGCCAATGATTTATATAAAGCCTCACCTCATAAGTATTTACTCCCTCCTGTAGATGAAGGAGAGCCAACAAGCCATATTCACTGTTCCCTTTGACCACAGTGTTCTTCTCCTTCGTACCCATCACCAGGGAAGGGATGAGACTTTTGAGCACAGCATTAGGCAGTGGGTCACTAATTGCATGGGAAAAATAAGTAGCCAACTGACCGCACAATTGTTTCACTTCATTTGAGTCATGTTTCATGCCCTGAAATAGAAATTGGGAAAATATTCGGAAAACTGAATTAATCATCAAGTGATAAGGATTCAACAACTCTCCTCGGGTCAAAGGGGATAGAAAATTGAATCCAGCAAAGAAGAAAGGAGTCGAGATGAAGAGTATGATTTCCATCAAGGATAGCTCCCCCCCCCCCAGGTATTTGACCCCTTTATGAGTAATCTTCATCACCCCCAAACTTGGGGGTGATGTCAGATTTTTCAGTAGAAATTTGACTTTCCAACCTAATGATAATTTACTCCTAAACTCATCATATGAAATGAAATTTCCAACTATCAGTTTTTTTCATTATCAAAAGACAAAAATTGATTGAGGGTTTCTTTCATCCAGATAGTAAAGCGAAAATTCTGAAACCTTCAAGACCAAAGAAAAAAGTGAAAATATTGATGGTATGAGATGAATTACCTTAACAAGCAATGTAACCAGTTCAGGCAATGGAGTCTCTCCTTTAGTGACTTGTTCACATAATAAGTAGGTAGCTGCTCGAAGTCCACTTAAGCAAATTGGGATCTGTAATGAGAAAACAATCATAGAAATATGATAAACCATGGGAGTAACCCACAACTATAAGATCAGTTATAGAAAGCTTAAAAAAGATTCAAACATCTTTTGACAAGAATCGGTTTCTTTCTTCAATATGGTATATCTAATGAAAATATTCTATAAGGCTTATGAATTTCTAAAACATTACATTGTTATTAATCAATGGGTCCAAAAATTAACACAAAAGTTGTCTCCCTTGCAAAAATCATTTGAAAGAAAGGGAAAAAAAATCTCAGAAATTAGCTTAAAGTCTATAGCTCAATTCCTTACAAGATATTCACAGATCTTTCTTGCATGAAATTTTTCTGCAAATAACACTTCTAGATTTTGTTATATGAGGTATTCTAATTTTTGTGTTATATTTGGACTATTTCCCCCTCATCTGTGCAGTTATTTCTTTCATAAAGTTTCAGCCGAGTACTCTCCAGCCTTCTTCAGGCATTCTTTGTTTTCTTTCTGTCTTCCTCTGATTTGTCTTCTTTAAAGGAAAAATCAACATTATATGCAAGTTCAATCTCCCTTAAGTGAGACAAATACAACCGAAGAAGACAAGCAGAACATGAACATCCAAAGAAAGTTGGAAGGGGAGACGGCCAAAACATTGCAAAAGAGATAACAGAATAGATGAAGGAAAAAGTCCTTCTATAACATGAAACAAATCTAGCCTCTATATTTCCCTAACTTCCACCCCGTACAGTAAATTTTGCCTATTCACTTCCAAATGCAAAATTGTCCAAATGAATTCCTTTTTTGTATTTTAAGAACAGATCTGACCACTTATTCCACAATTGCAGACTTTCTGAGATACGAGTTAAAGTATATACAAATACACACTCAGCAAAAACAGCTTTTGAAAACGCATCAATCAGTGACAGAAACCAGGTGGTCAGAGGCAGAGTGGTTTAGATAAAACTCAAGTTACTCAAATTAATCATAAAATGGTGTGCCACAAAAATTTGACACAGACACCATCACTGCTGTCAATTACTCCGGGGGGATCTGTGATGCTTCAGGGTGTTTTTCTGTCTTGGTGAAGATAACTTGTTGCAAGGAAGACATTGGAATAGCATTGGATTTTGAAATTGAGTAAGTCTGGAGGCAGAGGCCCAATACCAGCCTCTAGAAGCACATCTACATGAAGAGGCTGATATTGAATCACTGCTTCCAGACTCACAAGATTTGTTAATTCAATGCTATTCCAATGCCAGTGCTGGGTAAGTCTCTGAGATGAAGTTCAGATTATCTAATCTTGAAACCCTAATTCACTGTGGGCCGAGGACATATTTCCTCAACCTGAAACCAACAGTTTCTGCGAATCTAATTATCAGCCTGTATATCATTCTCAACTTTTAGAGATTCAGGAAACCCGTCAGACTCACCCGGTCAGCTGTGGTCAACTGAGCAATAACCTGCAATACTGACTCTTGCATGCCAGGTTCTAATTTCTCGTAAACTCCTTCTTTGATTGACACAGCCAATGCTACACTACGTCCATGACGCGTAGTCCATTCAACTCCTGTGTCTGTATCTACAAAAAATAAAAAATTAAATAAAAAATTGAATGAAAATTTAGGAATAGGAAGCAAAACTGCAAGCAAACAACCTTGAATTTTCCTCCAGAAACATTTACAGTGAAAATATAAAATACACCTGGAGTTTCCAAATGTGTGGATTCATTACAAATTATCAATGTTTGACGACTTCACATATGAAATAAATTGCACCATTAATACTAATACTACCAGTTCAGAAACAACAATGGAATTGAGAGATTGGTACAAAGAATAAGTTTAAATGCTTATTTTGGACTTCCACTAATGGACTGGTTGCCGTAGTTCAGTTGGTCAAGTGGCAGAGTGTTAACCTGGCCCCTCTTCAGGGACATCACTCTCTAAGCGGCCTGAGTAGAGTTTGCAATAAAAAAAATGACGGAAAATTTGGAATGAAGGTAAAAAGTCAAAAATGAATAATGATGATGATGGTGATATGGACTTATGCCTTTTTTGTGCCAATGTATACTTTGGCTTTCTTCAGCTGAAGAATTCAATAGATTAAAAATGTTTTTTTCTCTTATGGATAGTTCTAAATCTTGAAGACATGAATAGAGACAATCAGTGCAAAGACAATACCTGACTCCACTAAAACTTCTGCACAATTGCAAAACACTGATGATATTTTTAAAAGAGGCAAAGTTGCAGAAGACTTCAATCTGAACAGTTTACTCACCTAATAAGTGATTTATCATCAAGTCTGTGAGAGTATCTTGGGGCAGAGAGACCGAGAGTGCTCCAAGGCAACCCGACGCTGTCATTCGGGTCGTATCCTCGGCACTGTTTAACATCTTTAATAGAGATGACATTAAAGTCTTGCGCAAACCATCGGAAAATTTCTCTTTACCTCCTGTAATGCAACTCCGGAGAGCTTGCAAAGTCGTATCCCTGAAAGGAGAAATAAATAAGGATGAGAAGGAGGCAGTGAAGAGGAGGCACTGAGAATGAAAGAGGGGGGAGGACACACTGGGGTCGGGGATTGGAATGGGGAGAAAAAGATACTGGAGGGTGGAGGAGGAGAATCCAGAACTTTCTGAGGCTGATTTGATCATTAAAAAAATAACATAGTAAGAAAAACTGTTTTCTGACTCACCTGATACTGGTATCATCTGTATTCTTGATGTTTGTGTGCAGCTCTGTAATGAGGGGATCCACACGAGTGTGAATGAGGATCAGACCACCCATAGCTGCAGCAGCCCTTAGACGAACTGTACGGTTCGAATCATTTAATGCTTTTGTAAAAGTGGTCTGTAATTGTGGTAGGAATGGCTTCATGCTGGCACCAACCTTCAAAGAAAGAAAAGAAAAAACTTGTTGATAGCTTTTAGGAAAAAAAATTTTGTTTCATTTCTTCCAACTTGTGAGAAATCTAAAGCTCAAGGGCAAGATTACTGTATTCATATCTGTTTTAACAATGTTTTGACAGATAGATTCTCCAGCCTTCTTCAGGTAAATGTTGAATCAGTTTGATTGCTGACATTTTCTTTCTCCTTCTATGGAATTTATAGGAGAAAAAATTTGAGAAGAAGCAAGATTGGAATTTATTTACTGGTCGAACTCTGATGGGTGGTTGGATCGAGGGTGTGGCAGAATCACACAGGTCCCACAGCCAGTCCTTCACAGAGTCAACTGACTGCTGTGTCTACACCCTCACAACACATCACCATACTAGCAGAAGATAAAAATGAAATAAAAAATTGCGAACTAAATGAAAAATAAAGATTGCAAAGTTTTCTCACCTTACTAAGCAACAAAGTCAATGTTGCCAAGACAGCCACTTTGACATTTCCAGGGAAACGATCACCAAGAATACGGATGAGTGGTCCAGTTATATGGATGACTGATGGCATGAGAGCAGGGGCACTGGTCAAACTGATAATCTCGCCTAATCCCTCAGCAGCCGTCTCCTTCATTTCAGGCGTTCCATTTAGAATTCCTTCACGGAAAATAGGCAGCAACGGAGAAATGCCCTAACACAAGAAAAATACACACAACAAATCAATGGAAGTTTTTTTTAAAAATGAATTTAAAAGATTTTTTTTTACATTTTGAAAATCTAAAATCTTTTTTTTTTGTTTACTCATTGAACCAATTATTACTAAAATGAACAGATGAGGTTTCTGCCAGATAATATCAAACTATCCCAAATGGCCGATTAAAATTACGGGATATCAGATTCTTTCCATTTGGCCGAAAGCGAAATAATTAGTCTAATGCTATTCATTTTTTCCTAACCTCATTCGTGCTCTCTATCACAACTGGTTTTCTCAAAGGCTTCTTCTTTATTCCTATTTCAAGCAACTTTATCAGTTGGAGAATATTTGACCTTGTAGGTCTGTGATATGAGTGACAAAGAAAAGTCCAGCTAGAAATCGATAATGAAAATACTTTTTATCTGATACTGAATGGAAGCACAATTGATATAAAAACGACACAAAGTTGTTTTTCTTACTTTGCCATTGAGGCTGAATCCCGGAAGATCTTTTCCTTTAAAATCAGACGTAGCAAATCGGATTGCCACTCGCACTTGCTGGATTGTATCATTTGCATCGACATTCTTCAAATCCTGTCAAAAAAATTGGTTGTTTGATTAAAAAAAAAGAAGAGAATAGAAGACATTAAGATTTGCTTGATAAAAAACTAACAATTTCATAACTTATTCTTTTAATGTTTTTTTACCAAAAAAAAAAAAAATTTTTTTTGAATATTTCCAGATTTAAGTTTTTGAATTTTTGCTTTAAAACTATTGACTCAAAAGCATAAGAATCAAGTTTTAGTTGATGTAAAAACAAAAAAAAAACCCAAACATTTTTTTCTAAAATAACGAGTAAAAGTTAAAATTTTCAGCCCTCTAGTTTGATAGGTGAGGCCTGTACATGTCATACGTACATAGCGAACCAGACCAAGTAAATTTTTCCATCCACACCAAATGATTTGGAAGAAAGAAAGAAGCGAGTGATATGTTACCTTTGTGACGGCATCAAGACATTTCCAAGCAGCAAGCAGAACTCTGTTGTCAGTACGGGCAAATAAAGCAATGAGTGCCCGTAGCAATTGGGGGTAATAAGAAGAATAATCAGCTTTAGTCTTGCTGCAGAAGGCCTTCAGGATATTCACTGCTGCACAACATATTTCAGGGGATGAACTATTGGCTGAACTCAACAATTCATTCAGAATTGTGTTTGTACCCAAATCATCTGTTACAGACAGGACAACAGATTCACAATAACCCAGTTCCTGGTAATGGCCAGAACAAAGACAAAAAAGAAGACAGAAATTGATATTTAAAACATTGGAAAAATGATTTTATATAAAAACTCCAGTTCTTAATACAAAATTCAAATTTATATAAAATTTCTACCAAAAGGTTCAAAGTTAATAAAAGTCAAATTAACATTAATTCATAACATGGAACATTTTTTCCCACTATGGGTTATCTTGTACCATCTTCATCACAGAAGCATTATATTACATAAAGTTACACAATAGATTTTCAAGCCTAATTATATAAAATCCTTTCTACATAATCATTTGTGACATTTGGTGATTACAATGTGTGTATACCTCTTCTTCCTTAGGTGTTCCAATTGCAGAACTGAGGGAAGACAGTAATGCAGGTAAAATCTTGCTCAGGTGTTTGCTCAGCACATCACCAGCCACTGACGAGAGAAATGCAAGGGCCCTTGTATTGACAGGGGGGGTGATTAGCTAAAAAGAGAAAAAAATGCACCAGAATGAGGTTGCTGTAAATGTGGAAATACAAAGTGAAAGAATACAAGTACTATCAGGAAAACATGTGAGTGACTCTGAAAACCAGCACTGACCAACAATTAGTAATATTATTCAGAGAAAAACTATTTCACAATCACTGAGTTTTCATCCAAAAACAATTACAATTAAAGCATTAATAAATTGAAAACTATCAAATTCAGAGACAGCATCTTTTTTTAACAACCTGTGACAGTTCATAACCTTCAAGAGATAAATGATAATATTTTGAGGATGGTGAGAACCTGAAAACTGAGCTACATTCTTGTTTTGTTCATTAATGCCCTCAGCACCAACATTTTTTACTCTGGTATATATAGGCAAAAGATAGAACAATGGGGATTCCTAAGAGACAGTATTGCCAGAAAGCAGGGATTAGATATAGTGGTGAGTAGAGGACAAAATGAAGACAAGGTGCAATTTTCAAAAAGGGGGACATTAATTAAGGTTTGGTGTTTAACAGGTAAAGTAAAAAAAATGTTAACATCCTTTGATCAGGAGAATATTGCCTTTTTTTTTAGAACACCTCAGAATAGATAAAGACATAATTTTGCAAGCCGTTGCTAGTAAGTTTGTACTTCTGCATGTATCCTTATGCTAAAACTTGCTTTGTCCTGCAGATTTTATTTCAAACCTGATTTCTAAATACTGATCATTGAAATGAAAGAAGAGTACCTTATGTCGAGAATATAAAGGAGGCAAAAAGTTTTGCAAATCTCGTCTCAGTTAAAAGGAAGAATCAATTTTATGGTTTTTAAAAAGTCTTTATCTACATGACATATCACTCAGCCACATACTATTCTACATCTGCATTATATCATACAAACACTCATCTAGAGAATTAATGTGAGGACAATTGGTGAATGAATAGTCACAGGAAAGGTAGAAACTACTGGTTTCTGATTAAGGACAAAATTATTTGTTCTGAGAGAGAAATGAAAACTGAAAAGCTTATTGTATGTAAAGTAAATTTTGAAGGAAAGAAAAGAAAGGAAGGATGAAAGGGAGGGAGGAGGGAAGAAAGGAAAGAAAGAAAGAAAGGGAAAAAGAGGAAAAAAAGAGGCATTGATTGTCTCACCTGAGGAACAAGATAAGGAAGCACAACACGGCTTTTGACAGTCATCACTTGTTTTAAACCATCAAGTGCCCATTCAGATGTGGAAGAGTTAGCCTACAAACATAAGAAATTTCTCATTAGAAAAATACACAATATAATTGCAATAAAAGAAAAATATAATTTTTCTGAATAAAACATTTGGAAAAAAAATGTTACTCAAAATAAAATCATTAGCTATCCTTTTTTTAGCATAAAAGGAAACATTTATGCGAGAGGAGAGAGAGAGAGAGAGAGAGAGAGAGAAGTTGCACAAGAAATGAACCAACCAATTTTTTCAGCAAGTCTGGTAGGATCTCATCCAGCGCTCGAGAACCTATGTTATGGTGAAGGTTATCAAATGTGCGGGCAGCAGCTTCCCTCACTTCAGGAAGAGGGTCACATAGAGCACGACGTACGCTCGGAATCAAGCTATCTGCAAACACAGTTACCTGGGAAAATAAATTTTCAAAAATAAATTAAAATTGACGGGGAAAAGAAACAACAATGAAATCATCAAATTTAGAAAAAAATGAAGTCTGGGTTCAAATTCTTATGACACTCATTCAAACACAAACATCTATGAAATTTCAAGTAGAGGATATACATATATATATATATATATATATATATATATATAAAACACTAGAAATTGAAAAACTTTTGACAAAGATTTTTTTTGTGCCACTTCAGTCACTTATTCCCCATTATCTGTCAATGTGATTTTTGTAATTTTCTTGAGTGTTTTTCCAGTTTAACAAATACTTTGTTAATATGGCACAATGTATTAATTGTCTTGTTTGGATCATCAGTTGTTTACCATGTAACCGATTCGGGGATTTTAAAAACAAAATACGGCACCCCAGCAGTGTTGATCAAACACCCCCTCCCTTTCTTACCATATAGTTTATGCTATACATGTAGTTCATCATTGTATATAAGGGTTTATGTGCATTGATATTATTCTATACTATATATTTATTTTTTGAAACAGGGCTTACTGGCATAGGTTATCCAAAAATCATAATTGATGATGAAGGATCATTAAGTATAGCAACAGACGTGACTCGCTTGTTCACCCATGTGAATATTAGATCTATTGTGTGTGTATATATATATATACACACACACACACACACACTCACATATACACACAGAATATTTACTCATCTTTATAGCAATGAACTTAAATGGTCTCCACTAATTGATGCCATCATTTCACCAAGTCCAATACAAAATTCCAAGTAGCAGATATATATATATATATATATATATATATATATATATATATATAGGAACGGGGATTCGCAACACAAACACGTTCATGTTTCTGTCCTGTCTGGACAAACCTATACTAAATCTCCAGCTCTACTCTATATCAACTCTACATACAAAGTTGAATGTATTGAGCACTCTATGAAATAAATCCATCATACATCAGATATTGCATTATATTATATTGCACACACACACAAAATATTTACTCATCTTAGTAGCACAGATAAGCAAAGAACTTACATGGTCTCGACTAGTTGATGCCATTATTTCACTAAGTCCAATACACACTCCTTGCCGTTCATCACTACGCTTCGAGTCCAATCCTTTCTCAAGGATAGGAATGATCTCAGGAAGGACTCGTTCTCCCAATTTACGAACAAGATCTCCCAAAGTACGAGCAGCAACCTGCAGATAAATAAACAAAATCACCGAGGTGACAAAAAGAAAAACGTTACTGATTAAGTTAAAATGAAACTTACAAATGCTATAAAATCATAAAACAAGCCTTGTTTTACTCGAAGGATATTTTAATTTATCGAAAAAAAACTTATAGGTCAACGGTTGATCTGAGACAAAAAGGAATATGTGTATTCAACAATTTATCAACGCGTTGCAACAAAGAGTTTCTGATATATAAAACTTTTTCCAACAAGGAAAACGCTTCATTTAAGTTAGTTTCATGGTGTCAATTTTATACCATTCATCGTTATTTAGAAATACTTGCATCATAAAAATAAAAACAAATAATAACCTGGCGTTTATCGTAGCTTGTGCTGGCTAAGCATCCGAGGAGCAAAGAGAACAAAACGGGAAGAATCTCTCTTAATGTTCTGGGTGTATTTGTTACAATGATCTTCCACACGTGAAGAGCAGATTGTCGCACTAAGAGGGCTGTATCTGAACGTCCCATATATAGACCAGCCAATACTCGATTACGACGTCCCTCACCAAACACTCTCAATACAGCCTGAAATTAAATTGAAACATAAACATTGGATTAACAAAAGATTATAAAAAGATCTATCAGCAATGAGATAGTTCAAGTGTTACACTTGTTCTTGGCATTTTTTGACAAAGGTTAATCAAGGACAATGTGATACAAACTCAATTTGCATAAACACACCTTGGTAGAAAAGCAAAATCAGATTATTTAGGGAGAATAACAGCTAAATGAAACTGTATACATATTCAGGACAAAATTATTTCTCTGGAATTTAGATTTGAACGATTAAGAAAATTTTTTACATGGTTTTCATAATCTTTGTGAAGTTCTCATTCTAACTTCCATGTTTTGTCACAAAACAAAATTTGCTTTTCAAATTGCTACTAGGATTCAAATATTTTCTTCAGTCTGATTTGATAGCAGGGTTAGAACCGTTCCCTTGTAATTTTCAATTACATACATAGAAACTAGCGTTTCAACCTTGCCCAAAGATACAAATGCTTCTGTTCTGTGAAAAAAAAGAACTTTTCCTTTTTAATAATTTCAAGCAATTGTAATTTTTGGGCAAGTAAATTAAAGAATTTACTCTAATAGTAGTCACTTACTTTCTGAGAAGATTCGGTTCCAAAATTGTCATCTTCATTAGCAGTCTCAGTAGACATCTTTCCACTAACACCTGTAGACAAAAAAAAAGACAATGTTGAAGAAAAAATAATCTTCAATAGAAAGACGAGAAAATTAAAAGAATTTGCTCACATAACACCATTTGATAGTTGTTTAATTTTAGCCTTAGAACTGTCTATTCTATGGATATTATCAAGAAATGAAAGAACTGTGACAAGAAGAATGAAACTCTTACACAGTTGTATTTAGTTAAATGTATCAGTTTTGAATGAATCTTGAATTGAATGAATAGTTATGATAGAAATGCTCTATGCACACACATTCTACCAGTGTTTAGACTAAAGATTACATAATCAGAGTCAATAGAATGAAAATCATCCAAACTTGGCAGAAAACAATGGAGAAAAAGAAACATTTACAAAATCACTTCAGAGAATCAAAGGAATGCTCAGCTGTGTGTGGAGATGAAAAAAAAAAGAAACTCTGCTAACACCTCACAGCCGAATGATAATGGATGTAATGAGTGTGCCAGAAAACAGACATTGCCCAATGAATTAATAAGACATAAAATGTTGAATAAGATTGAAGTATTAAAGAAAAATCCACTGACCAGAGACTCTGTAGAGTAAGTCTCCTAACAACTGAACGGAACTATAACGAATCCTCCAATTCTCATCAAACAGACCATTTTCTAATTCTGGTAACAGCAGTTCAATAGCAGTTTCAGCATACATATTTATAATTCTTTGACCAGCTCGTAAGGCAGTCTCACGGACAAACTCAGATTCATCTGCAAGAGCCTGAAAATGGAAAATTGAAAAAATAAATAATTGCCCCAAGGGTAATGTCAACACTAGACTCTTTTCAAAACAATATATTTGGAATGAAAATCTGCAGCCTTATCTCAGAGGCCATATGATATTAATTTGAAGAAGCCATCCACTTCTTAATAGATTAATGTGAGATGATCATCATAATTTTTATTCATCATATTTGCCTGCTTTTAAGACACTTTTTTGCAGAAGAACAGTAAAAAAATATTACCCTGCTTCCAACAGGTAAATATCAAAAATGAGAGGCTGAATGCTGTAGGTGCAGGGTCACTTAGCTAACAATTAGGGATAGATCTATAATTCAATTAGTATGAATATTGTGTCACTAAGATTACTAAGAATAAGACATTGAGAAATAAGTCTAATCATCACAATTCATTAGTACACAGAGTAAATTTGTTGAAGACATAGATAATGACTTAAGGTAGGCAACATTGAAAGTTAACAGTAAAGATAAGTTCACGTCTCAATATACATTCTCCCTAGTATATGTAACCCACTCTCAAGATAAGTCTCTGAAATATTGTGTGACTTACCTATGAGAATCATTTTCATTACCTAAATAAAGAATACTCTTTGAAAGATTGAAAGGATGTAGAAAGAAACTTCAGCTCCCAATAAGTCATTTGCAATTGCTACCATACAAACAACGGTGATAGTTCTGCATTTATTGTGCTTTACTGCTTGGTTAGTAGCAATTGGTTTCAAACAAGTTTGTTTTGAACGCATGGATCTGTACTCAGTGATACCAATGAACAGGTATTTCTCTCC
Source organism: Thysanoteuthis rhombus (assembly GCA_963457665.1). NCBI lineage: Eukaryota > Metazoa > Mollusca > Cephalopoda > Oegopsida > Thysanoteuthidae > Thysanoteuthis > Thysanoteuthis major. The sequence goes on from OY735217.1 coordinate 56,210,178, forward strand.
AGCGAGTGTCAATTCATTTTACTTTTGAGGTAAATAGAAGACTATATAATGTCCTATTTGATTCTAATATACATTGTATTCTATGTTCCTCTAATTTCTTCATGGCCTGAGGAGGATCAAAATGTCGGTGGCCAACTGAAGAAGTAGAGAGTAGAGGAAATAGTTTTACTTTCGGGATGATCAACAAATTTTTTATGTCTAAAGGTCAGCTGTGCAACATTAAAATTTTACTACACCGTATAATTATTTCTTGTGCATGGCCGTGCAATTTACAGGGAACACAGATTGTATATACATGCACAAAATAGAGTTTTCCTCAACAAAATCACTATGAAAATCACTTGATATAAGTATTATGAAACATTCTAGAATCTTTTTTTCCACATAATATCCTTGTAAAATATGGGTGCATCTCCAAGGCTGATAAATATGGTACATGTTAGTCTTCTAAATATCAACAAATCAAAAAGATTATTTTGCCCCATATAACACAAATGCTTTTTATGTCAACTCTAGTCTTAATATGTCTCTTCTTGTTACAAGTAGCATCGACTCATGTTTTGGATAGGAAAGGGAACAACCAGAAAAAATACCTTTAAGCAACAACTTCAAAGGATTTTTCTTTCTCTCTAATAAGAACAAAGTCTTACCTTTAAGATCGATGGAATGATTTGGCCAATGTAGGGTACAAAATTCTCCTTGAACACCAATGGCAAGTATATGTACATCATGATGTAACCATCTCGTACGTGCGGAGCAATATCATTACGGTCAGCTGTCTGTACAATGTCGGGCATGAATTTCTGAAGTTTTTCAAGACCCATTCCTCCGATCACTTCACTAAGACCTGTTGACAAAAATAAGAAAACAATCCACATTCTGTAAAGAATTTCAGTCCATGTAAATTATTACTAATTAATCATTATTTTCAAAATGGTTTCTGATCACAAAACCACATAAATTTACAATGCAAATCAATTCCGTCATAAGAAACTTATTTTAGGGGGTAATTTTCCAAAAAAAACAAAAATCGTTTTTTTTTTGTTTTTTTTTCACATAAGGAGTGTGTTGAAATTCCCAGCCGTCTGGCTCAATTAGTGAGGCCAGCATGTGTTATACATAAGTCAGCCAGACTCACTTGAAAACTGAAGAAACATACAGACAAGTTTTGGTAGAATGTTTCTTGTATGATGTGATCATCAGTTACAGAATTACAGGACTGGGGGATTTTATAAAATCACAAGGGATATTATGAAATTCCTGAGTATGAGTGAATTACTTCTGTAATGACTTCACTGGATGCCCAACCAGAGTGGCCTTGTGTCAAACTAGAACTTGGTAAATATCAAGTATATTCTGCTTCAGTAGTTACACTGTATATACAGCTTAGCTTGTAGTGAGGCACCCAGTGAGGATTGAACTCATTACAGTAGTAATAGGCAGCATCACAAGCTTACTACTCTGATTGTGAAACTAGGGATTTTATGAAATTACTGAGACGTTCAGGGAATTCACAAAATCACTAGGGATTTCAAGAAATCCCTAGTTTCACAATCTTATAGTAACATCATGAAATTGTAACTCGATGTTTAGAAACAAGATTTCTTTTCAATAATGCAGAAACATCTGAATGGAAAAAGCTACTAGAATCCATGAATAGAGAAAGTGAAGCTAGCACTCACCTTGAGCGGCACCCGAACGATCAACAGAACTTCTTTCTGAGACCAAAGTTTCCATAAGCCAGGGTAACAGATCATCAAAGCTACCTTCTCCCATTCCTCGTACCATTGTTCCAAGAGCTCTGGCAGACACACAGCGCACTTCGGGTACCGGATCCAGAAGAGATTGTTTTAGGCCGGGAATAACAGTCGGAAGATATGGTGACAGATCCTAAAGAAGGATTTCAACAAAAGGCATTCATTAAAAAGAAGTGACTAATTATGGAATTAATTTAATCTAAAGTTGATATTCACCAGATGATATGATTCAATATCTTGAGGAAATCGAGGGGAAAACTCATTAAAATTTTTTCAAATTTGCAAAAATAGGAGAGCACACCAATCGAAATATTTATGAAACAAAGGTGAGAATTCTGGTCAGAAAGATCCTTAAATTCCGACCGATATTTTATATTGCAATCAGAAACAGAATCTTTGATTTTACCTTTCCATTAATAGATTGATAAAATTCGATGATAATTTTCATCAAGACACTCACTTTAGTTGGATCATGATCAGTTTCAGATTTTTTAAAAATTCATCTATCTTCATACTCTCCATGCACCCCCCCCAAACGGCCCTGACTCAAATATCAGTTACCTTTTGATCAGTTAAAGAATACATATTGCCAATAATTTGTGCTGCCATCTTCCTCGTATCAGTTGTTCTGTCTTGGAATGCTCTTTCAACAACTGGCATTATCAGAGCTAATGAAGCAGCGTCAATAAAATGGACAAATTTTGTATCTAGCAGAGCTTGGAGGCACTCGTATGTCTTTTGGGTTGGATCTTGTAGAGCGGCCAGAAGAACAGGAACAATGGCTGAAAAAGAAGGACAAAAATATGGGACAATTAGGAAATAGACTGAAGTCATCATCCGAGTTGAGAAAGAAAAATTCTTAAAATCATTTACTCAATTCTTTTCAATAGTATCTAAGATATATTCTGAATAAGAAAAACAAATATGGAAAGGTTCAGAATTACAAATTAAAAACGGATGAAAATAAACACATAATTAAGATTTTTATGGATAAAAACAGCAAAAGCATATGCAGGATGTCCTTGTGCAATTAAAAAACAATCAAGATACACTATTATTTTGAGCAGGTTAATTTGAATACAATAGTCCTCCTTTATAATGCAGGTACTAGGGTCCAAGAAAGACAACTGCATTATAATTGAAGTGCAGATAATAGAAAGTCAGTTACAAGTGTCAAAAAAGTTCAGCAATGAACAAAGATATTGTTTTCATCAAAAATCAGAGAAATTGCGTGTAAAATACTCTATGTGTTCATGATTGCAAATTGAAGAAATTTGATACTTCAATTATATAAATCTTTTGATGAAATTCTGATTTTATTCACTTTTCTTGACAAACGAGTGATAATACCAACAAAAATGTTGGGGTTCACAAGTTCCATCAGCCTTATATCAAACAACGTGCAATATTAAGGCACACTGTCCAAGAAACAAAATTTAAAGCCTTTGTCAGATGAAAAACCCAACAAACACAATGCAGCCAAATAAGAGGCTTTTATTACCTTGGATTTCTGGATTTCGAATAACAGATCCAATTTGTTGCAGAGCTTGGGCTCCTGCACGTTGGACTTTGTTGTGAGAATCTGTCAACACCTCAATTAACTTTGGGACAATGTTAGGGAGACAGGCTGATAGTTGTTTGGGAGCACAGAATGCCATGGCACCAAGTAATTCGACTGAACCTGCAAGCAGAAAGACAAAAATAACATTTCCTTAGATATGTGCACAATGAATAATAAATTTATGGACTAATAGATTTTTAGCAAAACATCATTTATGTAGACTAAAACATCAAACATTTTCTTTGGAGCTGAAAATATCATCTGCATTGATAATATTTAGTAAAAATATATGGAAGAAAATAATTATAGAACAAAACTTATCGATTGACAATACATTAATGACTAGATAGAAAAACATTTCTCTACACACACACACACACACACACAGACAAAAACAGATTTTGAAAATTAAACATCATGAGAGAATACGTGTATTTATTTAACTGTTGAGAAGTTATTAACTCTTAAATTCATTAAAAAATATGCATCATAATCATCAAAGGGAATAGCTGATAGAAATTATCCCCCCTCGGACCATTAAGTGATTTTTTTTCTTTCTATTTCATTAGCTGAAAAATTCCATTATTTTCAATTCTATCCATTCAAGAATTCCACTGACAATACAACAAGTTATGAATTTTTCTGCATACAAAAAAAAAAGACAAATTTGATCTTTTATGAAAAAAAAAAGAATGTTTTATTTACAATTAAAGATCAACTAAAACAATGCAAAATATCACTCCCAATCTAAGAAACACTAAAGACATTGGACTTGAATTTAAGAGACTTCTAAATCAGTCAATATTTTATGGGATTGGGTGTAAAAAATAAAAAAAATTCATAGCAGAACATATGAGTGTTATCTTACCAGTCTTAGTTCTCCAGGCATCTTCTTCCAATCCTTTCAGTAGAGAAGGGAGCACAAACTTCACACCATGACCACTGAGGTTGGTCATCACGGCTTTGGCAGTGTCATCAGCAGCCTACAAGAGATGAAATGATTCATTCATTAAACTGTTAGGAACAAAACAAAAGATTCTCGATTTATTTAAATATTTCAACATAAATGTTTAAAACTCCATTTTTAATGCATTTCAGGCAGTCATAACATATTTGACAAAACCATCAGGATAAATTATTTTTGATCTGATCAACATGTTGAGAGCTTTTGATAAAGATTTTCTTAGATGGCATTCCTGGGTCACAATTGCTAAATACAAAGATCTCAGTTTTTCAAGCCGTACTACACTTCCTGAACTTCTGTGGTGACAGTTTTTAGAAAAACTAGACCATTATAAAAGTGCAATGTAAACTTGTGTAGACTTCTAAAACCATCTCCCTCCCTCATAGAATTTTGAGATGGTAGAGTTTGCTGAAAGAGGAAGAATAAAAGGTGTGAATTACTTACCTGTCTCACATAGACGTTATTGTCTCCAAAGCAGAGCAGCAGGTGTGGCAGAATAACAACTACATAAGGTTCAAACAATTTCCCCAACATCGTGCACAGCATCTCAAACGCAAATAGTGCACCTGTAATGAAGACATAATATATAAAGACACTTTCAGGTATCAGAAAAGAAAAGAAAAAATAAATAAATAAAATAATAATAAAAGTTCAGAAAATTGAAAATTTGATGAAAATTAATTTTTTTTTTTCACTATCTTATAAACCAAGTACTTTTAATGGGCGGGGGGGGGGGGTCCACCATTTGATAACATGATATTTTCTGGTTTGAATTGTAAAGTTATTTCTTTTGTATGATCGCTCTCTATCTTGGAGGGCGCAAACCTCACCCTGACGAACTTAGTTACATTGGGGACGCCTGTACCAATATGATAAATGGGTCTTTTATTTGTACAAAATACATGTATTCAAGAAATGGATATATAATCCGACAGAATGATTATAAATGCATCACTTTTATTCAAAACTATTTGAACTGAAATCCCGTTTTTTTTTTTTTTTTTGACACAGTGAATATGCCTAGTCAGCATAAATATAATAAACAATTAGAGAATTATACATTTCAAATAAGAGTTTCAATACAATATACCACAATCATATACATACATATATACACACACACACACACACACATACATACACAAACATAGCAAGAAACCCTCACCCAAAATAAAATGAAAAATAAGTAATTGAAATACTTCAGAGCCATAGTTTGGCACAATGGATAGAGAGGGTCGAGTTTTGTAGCATCGTTACATTATATATAGAACCCTCCATCCCAATGCATGTTTGGGAATAATGTTTTCACAACAGAGTCAACGGAACTAATAACAATACTTCAAAGTCGTATTTTTGTACGATGGACTGAAAGAGAAGGTTCAGTCGAGTAGTATATCATGGTAAGATTTAAAAAAGATGAGAGGTCTGGTTAGTCACTCAATAGAAAGCCATCATAAGACCAATGTCTTTTGGTTGCATGCCATGTTGGGGGTGATCAATTAAGAAAAAGGCAAGAAGGAATGATCAATGAATCAATTACTTCTCTTGCCTTTTGTTGGGTAGAGAAAACAAGCAAGAATGTTTCCAGACACAAAACTAATAGAATATATATATTTTTTCAAGATATAAATAAGGAGTAATTGTCTAATTTTTAAGCCCTCTAGCTCCACTGTAAGGTCAGTACACACATGAGGTAGATAGGTTTTTTTCTTTTTCTAAGTAAAAAAATGTTGACAGTTTTGGCTGATGGTTTCTAATAAACTAATGAAAATTTAGAAAAAAAAAGGGTCAGAGCTCAAATCAGACTTTCATTTTTAAAATTTGTCAAAGAATCAAATCAGGAGTAAGGAAACAAGGAAGAATAATACATATATATATAACCTTCTCTTTTTCGTGGACTCTTCTTGTCTTGAATGGAATTTGTAAGGGTTGTCATAATGTCCATTTGTTTAAGAGCAACAATTCCAAGGCCCTTAATGAGGCCAGCAAGTCCATAAGCTGCACCTTTACGTTCTCCATAGTTATTAGATTCAAGCAAAAGTTTGAGCAGTTGCTGTACAATTGTACTGGCATCAGACTTAATGGCTGGAACCAGAGGTGGTAAGCAATAAGAGACTGCTATTTGGACCTAAAATGACAAAACAATATTCATGATTGAAAAAGTCAATTCTTCAATGTTTAGTTTAACAATCAATAACAACGATTGAAAAGTTGAAAGCAGTTTGAATAAAATTATCAAATTAATCAAATTGATTGATATATTCAGATACATCACTCCTGAATTAAAACAGAATTTCAAAGAAATAAATAAATATATAATAGATATACAAAAGTATCAATTACTATTGTGGCAGGACACAGTTATTAGCTGAATTTTGATCTGAAATATTCACTGCATAATGTTTAATCCATGTGACTAATTGTTAAATGCATTGGCAAGGAAGATTATGTTGAGAAATAAATGCCTTTTCCATCATAAGGCTATGGACTTATTGATGTAATTACACATGCAAAAAACAAAAACAAAATCTTAGTTTCACAACAGGCCCCCCCTCATTTAAGCACAGTACATGATATAAGGCAGATGGTGCCCCCCCTCACCCCTGCGAAAAAGTTTACCTACCATTGACCACTTGTTCAGAAATATCTATTGATTTAATCATTTTTTTTTTCAAGTTTTTAAAAATCATTTTTTTAATAAATTGAGCAGGCTAATTTTGATCTTTCCGAATTTCAACATCTGAGACCAAAATATTCCAGAATGTTTTTCATTATTATGGTCAGCTATGCTTGCACAAATGTAATTTCATTTTTTCAAGTAGGTTTTTAGTTCTGTCCGAAAGTGCCTAGTCTTTAAAAATATATGATGAAAACTTGTCTTGCATATACATTGTGAATTTGTGTCTTCATATTGAGCCAGGGCTTCTGAAACTTTTTTCATTCATAGCCCCTTTTTCAATGAGACAAAATTGTCCACAATCAGTGATTAGCATACAATCATTTTAACTACCAGAAGGAATAGATTTTTGTATAGAGAAGGAAACAGACACTAAGATTTTCAAATATTTCTGTGATCTTCAATAATATTGTCCTGACCCACACTTTGAGAAGCCCTGCATTAAGTCATCCATATGAATATTTTGTTTTCAAACACTGAAATTTAGAATAGTTTGTTTTGGTGCCATTAATTATCGAAAAAAAAATATTTAAGAATGTCTTTTTTAATTTTCTCAGATCTCACTTGGTTTTTATAAGATAGAGGAGGTTTACCATTTTACAACTCTAATTGCCTGCCCTTCAATATAACAGCTACACTGCCACCACGGTTAGGTTGTAACACAGTTGGCTTTCTTGGACCCAAACATCTGCTTAGTGATAGGGGAGGCTTGTAGTCGAAAAGATTTTTTTTTTGTCTTAAATATCTAAATGTGCATGCGAACCAAATCAAATAATTGAATTGTCGAACGATTCACAAACCTCTTGGGAGGGTGTTGATAAAGCAGCAATCAACTGTTTCACAATTGGTTTCACTTTGGGACAATCTTTATCCAAATGTTTGGCCAAGGATCCCATAAGGATAACAATGCTTTGACGGACAACATCATTGCTTGCACTCTGGGCTGCATTAGACAGAAAATCCTCAAATACAGGCAGCAGGACGTTAACGTTATCCTAAAAGAGAAGGATTTTGTTAGTTTTTTTTTAATCAATTTATCTCTTCTTCAAATAACAAAAAACAACAACAACAACAAAAGAAAAAGATTTTAAGGAAAATCAAATCAGCCGTCCCGAACTTGTTTGGACAAAAATGTAGTTAGTTTTGTCAATTGTTATGTGCCAATGTTTCAGATGAGAACTAATCCTTGACAGATGTTTCTGACCCAAGGAATTTGCTTTTCGTTATAATAATGCATTCATGAGGATCATATATTTTTTTTTTAATGCCAGATGACATTGTTCAAATTCAAGTTTTAGATTATACAATTCTTTCAATTCAAATTCTTCCATATTTTTTTTTCTTTCTCCAGATGAAGTCAAATTGTATATTATTCAACACGAAATTTGATTCGATATCAAATCAGGAATAGAACGTTAGAGTTGATTTATTTTCAATTTAAATAAAACGATGAGTTTGACAACAGAAGTCGAACCAAAACAGATTAAAATTAGTGGATGAATAAAGGAAGGTATCGACTATTTTCCTTAAGGACTATTTCAGTTTCAATGTTCGTAGATGGACTGGAAATGGTATGAAATGGTATAGAAAGAAGAGGCGGCAGCAAAAGAGATGACAGTAAGGTTTGTCGTCCTTTCCCCTCACCTTGCCATGTTCATTCACTGCAGCCAGAGCTGCATCTCTCATGTTACCCTGCACTTCCGTTGCACGGTCACCAAGGGCTTTGGGCACATAAAATGCAAAGATAGGTGCAATGAGTTCTTGGGGGAGGAGAGGGGCAATTTTGGTCAGGCACAAAGCTATGCCGCTGCGGGCTGTCCACTTATCGGGAGGTTGCTCACCAATTACACGGCCAAACGCATCCATTTCAGGGGGAGGTAACTGCAGAAGGAAGAAAAGAAAGAAAAATAAGTTCAAACATTCTGTTGTATGGATTAGTGATTCTAAACAAATGAACAATTCGAATATATCGAGGACGAATTTCGAATTTATGTTTGACAGGTTAAAGAAATCCATGACTAAAAACTGGGCCGTGTTCACATTTAACTGATTTATTCATAATTGTACAATACTGTTAATTACTTATTTTACTATAGATTCCATAATGATTAAAGCTCAACTCTTCAACTTTATGAGGTAAAAAAGTGATCAAGTAATAGTGTTTTCTCTCACTTCGATTTTAATTTCTGATCTGTTATAATACCTTTCTGACACAAAACTTGTCTTTTTATAGCATCAAACATTTCGGGAATTCATTCTTCAATTGATATTTCCATTTATAGATGCCAACAGTAGACCTTGGGCAAGGTCTATAACCGATAGCTAACCCTAATAAAGGCCTATTCACATCAATTATGAAATTAACTAGTTTAGCCATTAGGTGACTTATATGTAATACGTGGATACTTATTCCATTTAATATACATGGATAATAAAGATTTGCATTTTAGTATGTTTGGAGAATATGTTCTGTTGACCACATACAGATTTTTTTATTCTTTGTTTTTATCTATGTTTTAATTCTCTAAATTCAGCATTTTCACATCATCAGAACATGAAATTCTATTTTTACTACACCATCAAGTTAACCTACTTGATGATCATATAGATGAGTTGAGAATCTTTGTGTGAGAGAAGACATACAAATGAATAAATACCCATGGCATATCATATTTAGATTGTAAATGGATTCTTGATAGCAAAAAACTAAACGGCGGGTCTGGAGCATGAAATGAAAATCATTTCCATTCAGAGAAAGAACACAATCTACTCACAAATAATTTCTCTTCATACTTGTCCAACAACTCGTGTAGAACAGGTCCCACTTGATCCCTATGCGAAGCCAATACCTTGGCTATGGCAGATGAGGCAGCTTTTCTCACATTGTCTTCATGGTGAATAACGTCTTCTATCAAATCAGTACACAGCTCAACTGGTGGATCTGTCAGATCCAGTTTTTCTTCAAGCCTAGAATATTTTTAAAATAAAAAAAAAATATCTTTAAACTAAAAAAAAGAAGTTACACAAAATTTACCTCTGGATGGACTGAAAGTTAAGTTTAGTTTTCTTTGTTCTGTTGTGTGCACACACACAAATCGAATATTTCAACCGAGTTGAAGTTAATCTTTTAGCCAACCATTCAACCAAGACGTGTAAATCAACAAGATGGATCAAGAAAACTTACTGATGAGCGAGCAGCTGGATCTCTTCATCTTTATCATCCTTGCCAACCCAAATTTTGCGGACCACTCTCAAACCTATTACCGGTTCATCCTCTGGACTTGGAATCACATCGGTCAACAGCAATAATGCCTGGGAAATTGATAAAACAGAAGAAGGTGAAATGGTTGAATAGAATATTGATATGATATATAAAAAAGCAGATAGAAAATCTCTTATAGAATTGACATGATATCACATACACAAATTGCAATATCTGAAGAGGGAAAAATTATGTTTTCTAAAGATTATGTAAATATGACCATACTGGAGAGTCAAAACAATCAGAGCAAATGATAAATTGTACTTTTTACAATATCGAATACATCCATATCTGAATTGCAGAGATACCAGATGACTTTCAAGATAAAAATCAGGCATGGGATGTACGAGTAGAAAGGACTGTGCACCTGCAGGCCCATGTTACCGTATGAAGTGAGAGGTACTTCACTTGAACATTTCAGCCAAGATTTATATGAAAAAAAAAAGAACACTACATAATTTGATACAAGATTTGATATAATAGACAAAACCATATGGAGTTTAAACTTCTGTTGTAGTCAAGAACCCCAACAAGGATATATCTTCTAGTCAAACTATAATTTTCAACCTAAATCAAATCTTTGAGACATTTCAGAAGACAGTTGTCAGGAGTGTGACCTCGATATTTCCATTACTTTGGCCCATGTTCATAAGTTTCCTTACCCAAAGTTTATTCCTCATCCATTTTGAATTAAATCTAGACAACATCTGCAATGTTGACACTTTTGACAGGATGCAGACGGCCCTCGTCCCAGCTGAAGGACAATTTTCTATTTTATCAAAATTGAAAATTGATATCCCCCATGTTGAATTTTATCAAAGGTTCATGCAATCAGGCTAACATTTGCTTTCATAAAGTGAAGAGTGAAATAACCATATGTAGAAAACGCACCTTAAAAACTGCTTCGCGTACAAAGGTCGATGATGACTCTGTTCCTAACAACAACACCACAATCTCTGCATTTGAAAGGACAGCGCAGCCAGGAGCTCCACTGAGGCAATTAGCAACTTCTAGCAAGGCTTCATTGGCCAGCGTTTGTAGTTTGCCAATTGACACAGTACCAATCACATTGAGTAGAAGTTCAAATAATTGGCAGTGAGGCAGAAGCTGAGGATCATACTGAAATGGATGAACAGAAAGAATAAAAAGGTTTTCCACAATCTGGTCAGTGAAACAAAAACATCATTCAATAATAAAGCATTTGGCATCAGTAGAACATTTTCACAATTATGTCCCATTTAAAAATAATACACGTTTTAAGAAGGAATACTCCAGTTTAATACACAGAGAAAAGCAACATTCAATCCAATGTTGGGTTCTTCTCTGCTGTTTTCTATGCTGACATCTAGTCAAAAAGGTAAAATTATTTTATGATGATTATCAAATTTCTATGGAAGAACTATTATCAACAAATAAAAGTTGATGAATTTGGATACCTTTTATAATGCGTGAAATATTGAGTAGCTTGTGACTATTCAATTTTTGTTACTGATCCAATCGGAGATTTTGGGACATTAAATTCTTTATTGGTTACATAATTCTAAACCTGTTTTGGGGCTGAAAATGTATTATTTTCATGACAACCTCTTAGTATTCGTGGATAAAAAAGTTGAATGATGCATTTCTTTTTGTTCTGATAGAGAGATTTCTAATTTTACAACAACTCAAAAATGCAAAATGAAAACAGTTTTCATTAACATTATCCAAGGAAGACATAGTAATCTCCGAATGGACAGACATTTTTCTAAAACAAAATAAACAGGTTTTAATAGGTTTTCAATTTTTGTCTAATTTAAGGTAACAATATTTGGTACCCTGACACACGAGTACAATTGAAAATCACACAAGAATGCATGAAGATCTGTGATATAAATTAAATCAAGGCATAGAAAGACGCATTTTGTCTAAAAGTAATTTAGAATGACATTAAAAGAACAACTATCAATATACCAAGTGTACACATGTTGTCAAAAATGATTAGTTTTTTGTTTTGTTTTTTTTTTTATTCTGCCTATCTTGGCCATCAGCTGATTCGATATATTGTCCCCTTTCTCTTATAAATACAATCTAACTGACAAACTAGATGCTTAAAATTTGAACACCATGTCGTCAGCGTAACTTTGGCTTTTTGATAAATCATCAAGTTGCTAAGCTCCATGTCAGAGTTGGTTCCTTTCATCAAGACAGAAACAAATAAAAACGTATCAGTAATTACAATAGGTTTTGATATTTCAAATATGCAAAAAATATACCGAGAAGGAATTCGTTTTTTTTCACAAGGTCACTTCAGATAGTGTTAAGTGTTAAGAAATTCAAACTCATGTATAAAATGATGGATTAATAGATTCTTAAAAACCCAAATGTGCATGGAACTATCTAACCTGAATTTCCTTCCATCTTTAAAATTCCAAGGTATACGGTAAAAAGGCTTCTAAAAAGTAGAAAACTCTTAATTCTCCTCTTACCAACTGGCTCGGCACACCGTCGTCTCGGTCTTCTGGAGAGAATCTTATCTTGGCATGTTCGATGATTAACTTGAGTGATTCAATTTGTACTGCCTCTTCATTTTTCACAAGTTTGCGGCTGTTAGACAAGACGGCACTCAACAAGTGGAAGAAGAAGGCGAACGTTGAAGCTGGGAATGTACATGGATCTTCATCTTCGGTCTTTTTCTGTAGATGCTCATACAGAAGATGAACAGTACGGATTGTCTGTGCTAGCTGCCCCTCCTGTGTCCATTCTTTGGCTAGGGGACACAACGGTTCAAGGACTCGCACTGTACTGTGACCAACCAACTGACCTACACCAGACAAAATCATAGAGAGAAAAAAAAAGAAAAAAAAAGTCAACAAGCCTAAATGAGTGAATGAAATAAATTACATCAACAGAAATTAAATATTCTTTTAGATTGTCAGAAATACTACAATGATTCATGATAAACTTTCCTTGATGAAATACTGTCCATAATTTCAAGGAGTTTTTTTGACAATTGAACTCCTTGTTGCTTAGATCGTTCATACTATGTTTCGGCCAATTCATTCAACGACCTTTTTCATGCAATATGTAATACTCATAAAGAAAGAAAGCCTTTCTCTGGTATCACTTATGCCTGAAGAAGGCCGTTGAATGAATCATCCAGAACATCACATGAACAACATGAATAAAAAGAAGGAGTCCAATTGTCTAAAACTCTTTGGATGTTAAGGACTCTTCTTCCCAAAACAATAGACTGTATTGTATAGAGTATTTCAGGTGGGAAATTCTTCACACAAATAGATGAATTGAAGAATAGAAAATAGATACAAAGATTCAATTCTTCAAGGAAAGCTTTTATTAGACTTGAAGACACTTCCTTCATTTATTTCTACAATGTACAAAAAAGGTAGTAAATGTTTTGACAGCTAAAAAGTAAACCCTTTTCGACAAGGTCTCATGAGGGAGATTACTTCCCAGGGTGTAACAATTCTTCAAAGGGAATCACACCTGAATTTTTTTTCTAATATCTATTTAAAGATTATTTTTATCCAGCAGACTACTTACTGAATGGTTTTATATTATAATTCAATTTTTAGCTTTTTTTTAAATCTTTTTTTCCCCCCAGAAGTTTTCTGTGCATGTGAATCAGCTCAGATTCTGAACTGAGATGTTTTAAAATGAAGAAATCAAAAATTATTTCAAGGTAAATGAAAATAACCCCGACATAAAGATTTATGAAATTTAAAAGTCTTGGGATTATTCTACCACATCTTAATTTTTTTTTTTTCGGAGACAATTAAAAATCTATTAAAGAAGAATTCAAAATGACACTAAAATACACACAACAAATATCAATAATTGAAAAAAAATTAAAAAAATGTAAACCTGCTCACCAAGTTGCTTATCAGGAAAGGAAATCTTGCTGAGAGTTACAAGCAGCGGATAGACTCTCCTGGCTGAAAGAGGAGACTGTAAAAGAGGGACTAAAACCCGACACAAATCAACCATGTAACAGCAGATAGTTTGACCACCACCACTGATGGCAGCATTGATCAGGTCACAGGATTTTGTCAGTTTGGCATCAAGCTGGAATCAAGAAAAAGAAATCTTCAGAAGGAAAATATCAAGCAATGTCAACTGCAGTTCAGTTTTAATTTCAGGGACAAGATTAGTTTGTTCTTCTTTATCAATCATGGATGTTTTATTAACAACAAATGTGATGAGGCACAGGAGACTTGCAGCATTGCACATTATAAAAACAATTTTTCTTTGATTGTCAAAGTCTTTTCAAGTTTGGAGAAAGAAAAAGAGTATTTCTAATTAAAAGATAAAATTGCCCAATTTCTCAAGATGTGACAAATGGTAAGACACAATCTATAATGAGCTAAGATTTGGAAAAAAAAATATTTGAGAATTAAATTAGTTTACAGTAATGGGGTTTGTTAGCTAACTTCTAACAACTTGACCTTTGAGTGCGAAAATGCAAAGAGATTTTTGAGGACATTTTTCAGGAAAAAAAAAAAAAAAGGTGTCTTATTAGCTAGGAATTACAGTTAATTTCGCAACATCTATCGAAACCAAATGTAGAGTCTACAAAGATATTTGAATTCTCACAAGATAGAAACCAATCTAAAGAAGTGGAAAAGGAACTGAGGCTAATATTGAAAAGAGGTTTTTGGTTTTACTAAATTTTTGCTTGAGATGCTCATAAATACTAAAAAATTGAGTTTCATTTATATCATAAAGTATTGAGTACAGCAGGTCATTGCATAAAGGATTCAATCTGTGAATTTGTAACATGAATTGCCGATTTTTCAACAAGAAAATAGATTATAAGAAGAAACCAAAATTATTCATTGAAATCAACAAAATGACAATCTAGACCAAGGTTTCTCAAACTGTAGGCCTCATAAATCTTTCCAAATGTGCAAGCATGTATTTTGAGCCTTGAACATGTCCAGTTCGATTATTATATCTGTCCTGCTTCCACCACAGTGTAGCCAATCAGGTGGTTTTATCAACAGATTATGTGAGATCTCAACCTTACATCAACAGATATTGGGAAATAAGTACCTGAAGTGACATGAAAAAAAGTGTTTTTTCATGTGTTTAGTATTCAAATGTGTAAAGCTTTCAAAACATATATATATATATATATATATATATATATATATATATATATATATATATATATATATGCTTAATGCCGTGATCATAGCTAAACATATACCAATATATATTCATATTTTAATAAAGTAAAGAGTTTGTGTGCTGCATAAGTCAATTATTTTTTTGTAGTGTGCCATCATACAATAAAGGTTGAGAAGCAGAGATCTAGATACAGGTGAGCTAAATAAGTGGTTTAATGCAGTAATCTCGTCCTATCAGTAGAACTCAAACCAAAAAGCAGCAAACAAGATACAAACCTTTTTCATTTGGCTTCTGATTTCAGATTCTACTTTCAACTGTGCCTGGATTTTCTCTTCTTGTTTCTTTGTCAGTTTCACATCACCTTTGCCACCTCGCTTCTTCTTCTCCATTTCCTGACATAATAACAAACAAAAGATTTGAAGTTCAATGAGGACAGAAAGAAGTGAACTAAATGTCAGCCAGAAATCGGAAGCCAAGAGAGGAATCATCAGAAGGAGAACATAAGAGAGAGAAAGAGAGAAACATACGAACTGACCTTTCTGAGTTCAATTTCAGCCATTTGCTCAGCGTAAGAGTAAAGTTTGTTTTCCCTCTTGATATTAGTCTCTCTCACTTCATCCTTCAGAATACTGAAAGAGAAAATGATCGGATGAAACAATTTCAGATCAATCACTGATTCTTGACCGGGGGAAATAATCCAAGCTTTAACTCGGTCTTACTCAATGCAGGCAGTAGAATTTACAAATTTGATGCTATTCCAATGCCTGTGTTTAGTAAGTGTCCAAGATGAAGCTTTGCTTTTCATTTAATATCTTTTTCCTCGTATTCAACTTGTGTTGATGTAGATGATATTTCAAAGATATGCTGAGGTGATCAACTAGTGAATTCTCAAAGATGGCAAAGCTTTCAACAACTTTGATCAAGAACACAGTTGCTAAAGTACATTAATGAAACATCAAGAAGATTCTGTTAGGATTATTACAAAGATTTATTAGGATCATTATAAAGATTTATCAAGAGACAAATCTTTTCAAAATATGACTATAACATTATGTAATATAATCAAAATGATTCTGACCTTTCCATGACAGACTTGTCATATAATTCTCCTTCTGGGCACTGGAATATTCCAAAATCTTCCAGAGATACATTCAGAAATTCTGGCAAGGAGAGCTGATTGCACATGTGGCCAACTAACTTTGGAAGCAGTTTTTCTGGATCGACTGACACAAGTGTTGCCAATGCATTTTCAACACTCTGCAAGAATAAAATAGCCATGCGTTAAAACATTTTATCTTATTTTAGTTTCTTGGTACATTAGGGCAGGGGTAATTCTTTTTTGCTGCTGCTCTGGGTCTTTACTTAAAGTTACTGATTATATGTTTAACGATAATTCAGTGTTTCCACGTATCTAATTAGTGGGATCTTCTGAAACTCTTAAGGGATTAGCATATTTGTCACTGTTTTTAAACCATCACTGTTGGATTGGGTGGAAGGTAACTTTTTTTTTACGAAGCCTAGTTTTTTCTTTCATGCTTTTTTTTAATCATATTTTTTTTCAAAAACCAAAATAAAGCTCATCTTGATTTTTCATTTTGGTGGAACTGGGTATTCATACTGGACATTTTTTCTCAATTTCTTCTCCCGTGTTTGTTTTCAAATGTTTGCAATTTTCATCAACCTTTTAGGTAGGTAGAATTGATCTTTTTTCCAATCATTGGTGTACTACGATAGATAGTTTGTTGGTTGGTAAAATATAGAGTATATTAATCCATTTTTTGGTCTCTTATGTATTAGTACTCCAAACATTGTAAACAGTGCTGCATTATTCCTCAAAACCCTTTATATCAAAGTACTTATCAGGGTTGTAGTAGTAAAAAAGCAAGAACTAACATAAATCTTGCATGATTATTGTGACTAAAAAGTCTAGTTTGAAACAATGTTATAGTAAAGCAGATAGAATTATTGCCTAAGTATTACAATAAATATACTATCAGTCAATTTGAACCACATTCTGAAAAGACCTTTTAGAAAAAGGTGTTAAGCTGATAAATAGAATAACAATAACGGAATAGAAACAATATACTCCATGAAAATCTAAGTACAATGCTGATTCTAGGGGTCTGAACGTTCACAAAAGGAATTCCTTGTCAGAATACGTAAAAGACGAAGTTATTCCCCTTGCAATAATTCTTGAAATGATATTATTTTTTTAATCAATAAAGTTCTTTTATATGAAAAAAATTTGTAGCATAATTTCAAAATGAAACTTTTTCTTGAAAAGAACCACTATAAATTCAGGAGTATTACAATACTTGAAATTATATTTTTAATGTTTCAGAAATTCATAAATAAGAGAAAGAAATTTGAAACTTTTTGAGCATATCAACATGGATTTTTTGTGCTTGTCCAGACCCCAGAATCAGAATTGTACTAAAATGTGTGTTTGAATAGACTAAAAAGGAAACACTCACTCGGTTGAAAGCTTCATTGTAAATGTTTTTCAGACATTTTTCTGCTTTTCTTTCCACAAAATCCTTTGGAGAATGTTTCAACTGTTTCATAATGTCCTTCCATAAATTGGGTCTTTGGAGAACTGAAGAGAAAATAGAGAAAAATATGGATTTTTTTTTCTCTTGCAGGAGTACTAATTATCAGATAAAGAATTTGGTATTTTCAACGACTTTTTAGAGAAGGTAGGAGATGACAGCATTTTCCACTTTTGCAGTTTGGGACAATCGCATGCACACATCCAAAGGAATAAAAACAAAAAACTAACACCTTGCTGTTACCAGAGACAATAATTGTGCTAAAGAATTCTGTTATATCTAAATAATGGGACTGCATCCCCAATTCTGATTTCATAATATTTTTCTAGAATTTCTTATTTGAATTATTTCATAGATTTTCAATTGATTTTGAAAAAAAAAATAAATAAATAATATAAGACTTCTATCATAGCAGTCACATGAGATAGCATTTTAAAATTTAATCCAATTCACCGGAAAAAAATTAACTAGAAAAAACCTGAAAAGGAAGGAGAATTTAATGAATATAATGGAATTATTTCCAGCACAGTTCTGTTTCGTGTAACACTTCTTGCAAGGGATTTTTTTCCATAATTGTTCCAACCAATGAAATCAGAAAGTACAGAGATGGCAACTGAAGACAAGGTTTCTTCATTTTTTAGTATTGTGGTCCAAACAGTAATAGAGATATTAAATATCTGTCATCACTGGATAATTATTCAAAATGACTAGAAACAGTCAATAGATGGATGTCTAAACAGTCTGATTGACAAACTGCAAATATCCAAGTGGAAATAACCAGGTTATCACATAAGAGGGCCATTACCAAAAATATTCATCAAAATTACAGATGTTTCTTGACAAATTCTTCTAAACCTTAAAGTTCTATTCGTGAATATATCAAACTTATCCTAATTCTACAGGGAATTATCTTTCGAAACTTGTTAAACTTACGTACAATCAGACATCTTTTAAAAATGTAGTGGATATTTTCAAAGACAAAAAAAAATTCACAGTTTAATAAATTCAGATAACTATGAAATACGGAAATTTCTATTAGTTTTTAAATTTAAATTTTCTTTAACCAGCTGAAATATATATAGAAGAATTTGAAAGAATAAATAAAATGTGCTTGGTAATTGGTTTCTCGATACGGATAATGATATCATACATTTTTATAACTTGAATTAACACATAGTTTAATGCAAATTGTATACAGAAATGCCCAAAGAAGCATTTTTATCTTTTTTTTAAGTGGGGGGAAAAAAAAAAAAAAAAAAATCATTTCTCGATAATATAAAAAAAATTATCTCAAAAAATTCTCAAATTATCATTCTTTCAAACAGAGTGAAATTTATGAAAACTGAATTATCTTTTTATAAGGAATTTAAATGGATCTTAAGTCATAAGAGTAAATCAGACTAATGTCGGAAAAAATACCTCACAAGTCTTAATCTGGCAAAGGTCTGGGGAAAATACAGAGAATTCATATCTGTGTATTTCAAACATTAACATTTTTGAAACAAAGTTTCAAAATACCAAAGAATCTTTGATCATTTTAAATGAGATTCTGTTTTCAATAGACAAGATGGGATTTTCATTGAGAAAACCCATTTCTAAGATTTAAATTTACTTTCACTTGATGATAAAATGTTACAATAAGTCGTTAGTCTGGTGTTTCCCATTTGATTTAATCTTCATGTTTTCACAAGACAAAGACGTAAGCAAGGGACATCTTACCAATAACAGGATGATGGGCTGGAATCAAGGCTGCCATTGCCACAGCTTCTATTTCAGAGTTGGTTGGAGATGGTAAGTTGGTCAAACATAGGAGAGCTTTTGACAAGGTCTTTGAATTAACTCTCTTTGTTGCTGAATCATCTGCACTGTCATCTTCACCGGGTAGAGGAAGCTTGGAATGATAATTTTCATTATCAATTAATTCTAGACTTGAATAAAACTTCATTGATAAATAATCAAAGTTTCAGATGCTTCTTGTCATTTGATCCTTAAAGTCCCTTCGTCCATCAGTATGTGTGTACTTGCTTACCAAAAAAACCTATAAAATTTCAAGTGGACATTCTTGGGACCCCTAAGCAGGTTTTCAGGAAATTAGTTTTGGTAAATCGACCCCTAAAGTAAGTTTTTTAGGGGAGTTTGATTTAGATTTCAAACTCATTCTAAAATGGTCACATTTTTTGAGGCAGCTCTGTTCAGCTGCTGGGTAGTATCACTCATAGAAGAGTCAGTAAGATTAATCTCTTCCACTTTAAGAATATTGGCTTTTATTTTCACCCTCTTTATCAAAAATACAAGCGCTGCTAACACAAACCCAAACACTCTTCGTATTTTTTAAATATATGTAAGTGTAAGAGCAGTATTTAATGCACAAGTGTTATAAAAAAAATTTTTCTAATCTCTTAAAAACAAATTAATTGAACAATATCTAATTTCCATCTATCTACCTACTATTTTTGAATCAACCATGAGTATAAGTGGAGTCATTTTGCCATAATTTTGCTGTGCCCGACAACATGAATTTCTTTCATCTTCAACATATTGACCACTTTTTCTTCAGGTCATAGAAATGAAACTCATCAGTGATGACTAACCTACCAGAAGAAATGAATCCAAAGGATATTGACATATACTACTTACATAACAGTTCATACAAAATCATGATGATGAATCGAGTTGAAACAATGGCATCATCATTTGCTACATATGTCTTGTGTCTATTAACACTATATTCATATGGTGATTGATCTGAATATAAGACTACCTACTGATTTTAGGCCTTTCTTTTAGTATAGAAACCTTGGTGTTCATTTTATCAATTTTTTTTGCCGTTAGAAAAAATATCTATGATTATTCGTGAATCTGAAAAACTGTATTTTTGTACATTTTAAGTCAAATATATTACTTTTTAACAGAAGTCCAAGATTGAAGTAGTGATAACTTTATATTTCTGTACTTATACTTCAAAATGAGCCACCATTTAGGGAAGTTAGTCCCAAATGTAAATTGTCAAGATCCACACAGTTGCTCACTCGACGTTAAAAACGGCAAACAAATAAAAAGAAATAAGAATTAATGAAAGAAAAACAAAAACAGAAATGAATGCATAAATCTGAATTATGTTATTGCTTTGAATAAATCAAATAATTAGAATATTTTAAACTGAGGAAGTCAAGGGTGCGAAACCTTACAATTGGAAGTCTATTATTTCAAAATCAAATAAAAAAAAAATAAGAAGTAAAATAAAATTGTTCAGGCTGTTTGGAAAAAAATTTTGAATTTATGCCACTTATCTATAGGATTACCCTTCTAGCCCAGGGGGTGGGGGGTGGGGGGGTGGACAGTTATTTCTGGTATTCAGCTACTAATGTAAAATCAGGATAGGTACAATACTGTACATAATTTGGAATAGTCAAACGCAACAAACAATATCAGTAGTTTGATTTTCAATCCTGCATTTGTGATGTATCACAAAAAAAAAAAAAAAAAAAAAATTAACAAATCAAGACATTAGAGAAATTGTAATTTACAAGTTCTTCAAATTTATCTTTTTCGGGTTTATTCAAATATAGGATTACTCTTGTATTTTACTGAAAAAAATAGAGACCTGTTTATTCTTGTAAAGACAAAATATAGTTATTTAGCTAACAGTTATCTGAACTCTGTATAGGTACAATAGTCTTCAGTATAATTCTTCCATATCAAGTTAAAAAATGTATTCTTGATCTTTGTGGGGAAATATGCGAAAAGATAAAACCATACAAGGTTGCTAGATTGGGTCATAGAGGGAGGTAATCAGAGCTTTACCACAGACTTACACAACACAGGCATTGGTATAGCAACGCATTTAGAAATCAAGCGAGTCTGGAGGCAGAGGCTGAATTGAGCATCTGTCTCCAGACTTGTTCGATTTCCAAATCTATAACCCTGAACCAATAACTAAAATTTTATTACCTTTTGAGATGAAATTAAACTTCCAAGTGCATCAATCAAGTCGACTGTGATTTTACTTCTGTCGTTAAGGTTGCCGATCTGCTTCAGTGTAGAAATGCATCTATTACGTACAGGCCAGCTCTTGTTGGTCAGACAAAAGATGAAAGCTTTGTATAGAGCCCTATCGAAAAGAAAATTTAAATTTAGAGGGAGAATCAAACTCAGGATCCACAGGAAGAAAACTCTCAACAAATTTTAAATATGTTACTCAAGTTGAAGCCATCATTTTTTAATATTAAGTAGAAAAAATAAAACCAAGGTTTTTTTGTAGTCAACTTTTAAGATATTAATTAGAGACACAAGATAATGTAAAAATACTAACCTTACACCTTTACCTGTCACCTTCGTAGGGAAATTTAAAATGATCTTTTCAAGAACAAAGACAAGGGTTAGAGTTGCTGGAAAAAAAAGAAGAGTCCATTAGATATTGCACGTTTCATAATTACATCAACTGATAAATATATGTTCAGGCAAATTGTAAGTTTGGTATGGGCTCAAGGAAGAATAGTAGATAAGCAATTTGTTTTATATGTGTTTCAGATTCAAGATAGAAGTCTTTGCTAATCAATTTAGAAAACAAGAGACAAGAATATAATGACCGGCAAAATCACAATTTACTATAGCATATACACATTGTTATTCAAATAAAAAAGATCAAAGAATATGATGAAATTCTAAGAACTTACATTCCTCATCAAGAGACAAAAGGAACTTCTCATTAAATAAGAGCTGCTTGTTCATGTCTGTGATGAGGTTCCAAAACAGAGTGAATTTGGAGCTGGCCTGAATGTCAATTAATGAAAGGCATATCAAGATCTTTGATGCAGACAGAACCTCAGTGACCAAATGGACCTGACTTGACTGATTGCTGGCCTTCTCTAACACCTGCATCAATACTGGTACAATATTTTCAGCCTGCTGTAAGGTATCACCTACAAAACACAAGAGATCACTTTACAATCTCGACTTACTTCAGGTCGATACATACATGCCTAAAAACTGATGCATTACCATGCAATGCAATCAACAAAACAATAATAGGAATATAAAACGGCAAAATGTTATTAAAAGGAATTAAAAAAAAGGAAATAGTTGTCTAGCGTGCTCACCTTGGAAAGCCACTGACATACACTGAATGTAGGCATTACGTACTGCAGATGTTGACGATTTCAGATTCATGCCTTTCTGAAAAAGGAAAGGCAATTTTTCAATAAGTCTTAGTTTCAATTGAAGATGGAAAAATCAAATTCAACAAGAACGTATATTGATCAAATAGATATTTATACATTGAAGTATATAGAGTTTCAGATATCAAGTTAATTCAAAACAAGATTAAGTTCTACTTTCAATGAAATAAAAAAAAATGTGAAAATTTTTTAAAACTTTGTGTTGATCAAGATTACATTTATCAACTTATGTTTTTTTTTTAAACTACTAATCATAAAAACTCCAAACCTATGTATGTTTTATCCATTTAAAAGCAACCATAAGCAATAAATATTTACTTACTATAAACCATTGTACAAGTTTGTCTGGTACCTCTGTGTAGAATCGGCTGCACCAGGCCTTCAAGACTTGCAAAGTTGATACCAAAGTGCCTTCATGAACTACAAAATGATAAAACGAGATGATTTCAAGAAGATATAGCACATAGAATACAATTTTAGTTGTTTTGTTCCTTTCACCCAGTTTGTTAGACTTAAAGCTGTCCTCAAATATCAATATCACACGAAAAATGATAATTTCTACATATCTAAAACTATTTGCATAAGACTGATATAATTCAAAATCTTAATAATGGAAAGGTCTTTTGGTGGTCTCATAAGATATTGGTAATGAGTTCAATTCCCATTCAGAGCTCACACATGGCTTTGTAAACAAATTGTAGAGAACCTTCATATTTTTATCTTGAAATTCACTCGAAATATATAGTGTCCCATAGATCTGTTCCAAGAAGGGAAGTAACTTATAACTTGTATATGTTTTCATTTCTTTGTCTACTCTCTCTAGATACTTGGATTACTTAAAATGTTCTAGGGAGATGAATCATTTTCAAGTTGCTTCTCTTACAAGTACATAAAGTGACAAATTTATGGGACACCCTGTGTAAGAAAACTAATAAAAAATATCTGAGTATTCTGTCTAAAATAGTTGTATTAACAAAGTAAAATTGAAACAAATGAAGAAACAAAAAAGAAAAAAAAGAGAACCTCCTACCTTCTTGTGAGAGAATAGGAATGAAAAGTTCACTGACTGCTGAAGACAAATTCTGGACTTGAGTGGAACCACTGACTACATGGAAACTCATGCTGTAAATGCCCTGCATAACGCCAACACGCTGGTCAGCAGAAGTCAGTTTGCCTTCAGAACCTGAAGAAGTGAAAGGAAAATACTTATATATCAGCAGTATTTCCAGATGAAGATTGGAAACTTGCAGATTAAATAAATGGCATAATCTTTATGAAGGCATACATTCTCATGGTTTCACAAAGTTTTACATTGATGATATTAGAAGAAAAAAAACTATCTAAAAACTATGTTGATACCTTGCATTATCAGTGGTATCAATCATGAATCACCTGTTAATTCAGAAATTATTAAACAGTTCTTAAACAAATCTTGTCAGAATTGTTGTATAAATAAGTAGACAAGATCAAGAAAAAAGTTCTTGTTTACATCAGCAAGGATCATAAAAAAAAAAAGGATTTGCGATTCATAAACAATACAAAATATAAATGAGCAACTTTTAAAAAATATTGAAGAACTAAAAAGATTTGCAAATGAAAGTAGATCACTTACCAGCCAGAACGGTGAAGAGGTGTGCAGTTATCTTTTCTATGGCTCCAGGGTCACTGCACTGTTTCGCTAGAGCCTTCAATGCTGCAGCAGCACAGCCTCTTACGGCCACTTCTTTTGCAAATAGCTGCTCTAAAAAACAAGAGAAATTGTTCAGCTATTTTCATTGCTGTAAACAGCAAAGACAACGTACTTAGTCCGAACTAACAACATACTAGAGAAATATTAAATATTTTGACAACATAAGGAGTATCTATTTTCAGAAATTGAAATTTTAATTTCAAAAGCTTTTGCTCAAACTTTTCTACAAGTACGTTCTACTATCCTATTCAAATCAGTTTAAAATTGTATTTATGAAAAACAAGAAAGGTGAATGATTGTATTATCATTCTCTGTTTACACCCTCCTAAAAAAGTATCACAAGATTAGGTAGATATGAGCATTTGTCAGTAAAACCTTCTTCCAGCTTGCAAGGCCTAATGAAGCTTTGTTCGGCTCATGTATTCCCCAATGGTGACCCACCTGGGAATCAACTAGGCTTAACGTTGCTTAACAGCAGAAATAATGAGGATTTGTATATCCAACATGATTTGGCTATAGCCCCATTATCCTTGAGGAGAGGTTCCTTGATCCTAGTGCTTAGTGGGGAGGCATTGAGTACCATTTTCAAAGTTTTTTGGTATGACTTATCAGTGGATTATGCCACAGCTTACAAAACCAGAGATGAGCACAACCACTGCGGCATGGCGATCAGAAGGACTAACATTAGTGAGTGTAGACATGAATTTCACAATTGACTTCAAATAAACATTTTATTCCAAGGGGAAAAAATCCTACAATTTATGTAGCTCTTCTTAGTTTAATGCCGAGCTTTACTTCACAACAGCTGGTCTTTCAATATGAATAATGCAAACTCTGCTAAAACCCAAGAAATCAATGTAAACAGTCTTAGCTTGGGGGATTTTTCACACTGCTCTCTGGAATTTCGATATTCTAGAGGTAAAAGTCATGAAAATAAAAGAATGAAGAGAAGAGGCAAGAGAAAAGCAGGTAACTTACTGGCAAGTGGTTTACATAGTTCCATGGCATATTGGCTAAGGTCCAATTGGACTCCTGACATTAGGTGCTCAACAGCTGGAAAGAAAAAGAGATTACTATAAACAAATAACAGAATATAAAGGAGAAAACAATGTTAATGATGTAACTGATAGTCTCAGTAAAACTAGTGAAACAAAGGTGATTCCCCATCAACAGTTCAAAAAATTTTTCAATGCAAAATATCAGTTTCTTTTCACAAATTTATTTAGAGATAATGAACTTTTCACACTGTCAATTTGCAAAAAAAAAAATCTCTGGTTCTACAGAGTTTAGTCTCAAAATGCTTATATTGGATTTTTCTCTGATCTTTTTTTCTTACTAGCAGCACAAAGGTTTTGATGATATAAATATCGTTTCTAGCTTTTTTTCTTAGGTGTTCATTCTGCAATGAAAACTTTTTGGAAATACCAACTATCAGTATGAACTTTTGGCATATTTTCAATGAAAATATACAACACAGAGGTGTTTCAACTTAACTCAGCAAACAACTTCAGCTAAAGAGAGTCTGCTAGGGGTGAGGGACAAAGGGACTATTTGGCCCCATCTATGAACTCTGCAAACAACTTATCAGCATTTGGAAATGTAACATGTATGCTACGATAAGCAGAATAATAATATATACTTATACATAATATATATATTCTACTTGTATAACAGTATGATTTTTTTGTTTCAGTCCGTAACACTAGACTCTTCCACTTGAGGGAAACAATTCTACTGATAAAAAATATCTCCACCATATGAAACAGTGGACTCTCACATCGCAACAAAATCCATATTCTCTTGAAAAAAAAAAAAAAAAAAAAAAAAAATCTGATGAGAATTCAAACATATCTGAATTTTTTCACTGGTATTAACAATCTGGGTGTATTTGTATATATATTTATATGTATATATATATTTAGACGTACGTATACACATATACACAAAAAAAATCTATATACAATGAAACATGCAAATGTAGTGATTACAGATACATTTCTAAGAGCTCATTTGGAGATTTCATAATCAGAAAACTCCTTTTTTTTCCTGTACTGTTTTCTTCTATATTTGCAGTAATATATAACCAAGGATATCAGTTACAACCTGTACACATTGATTTGTTCATATTTTCTTTTGACTTGCAAAGCAATTTCATTTTCAATGTTTAGCAGTGGTAATCAATTGCGACTGCAAAACATAGAATAGATATTTTTTTGGTTGCTGGATCAAGGTTGCCACTTTGGGTTACAAGGGGAGATAATATAAGCTTTATCTTCTGCGATTTACCAAACACAGGCATCAAAATAGCATCAAATCTAGAAATTGAATGAGTCTGGAGGCAGAGGTTCAATCCAAGCCTCCTGACTCACCAAGTCTTGAAATTCAATGCCATTCCAATTCCATGTGTTGGGTAAGTTCCTGAGATAAAGCTCAGATTATCTTCCCTCGTGGGCAAACCTGTTCAGGGTTGTACTACTGACCTTCAAGGATGATTTCAGGATTTCTGAGCATAGCCTTCTGGGCTGCAGGTGAAATCTGCCCCTTGAATTCCTCATGGTTGACATGCCGCAAAATCGATTTACAATCTTCCTGAAAATGATAATGGAAACAAAATGAGTGAAAATGATTTAAGAAAAATCAGTGAGAATGATCATTTATTCGATTCGGGAAAGAAAAAAAAAAAAGAGCCAAAAATCTTACCAGAATGTGTATTGGTGGGGAAGATCGACATGCCAATACTTGCTTCAAGTACACATCTATAAATGCCTTCTGCAATATGACAAGAAAGAAAAGGAGATGTTAATATTATGTAATTCCTTACAAGAATATATATCAGTACAAAGCTGGACTCGAAATTGGAAGGAAGAAATTATTATTCAATTCCCCAGTGATTTAAACGGCTCATCATTGACAATGGGTGGGATGCTGAGTCAGTTAGGTCAGGGCTGACCCACAGGTGTATATGATAGTTTATTCTCAGTTGGGACAAGGTGGTATTAATTTATAATAATAACTAGCTGTAGCTGTGGAAATTCCAGGGGTTTAAGTAAAAATAGTTAAATGTCAAATAATTAAAATCAAATATTTTTGCATGCGCTCAATTCATCCATAATCTGGTTCACCAAATCAAAGTGATCTGCGATTTCTGGAGGCATAAAACAAAAGACAGCCTTTCTCTTTCAATTTTCAACTGAATCTACCAATAACATAATACAGTTTTACTTTGCCTGTTCTTTCCCTGGTTTTCACATTGGGTGGGTTTGAAGTTACCACAATGATGGAGGCAGGGGGCTCACCCTTTCCCTTACCACCTTTTACATTGAGTGGGTTGGAGTTGGAAAGAGAGGTGGTGTACTGCTGTGACCATTTGCATGTTCCCATCTCTCTATTTCTACCCTCTCTACAGTGTGGTCTTCATTATGACATGATAGATAGAGAGGGGAGCAGTTATACACTTCAATTATTGTTATGATAAAATTCAAATTTCTTTAAAATCATATGTAACCCCTGAGGAATATTCTTTTAGCTTCATCTTATTTCTCTGAAAGTGACTTACAGCATGACGCATCATTCAAAGAATAATTTGGTCTAAATTTTCATCTAGAAAACTTACTTTTGACTAAAGGTCATTTAACCAAAATACTTTCAGCTGATAACTTGGGGAGGTGGTGACACAATGTTCATTTGCCATTTAGAGATTCAGTACCAATTGCTTTCAACAGAATCTCCAGGATAACATTTGACTCAAAGTATTTGGAATTGGAAACTATCAAGAATAACGGTGAAGTACAGAAAAAAAATTTCATTCATCAAAACGAGTGTGGAACTTGCCTTGTATTTCTGAATGGAATCTTTGTTTTTGGTTTCAGCAAAGTATTTCATGATGAATGCCATCAAACTGATCTCATGCTGGGTAGCTTCTTTGTTTGACAAATAGTCGAGGTATTCGGAAATGCTTTCTGGGTACTGAAGGGTTTTACAAAGAAAACAAAATTACAAAATTGACATAGAAGAAATTCAAATTAATTTATTCAAGTGTGTCAAACAAAAATGAAAGAATTCTTTAAAAACGTCTTTTTTTTAAAAAAAGAAGATTTAAATAAAAAGGTGCACCTCTAAGAGACCTTGCTTTGGAAAACACTAGTCAGAGAAAATAGTAAAAAATTATAACATTAGAAAATTTCTTTTATAAGTATGATGCAATAGCTTTAACTTCCTTTCATTTCACATTTAAGGTTTACTACAAAACTGAATTTACTAGTCATAGTATCATAATTGACTAATAATTAGAGAACCAGAAATATTGAACCTGTCGCCAAGAAATTCTTCAGCAGTGTTTCCCGGCCATTCGGTCACTGGTAATTTGTTTCTTTGGAAAGAGGTTTTCAACTTCTCAATGTTCATCATGATCTTAAGACAAAAGAGCCATATAACAAAACAACCCCCCCAACCCCCACCCAAGAAAAAAAAAAAAAAAAAAAAAAAAAACACATGCAGGTGATTTGTACCTTTTTCCAAACCTGACAAATGTGTTTGTAAGCAACAGCCGAGAGAGTCTTGTGCTGGGCTGTCTGGCATCCATAGATCAGCAGAGATTGGACGGCTACCTGCACAAAGATTCAAAAACAAACAAAAATCAACACACATTTATTAAGTTATCAGCATATCATACGAAGAGGACCACAAAGTTATTTTTAAATCAATTCTATACACACACACACACACGTGTGCATCATGTAAAGCCAAGTATCTATTTTATTCTTTTAACAACCAAATTACACTTACCAATTAGGCATGAAGATAACTTGGAATAATTTTCAAATAAGAAGCTATGGTAATGGAATCCAAACAGAACTTCTTGTATATCATTCAAATACATCGTTTTAGGTTTTGAGCATTTTCATTTTACATTGAAATTCCATGAAAACATTGGGCAAATCATGTGTACAGTAATCACAGGTCAAGTCAATTACTGAACAGAAATCATAATGTGATCAACGTCTTTTGGCAGAATGACTGCTTGGGGGGAGTGATCGATTAGAAAATTGGGAAAACTGGTGATTAATGAACAAGTTACTTCTCTGCTTTTTGTTGCGCAGTGATCACTAATATAGTCCGATTTAAAAAAACAAAAACAAAAAAAAACAAGCATGTATGCTGCTGGACGCAAACCAGGGGATCAATTTACCATAGACTTATACCGTAAATTGAACCCCCAACTAAAAAACTACTTAGAAGAGGAATCTTTTCAAAAAACAGAAGGACCATTTTTTTTCTACACATAGAGAAGAACAGATATGTAAATTTTTAGCCCACTAGCTCTATTGGTGAGGCCTAAACATATGATACATACATTGCCAGCCAGCAAGACTGATTTAAAAACTGAAGATGGTTTTGGTAGACAGTTTCTACTAAAAACGCAGTGAAAAAGATGGAAATCCTAAAATCACAAAGATCCTTTCTTTTCAATATGCACCATAAATCTGGCCACTGCATTTGTAGACATAAAAGATACTCGATTTCTACGGAGGATATAAATATACCGTTGGGTTTTTTAAATATATCAAGGGAAACAGCTCCGAAATAAAACTAGTCTTGTAACTGTTAAATATGACTAACGCTTGACTGAAAGTTTGAATTATTCTAAGGAGAAACAGATTGAAAGCTCAGAGGAAACAAAAGGCTGGAAAGGACTTTAACACTTTCAATATTACTCGGTTTTTAAATGTATAATTTCTATTGGGCCATCTGTTTTTGATAAACCTATCATATTTATGCCAAATAGCCAAAAATCAACCAGAATTATCTTGGGACCACCAATGAGAAGGGGGAAACTGGATTATATGGTTACATCAGGGTTATATAGAGAATTGCAGGAAGAAGATCTTTGAATTTTGCCGTTGTAACCCAGGACTAGTGTCTGGGGAAATCTTTGTAAAAAAAGCACTGAAAAGGTTAAAACTTTTTTTTTTATGAAAGGATTAAAGAAAGTTATTTACCAAAGATTTGAGATCTTCATTTGGGCAGGGTTTATCACAGCTGAGTGCTTCCTTGGCCACTACACAAGTCCAAATCAGGGCCATTACTGACTCACTTGATAAACTTTTGCTGCAAAAAAGAAAGAAAGAAAACATTAAAAGAGGGTAAGCCTGGCTACTTCTATTACAACTGAAGATGATTGCTGTAACTTTTTTTTCATTATATACACACTGTAGAACCATTATAACACAGCATCAATAACAATGCAGTTAAAGCATGAATCTCAATTTTCAAAATGTTGAATTTAGCTGTCAAAATAATAGCTAAATGGAAAAAAAAAAAAATAGTCAATAAATGAAACTCCCTGTTCTTGTTTATTGATACAGGAGAAAAACAAAGACGACTCCAGACTTTGATTGGAGTTCGGCAATGAAGATCGGATACAAGTCAAAAGTTATCAATGTATTCAAGCTGAATACAAAGATGCAATCAGAAATGAAATCAGCTAAGATCAAAAGATGTCACGTGTATAGAAACTAAAAATCACTCAGAGAGCGCATACCTATGCCTACATCATTTGGCATGGACATATAGTTATGATGCAGGGGAGGTATCTGCATCTGGATCAAGCAAAAAACTTGCTATTTAAGTGGCAGAGGTAAATGAATGAAACCCAATATTATCACCAGTTGACAAGTTTACAAGGGACTTGGTTTGCATGGTTTAAATTTACCCTTGGGGAAGAATATTTGATCTTCCAATCCTGGAGAAAAAGGACCAGCGGTGAAAACTCAGTTTAGGAAGCTTTGCTCTAGACAAACTCAGAAGAAATAAGAAGACATAATCTATGTGGGTGTACAAATCCGAGAGAAAATATCAGCATGGTAAGTTTCTGGAGTATGTGTAACACCAAATCAGCAAAATTGCCTACTTCATGAAATAGGCAAAAATTCACAAAGTATTCATTTCATTTATTGTCTGTTTCAGTGATTTGTTAATTATTACACGGCAATTTTGTTTTTAATTTCAAAGGTGTTTGAAATGTTTATATTTTCAATTCCAATAACATGTTATTTGAACTTTCTTTTTTTTTTGTAAATTAAAATGTCCAGAGGATAGAAAAATTGTGGACACCTGTCAAGGTCTATCTATCTGTAGCCAAAATCTTCTAGATTCCACATTGACACAATTAGAAGGAGAAAAAAAAAAAAGCAAAAATTGAAATAAGTAGATCATGAATTAAACAGTAAGCATGCTAATTTTACAATTTAGGCAGTATTTTGCACATTTCATAAAGAAGACAATTTTGCAGATTTGGTTCAACATATGCAAGATGAAAACAGTTACACTTTAATTGATAGCTCTAGACACCTCAATTCTTCAAGTCATCGTGAAAAAAATATCAGTTCCAAGGGAAATAACTCCTGATCAAAATGATCTTCCCATGATCATTTAGTCCATTCACAGAAGAGTTCCAATATTTTCTATGCTATTCATTGAAGAGCTCCACAGTTTTAAGTTGTTTATGAATTTGAAAGTCAAGCCGTTATTAGACATCACTGCTCGCAACAAGGTGTGTGATAGACTTGAAAAGAAACTCACCTAGCATGGCTGTAATTCTTCTGAGACTTGCTGAAACTGGAAAGTGCCGAGCCAATACACTTGAGGGTAATTGCTGGTTGACTTTGAGACAAATTTGACACCACTCGGACAACTGCTTGCTGGGATTTACGGTCACGATAGCGTCCCAGCGTGTAAAGCAAATACTTGAGGATACCTTTAATTGCATTTTCTGGAAGTTCTAGAAAAAGAACAGACACAACATATTAAATTATTGCATCTTTGATCAAGGCATCCAGCAAATTCTTACCAAGGAAAGATGTGATGAAAAAAAGATGTAAAAACTTGGACATTTATTCCAGCACATACATTAATTATAAGAAGGATCTGTTGGGGAAAAATCAGTGTTCAGTTTAAAGACTTTTGTGAACAGCACATCAAATATTTACTATTAAAATCATTGAATACAGAAGAAATACACAAATACCAAGATTCTGACATTATGGCAGAGATTTTTAGAGCTGTCTTGAAATACAAGAGCAAATGTAACTAAGTTGTGCAAAGTAATTCTCCAGGTTCAGATAAGGCATATAAAATTCAATAATAAATCAAGGAGATATAACTGCAGAAAACACATGCCATCCTGAAGACGGTTTTCAGTCTACAAAAATAAGCCCTGGTAGAAGGAGGCTAGGCTGAATTTTGCAGTATTGATAGGGTTGGTAGCCTACAATCACATATCCCACTCAGATCTGACATTGGAAAATGAAAAGTTGAGCACACAAGAAATAGCTATATTCATCAAATTTCAGGTTGGGTAAGAATTTAATCCCTTAGAAATCATATGTAACTTTTGTAAAGATTGCTATATTTTCTTTCAGTGGTGGTCGTCAAAAGGAAGACGTATACCACACCAAACCTCAAATCTAGGATCAAGTGGAGGAGTGCATTCAACCTGTTATGGTCAATATACTGCCTGACTCCCTGCAAAGGTCTATAGAGTCCATATTGAAATGCTTACAGAAATTGGTTGACAATACCAATGCCTAGATTGAATTTTAATACAGCAAGCACATTATATGGTTTGAAGTAAAGCTAGTTTGATCAAAATTGACCAATAAAAATACAGCTATTACCGATTTGCAATAGGGAGTTTCTTTTTACCCACCCAATATATCACTCAGGTATGGAGTTACATGAGAATTTCTTTGATAATTGGGATGTTAGGCATTTTTCAGATTATTTTTCTTCTTCCACTGTGGTTTTGGAGGCATAGCTGAGAATGTGGGTGATTTTCAATTGACCCCAGGCCCCAAAAAACTTCAAGAATGGTGGTTCATCTACTACATTTCAACTACCATACAATAACAAATCTCACTGAATATTGGAGAGGGCCCACTTAAAGAGCCAAGCCCCTGACCCCTGAATCTTCAGCTATGCTTTGGTATGTCTATTTTCTTTGGTTAATAAAAGCAGCAGGGTTTTAAAAAAGAATAGTATCAACATGTGTCAGTGATGCATACACATATGAAGATACACACTTACACATATATAATCTAATATTTCACACATACACACACATATACACACTCACATACAATAACAGGTTGACCGCAGCAAATAAGTCAAGTTAAAAAATACAGATTACTCCAAAAATGTCCGCTAAGAAGATGTATTTTAGAGTCAACTCTTCATCCATAGTGGAGTCAATCCGTAATGGAAATAAATACATATATCATTGTAATGAACATTCTCACAGCTCTCCAACAGGGTATCTTGTCAATCTGTATTTGTGGCTCACAAAAAGGTACAGCCAAAAATGGGTAGCTATGTATTTGGCAATTCACGAGGAAAGTTAAGTATATATGTATTTTAAAGTGCATTGTCTATGGATTGTGGATTCTTGATGGATAAATACAAGTATATATCGTTAATAAGAGAATTTGATCAGCTTTTGAACAATGTATCTTGACAATTCGTTAGCTTGAAAAGTTTGAGCCAAAAATTTAGAGCTAGGTATTTGGCATTTTACAAGTATATACGTATCTTAAAGTGCATTGTCTATAGATAGCGGATTGGATTCTTGATGGAGGTATATACATTTATCGTTGTAAACAGGAATTTTATCAGCTTTCCAACAGTGTATCTTGTCAATTCATATCTGTTGCTCAAAAAACGTTACAGCCCAAATCTTGAAGCTAAATATTAGGCATTTTAAATGGAAATACGTGTATTTTCAAGTAGACTATCTACAGATTGTGGATTCAATTCTTGATTGAGATAGCCATGTACATCACAAAAGAGAAGATTCTATCAACCTTCCAACGGTGTATTTTGGAATCTTATATCTGTTGCGCATGGTAAGTTTTGACCAGAAACATGAAGAAGATATTTTACCTATTTTTAAGTCAAATTATAACAGTCATGTACATAAATAACAATTGGCCCTTCTAAAAAGAGTGCTAGGCATTTTAGAAAAGAATTCTTTATTCACTAGATATAATATGATTCAACAGTGCTGATTCCAAAATCTACTTAATAATATTCAGTATTTTTCGTCATTAGTAGAGAACAATCCATTTCAGCATCACAGAAGGGTGTGCCACGGACCTCAGACAATGAGGCCACATGTGTTGGTAAAAACACCTGAAACTTCTTACAAGTTAAATTTATCAAAATAATCTTTGTATCATTACTAAGGAGAAAGATTGTAGAGGAAACAGTAGATTATTTATATAAACAATATAAAACTGAATATGTTACTGTAACATAATAATTTGCAGTGGTCAGTTTACAGAGAAAACACATCAATTTGAAATCTCTACAAAAATGTAGATGATGACTAGATTTCAAAAGAATTTTCAGTATTTATTAGATGTGTTCAAGCATCTCTATAACTTGCTTTGTCGGTCCCCAGTTTTGCTAATATGATACAATAAGTTAATAAAACAACACTGGAGAATTGCAAGAAAAACATGGTCATCCCTCATCTATGGTTTACCTTTCAGTGATAATGTGACTGCATCATTGATCTTCCATACTTGTTCATTAATGAACACATTTTTTCAAGGGAATGTAACAGCTTTCATACAGAAAGATCAGTATTCAAGTAACTGGAAAAAAAGGCAGAGATCTCACTTGTTGTAATGATAGTGTTGGGCCTAAGATGTTTTTCTTTTTTACACCAGAGAAATCTAATGATCACTGCAGGGGAACAAGTGGCAGCAAGTCTCTCTTCCTTAATATTTTCACCAGATTTGATGATGCAGATATCAGAAAAAAATCAAACAAAACAGTCAACATAGGTGTCTCAAGTTTTCAAGTTGGCATGGCTGTCGGGCTTACTATGTAAATATCATTGCACACCAACCGAGATAGAGGGCCAAAAATTTAAACATCAACTCATTATTATATCTTAAAAGAAAAAAAAAAAATCCCCACAGCAATAGGTTTTTAGTGTGGGGTTCAATTTGCAATGTAAGCTTATGCTAAATTTGTTCTTCAATATCCCTGCTTGTTTTTGATAATCGATTGTTTTTTCAATTGTCAAAGCTAAACAGGAGGTGAGAGGAGTAGTTCATTCATTGATCACTGCTTTTTCCAATTTTTGATTGATCACACTCAACACAGCATGCAGCCAAAAGCTGTAAGTGATGGTTTCTATTGAGCAACTAACTAGACCTATTAAATATATTCTAATAGTTTATGTTACTATGTTTTTGAAAGGTCTTCCTACTACCTTTGAAGACTCTCACTGGTGTGTGACCCCCAGCATGTAATGTCCTGTACGAAAATCATGTTAGACAGGTTTTGCATGTGTGCACTGGTCAGCTGTTAAATTCATCCAAATGCACAACAGATACTAAACTATAAGATACACTGTTGGAGAGCAGGGAGAATATTCCTTACAATGTTATATATATATATATATATATATATATATATAGAGAGAGAGAGAGAGAGAGAGAGAGAGAGAGAGAGAGGGGGGGAGAGAGAGAGAGAGAGATCCATCAAGGATTAAATCCACAATCCATGAACAGTTGACTCTAAAATATACATATACTTAAATATCTAAATATATATTAAATACTGAGTGTGTCCTTTGTACCAACAGAAAATTTCATGGGGATATGTTATGCGATTCTTGAGTTACTGTCACATTCCGAATCTGAGATAATTTAGCAAATGCAGTTCTGGTTCCAATTTTGAATAAGCTCTCCAGTAAAGCAATGAAAAATGGTGAAATGTCAAACAGCAGATTTGGGACCAGCACCCTTGTGTTTATCTTAATTCAGATGCATGATGAATTCTACTCTAAAATGGTTGACCTGCATGGTTAATCCAAAATAAGAACTTGACTATAAACTAAATTTCATTTGGATCATGATTTGTAGGGGGAAGTCCAGTGGACTTTTTTCTCTGCGGATTATTTGCAACATTCTTGAGAAACGCTAATCCTAACAACTTAAAACTGCACTTCCTTAGGCCCTGTGCTATACACCTACCAATTTTTAGCTTTATACAGTTCAGGGTTCTTGAAATAGAACATTTTCATCAGGGCAAATAGCGGCCATTTTGATTTTCAAGATTTTCCTTTCAATTTTTGAAGACTTTTTCTGTCATTCAAAACATACTGAGGATATGAAATCCTTGGATTTTTTTATTGCTTTTCACAGAAGATCAAGTAACAGTTTCACTGGACTAGAATGAAAATGTTGTGCAACAGTGTGCTTAGACCATTAAACAAAGGATCAAATCTTAATCGAGAGATGATGAAAACATAGCAAGAAAATCAACTATCACACTGTTCTTAGATTGAGAGTATAAAAAATTATGCATAATGAATTAAGCAGAGGTGGTGATGAAATCAAGTAGCCTTGATGGAAACACAACCAGTATCGTGTGAATAATGAATTCATGATTAGAAAAAAGAAAAAGAAAAAAAAAGAAAGTGTGGCGAGTCACTAATTAGAAACTGACAAGCATCCCAGCAGCATGATATGTTGAGAGTAATCAATTGAAAAATTGATGAATGGATAAGTTATTTCTCCCACCTTTTGCTGGGGTGTGATCACTAAAAAAAAGTCATGTAAGCCGGCACAAACTAGTGACCAATTTAGCATAAACTCACATTGCATATTGAGCCCCCCCCCCACTAAAAACCTATTTTGGAGAAGAATTTGAACAGTTAAGACTGGACAAAATCTAGATACAAATAAGTATCAGAACACCTAAACCCAGCAACAGTGATTCAATCAGTCTGTTGTGGGTAGCAGTGATTAACATATTCCCTACTCATTAGAGGGGAGCGTGAGTGCAAAATTTAAAGTTTCTACTATGAACAGATAAGGCTGGGTGGAGTCCAGATATACATATATACATCAGAACACATGAATAACCTAAACCAAGCAACAGTGATTAAACCAGTCTGTTGTGGGTAGCAGTGATCGACATTTATAGTTTAGACATAATTAACTCTTTTTTTTTTTTTTTTTTTTTAATCTGAAGAAACTTTCCCAAACATAGAAAGAAATCAAGTCGTACAGTCATTATAGAGAGAGATTAAAAAGATAATTTTGCAAACAGAAAATTTCATATCAGATGACGTCAACGGTGTTGGATTCACAGAAAATTCACGTCAAAAATGGGAGACAAGCCTGGCTGCTGCAGGGTTGAACTCCACTCTTACTTCTACACTGACTGATGATAATTACAGCAGCTTTTGTATTGTGTATATAATAAATAAAGAATTATAAAAATCTATATTTCTTTGAATGAATCAGTTTATTTTTCAGAATGAAATAGTGCATATTTGAGGTATAGATTTTCACAGATATGCGAGACTTGTCAGTTTGTTGTGAGCAGCAGTCTACTGATCAATTGGTCATGATTTGAAATCACGCAAGAGAAGTGTTAATTTTATAAATCCATTTGGTTTAATGAAACAGAGAAGACAAACTGGATAGCTTACTCTGCTTGATTAGGTGGGGATCGCTGTTACAGTAAAAAAAAAAAAAATCAACTCCAGCCTCTGACTTGGACTCTGTCAAAATTAAATGGCCAGGCATGAAAAGAATATATCTTCAAGGGGCCCTTCCACCAGTGACAATCAGGACAAATACTCAAGTATTTATATTCAACTGTGAGGAAAGTCTAGTGATCAGGAGGCAGAAACTTCATTCAGACCAGGGGTTCTCAAATTGGAGTACATGAGAGAAATAGTAAAGGTACATAAGATTTGTGAAAACACTCCAATTTTAATCACAACCAGCTAAACGCATCTTGTGTGAATTGTTAATAAGGTTATGAATAAAGTTTCAGAGCAACATGTTTAATCTAAAAGAAATTTTGTACATAAACATCGATTGAGAATGATATACAAGTGTGTCACTGAAACCGTATCCAGAATTAACTTGGAAAGAACCAAACAAGTACTACAGGTGTCTACTGTCTGGTAAGCATACATTCAACAATATATTCTTCATAAGAGGTACACCAACATTACCAGACAGGACAAAAGGGTAAGCAAGAAGAAAAAAGATTGAGAACTCCTGATTAAAACCATGAGGGCATACAATTTTTTTCATTCTCATGGACCAAATGAATTAATTAAGTCTATTTAACATCATATTTTACTGTCTGCTATAATATTTGACTTGAAGAAATCCAAACTGATTCTATTTTCTGTGAGCAAGCCCACGTGATCTATTTACTGCTAAGAAAGCAGCAGTGACTCTCAAAGTATTCATCAGATGTCCATAGATTCATACATTGAGGACTTTACACAATTATTACCACTAAACAGGTCCATCCTAGATTTGTTGCTTCTCATTTACAATATGAGAATGCCAGATCTATGCAAAAGCAACTACTGTCTAATCTGTGAGATTCTTTCAATGCGCCTTAGTTTTCACAGTTAAACTCCCTATTATGCTACCAGTGTCCTTGAGTCTACCAATTAGAGAAGAAACTTGGGAGTTACATGTAGTTATATACAGTTACACCAGGGAAGTATAGGCAGTACGGTATTGCAAGAAAAAGGAAGATCTTCGTATTTAGCAGTTGTGACCAAGAAATGGAAATCTTCGTAAAGAGCCTTAGAAGTGTTAATGTATTCCCTCTTTTCTGATGTTATATAATGTTGAGCCGATGATACCAAAATTGAGAAGGCAATGAGTCAAGATCCCACTAAGATAAGTATTTATCTAGCCAGGTTTTTGTGCATCTGTGCCCTACTATTCTAATGTCCTATCGTACATTTATGGGTACCTTTAGCATTTTCCTTAAAAGCAATTGTTAACTCCAAAATACATGGCCTTTGGGTTGAAGGACTCAGTAGGTCTTCTTTAGGAAATCACAACTCATGTAGTAAGATATTTTCAAATTTAAGCAACTACAAATAACAAGTGACAGTCAAAGTCCATGGAATTCCATCACAACTTGAATCCTACACTTGTAGAAAACCATTTTTTTTTTTTAAGAAATGATTTAGTCACCAATATAAATTGAATTTGAAAATTCGTATCAACATGCAATCAGTTTAAAAAACTAATCAGTCATGATGAAATATAGTTTTTACAATGTTGTTTTATATTTCAACAGCAATCATCGTAAAAAATGAGTCGACTATCAAAATGAAAAGAAAAACAGAGAATTATCAGAATGATTCTAGATTTTTTTTGAAAAATTAAAAACGAAATTGAAAGAAGAAAGATTAAATTCAGAGAAAATCTTCAAGTTCACAGACAAAAAAACTAGTTCATCCTATCGATCAACGAAAAATGTTTATGTAACGATTTTTGTGGAAAAAAAATAAACACAAAACTTTAGAAAAACAAATAAAAATTCAGTAATTGTCAGGTTGAGGTTCGCAAAAAAATATTACATGATCGAATACATACAAGAGAGAATCATGTACAGTGCCTATAATTGTTACCTCCGTTTTTTTTTGGCGAACCTCAACCAAACAATTACCAAGAATTCCTTTTTCTTTGTACACGAGTCTCCAATGATTTTGTCCAAGTTATTTGAATGTAACGGTTACCCGGATAACATTATAATATTTTCATCGAAACTGAACAATTTATCAAAATTAACTTGTTATAATAAAATAAGAGCTTGGCATATTTCAAATATTTCTATCATAAATTCGGTCGAAGTGACTTGAGCAAATGATATGTTTTAAATCCTCATGTGTTCAAACGTTTAATAACGGTACAAGGGTTCAATTCCGGCAAAATATTTCAAGACACTCCTTAAACTTTATTCAATTCAATAACCTTCAATTTCATTAATTTTATTCCTTCAAAGAATTTTCATTCGTATATCAAGACAGAGAATCAGGGGGAAAAAAGACTTTTCTTTTTGAACGACGTATGTCGGTTAAGTAAAATTAAAATAGATAATTGAAAGAAAAAGCTGTAGCAATCTTTTTTCTCCTTTCAATGTTAGCCAATGCAAGAAATCAAATAAACAATTGAATTTTAAGATATCTCATCGAAGGAATCTTACATTTTAATTCATTTTTTTCTACTTTAAACTGAAGGGTTAAAATCACAAGAGACAATAAAGTGGTTTGTGAATTTAGTTCGAAATAGATAATTTTCAAAAGAAAGGAAAAGACCGACACCCTATTAATAAGATTAAAAACAAGATTGAAATGAATATCGATTGTTTAGAAATCAGAAGAAAATAATAATAGTCCCATTATGGAATTGAATCTATTTGAGATTTTAATTCGCATTTCACGACAAAAAAAAAGATACGAACACTGAACTAACTGGATGAAAACTAAAAGTAAGTGTTGAGAACAAGACATAAAAAAAATAAAATCGATGTTTTTTAAAACTAAATTTAAGCAGCAAACAAAGGCGACTGGAGTTGACGACTCTCACTGATATTTCTTCTTAGTGCAAAGAAGAAAAAAATGATTTTATTTAAAAAAATTGAATTTTAATCAACAATTTTTTTACCTTTAGAAGATGCACATTTGGCGACCAGATCCAAGATTTTAATTCTCTCATTTTGACTGGATGTGGTTACCTTCAGGGCAAACTGCTTCAGAACCTCAGCATTCTGCCAGAAAGAAATAGACGAGATCGGACAATGCATTAAAAACTACATAAAAAACAAGATCTTTAGGGGTTTTCAAAAGAGGGAAACCTGAAAACACGTGTGTGTAAATATCTAAGGAAACTCACGGAGACCGGAACGTCCGCCATGTTGATTGTGCAATGGGTATCACCGTGATGCACGACTACCAAGTTTTTTCCCATCAACAATACAGATTTCGTTTTGTTTGATCCGAAAAAAATGTTTTCACTTTTAATTAAAGTGGATAAATAAAAAGATAAAACATGCACATATCAAAAAGGCTGAGAAAATGTGTTTAAACTAATTTTATTAGTAACTTAGGTATCAGTGCATCACGTTTGAATAGCAACAGTGTGTCTTAAACACGTGTTATTCGAGACAATTGACGTTTAAAAATTCACAGCTCAACTGATAAAAATTCGAAATATTTATAGCGAATGAATTTATTAAAATCAGGAATAATTTTTTAAAAATAAATGCAATAAATATTTTCGTTGTTAATCTTTTGAA
Organism: Thysanoteuthis rhombus; assembly: GCA_963457665.1. NCBI lineage: Eukaryota > Metazoa > Mollusca > Cephalopoda > Oegopsida > Thysanoteuthidae > Thysanoteuthis > Thysanoteuthis major. Next base: position 56,252,084 of record OY735217.1, read on the forward strand.
TGAGACTTCTAATTTTACAAAACTTTTTTCTTGAAATATGGACGCAGGATTTTTTAAAACTTGTTTTATCAATTTTTAACTGGGTATTTTTTTTTAAGAATTCGATTCGTATTTTTTTTTTCTCTGGTAGGATAGAACTAACAAATCAGACACTAAAATCGCATTCGTAAATGTCGAAAAAAAGTACCATCTTTTTTGGCTAAAAATTGCCGAAAGTTGCTAGATTTGTAGACTGTGTCAATATCCTATACACTTTTCATCTATTCATTATTGTTTCAATTTGTGAGCAATCAATGTTGAGTACACTTAAAAAAATGATACAAAGGCTCTAATAATTGATCAATGTGCAAATTCTATTTCCATAGATATATCAATTAATGATCATATTCATTATACCTTTTATTAATTTTCAGTATTATTTTAATTTCTGACCAATCAATGGTTAAATTTATTTCAATAGATTATTAGTATTCTTTTTGGAGACTTGGTATGAATTTTCGAGCGTATTTAACATAACTGAAGCCTTGGTATAATTTTGAGAGCATCTTGAAATTTTTAGCGATAAAGTTAGCTGGAAATGAAAAAAAAAACATTTTTCAAAGAACCAAGAAAAGTTCAGCTGTTTCCTCCACCAAATATGAAAATCAATTAGAAAGGAAGTCCGGAATTTTTTGTCCAACTGCATTTTTCATGAAATCATCACATCTATACGTTAACAAGTGCACCCGTCGAAAATGACTGCATATATGAAATATATGTATGGACATACATTGCATTTTATATGCTTATATGATATGTTTTCTAAATTACGCAAGGGAAGCAACTCTTTTATGTTACATGGTTTATCTAATTCATTTAGGGGTGTTACAAATAAAAAGATAAATATACAGATACACGTGGCATATTATTAGATTAAGTTCTGATTGGGTTTCGGGGGGGGGTCAGTAAATGATATGTGTGATATAAACTGGATTAAAAAAAAAAAGAATACAGATTATTATTATTATATAATGATAGAGTTTAAAAGATCTAAAATGCTCTATCCCAATCAAAAACCTTCTGAGACAAACAGCCCTTCAAAAAGCTCTTCTCAAAGCTTGAAGGATGAAAAGCTCTACTAGGAATTATTTATTATTCCATTACTTTTTTTAAAAACAAGTACTTACCTTAAAATTACCTGTTACCTGAGGATTGTCCAAGAGTGGACTAATTATACTTGTCTTGTCATTCAGTAATTCAAAATTTGACTTTACATCCATTTTATATGATGTTTTTGTTGGAGAGATTAAACAATGCATGATTATTACCACTTTTAACAATGTTTAGCCTGTACTTACATATTTACATATTATTTAATTGTTTTTAGACCCGAATCCACGTCTTTAAACCCTACTTCATAATTTACCTGTGCAAACCAAATTGAGCAGAGAAAATGTGTCCACTCATCTGTCTCTGTCTATTCATTTTTTTATTGAGAGATTTTTTTATTATTCTGCAGGGAAAGAAGTTGAAAAAAAAAACAGTGAATTGGGAGGCTAGATTCGAAACTCAGGGGAAAAAACTCACTAACTTTTTCTTTTGAATTACCTCCCTTGTTTTTCTTGTTCGATTTCATTCAATTTTTAGTTAACGTATAGTATCAGCAGATATGCACTCTCTGAGTGCTTTCTGGTTAATATTGATGCTATTTCATAAAATTCAATATAGAGAACTGATTGTTTTGTTCAGATAAATGGAATCGCATGAAGAACCGGGAAGAATGATTTTTTTTCAAGAAATGGAATCAAAATCAAACAAGATTTCAAGTACAAAATTCAATAATGATAATAATGAAATTAACTGCTACATCACTTCAACCTTCTTTTGCATGATGATAATGATGGTGATGATGATGGTGATGGTGATGATGATGATGATGATGGGGTGGGGGGGACTTGAAACCTGACCTGTCAAGTTATTTTCAGGTAGTTCCTAAGGAAAGCCCCACTAACTCCCTGGGGTGGAGAAGACTTGCTACAGCTGTTGGCTGGATACTATTTATAAATGGCCACTGCCCCTGTCCCCAGGGGACAAACACACACACAACCTACTTCTGACGGACAATGTTTACAGTCTGACTGTATGCTGTAGGCTGGATATCAATAACGCAAAAAAATGTTTTTGTTTTTTTTTAAATAAATTGTTTTCTAAAAATTAACCCCAAACATGTTTGCTGGACAAAGATTGAGACATGCTGAAACCAATTATGGTTTCTTTTTTAGTCTTGGAATGTGTAAATCTAGAGTTATAAGAGTACACACATGCACACATACATACATGTATACATACATTACAAGTTTATATTTATTCTAATAGAGAATCCTTGCATAGCAAAGGGGAGAAATAACTTCAAATTTAACAACACAGATATGAAATATGATCTATAATTATAAGTCTTCTCACGCAACATAACCAGGGGGTTGGCATGAGCCAAAAAATGGTTTTAGTGTATTGAGTGTACAAACTATCAGGTTGTGTGATCAAAATATGGCACTGTTCTCAGACACTGAAAGAAACTAAGGGAAGTAACTGAATACTTTGAAGATATACATCTGTTTACACACTTTGCCATGTTAGTTACAATGTAAGTAGAACCCCTGGCCTCTTAAAGGCTTGAAATATATTATTGTTCATCAAAAGTGAGAAATTTCTGAGGGAAACAATGGAGTTATTGATTGAAAGTAGAAAAAACAATGTGGGAAAATTATTTCTATCTAATTTTTTTTCGAAAATTGGACCAAACAGAATTTTTCAGAAAATTACAATTTCTCACTGGAGACTATTGCGCACATTGATTTTTTTTTTTTTTCTAAATTTAAAATTTCCAAAAGAAATGAAGGTCAGAATCAGTCTTTTTAAAAACTTGAGGTTTTTCAATTCATGCCTGAATATGGTTAAATGGAAAAAAAAGGATCTCAAAAAGTACCACTTTCATGCCAGATCATTCACTTCCACTTTGAAACTTAATTTTTCTCAAAAAAATATCTGAAAGAAATGAAGTTCAGATTCAGTCAAAGCAGTTCTGTTTATGACTGTAGTACAGCTACTATTACAGTTTACCAGACGACAATTTCAAAATTATGTTTGTTTCACTAAATCATGACCAAAAAAGAAAAACATTGACAATACGACTAATAAACTTATAAAAGAGAAGCTAGGGATTTATTTTTTTCATTTTCCATCTTTTTCAATTACCATATTCAGGCATGAATTCAAAACTTAATATTTCTCATTTTGACATCACAAAGTTAGAGTAACAACTACCAAAACCAAAAATACCAAACAAAATGAAATGGTGTTTGTTTTTAACTATAAAAATTTGAAGCCACGGCCATGTCCTTCTCTAACTGTGTTCGTTACCTTACAAACTAGAAGTCTTGTAACTTCCTGCATGACTAGGACATTTTTCCCCTTAGTCAAATTTCATCATTCATTATTTATTTGTTTTGACAGCAAGTATGCATTTTAGATATCATATGAATAAAAATGCAAAGTACAGTAAAAAAAATAATGATACTGTTAGAAAACATGACTATTTTTATAATGTTACAACAGAAGAAAACCTATCTTTTAACTTTACCTCATTCTCATATACATGTTTGTGGGTCAGTGGTTAGAACTCCCATTCATCCAAATCAGAGTATAGTCTTAAAAAATATTTGAATATCTCTTTGCTTCTGTTTGGTTCATGTGTGCACACAAACATACAAATAAACATTCAAATTTACATATATATATAAAGATATATATAGATAATAACAAATGTTCATGACTATGCACAAAGCTGTGCACCCCAGAGATAACACAAACATACTATGTGCAAGGGTTAGGGGTATACAGTTGGCTATATATTGAGCGTGCAACTATTGAGTGTTTACAACTGATTGGGGACTATTGAGCATGGGTACAATCGATTGCCAAACAGTTGTGCGTTTGTACAATTGAGTGTTAGACAATTATACAGAACCAGCAAACCATGTCAAACCCTACAGACTAAAAATATTTCAGTGGGAGAAACCCTTTAATTCCTTAAATTTAAAAAGTAAATACATTATAAAATAAAATTCTATTTTTTTTCACCATTTTTTACTTTGGCATTATCAAAACACAAATGACAGAAGGTATAATATAGATCCGTCAACTTTTCTTCATTCTATTGTCTCACACTCAATTATACCCATACTAAATAGTCCTCACTCAGTTGTAATCGAGTAATAGTCACCCCAAGGGGTACATAGGGATATGGCATATAGCTGCTTCTCAATTTCCAGTTTTTTGTATGTTTAATGTTGACTAATAGAGACATTACTTTATACCCTATTCCCATGACTCAGCTTTACCATATACCCAAAAGCCATTTCCACCACTGGTGAAAATATCGTGAAAACTGCTCAAAACAGTTTGGGAAGAAATAAAAGGATAACAAATGCAGGAAGAAATGAAGAATGAAACAAGGAATGAAAAATGTCAGAGGAAAACTCTCCACACAGAATTTAAACTGGACCAAAGGAAAAATTGGAAAAACAGAAAAAAATGCCATGTTTTCAAAGAAAAATGAGATTATAAATCACATCTTTAGTGAATGTAATAAGCAGGCTCAAAAGGAGTATAAAAACATCCATGACAGAATAGGGAATGAGATACACTTGGAATTGCACTAATGGCTTTTACCAGGTAAAAAATGATATCAGAATAAAATAAGATAATCAAAGATTTTGAGATCTAGATCAACCTTCCCATTCTTGTGAGAAGACAAAGAAACCTTTATCCCCTGACCAGCTAAATCTCAAACATTGCTATGTGTTCTCAAGTGTTAGCACAAAGTCTTCTAAAATCTCAGAAGTTTACAAACTAATAGCTCAAAGCTAGGTGTATAATAAGTGAATTTTTCTCTATTTAAGTTAAATGTATAATATTCATTAGGCAAACAGTTTTCAGCCTGACTCCATTTTCCACATAACTTTGTTCCTAATTTAAATCATTCAGACAAGATTTTAATCTTCTTTAATTTCTAGTCATTCCTTTAAAGAATTGCTGGACAAGGAACGGTGCAAAAAGATGTGTGGAAATGGTAAGAAGGAAAAGGATTACAAGAAACAGATGAGGAAAGGGCTGAACATCTCTAGAATGAGAGGAAAATATAAATTTTGTAAATAGCAAGTGTTTTACATCAAGTTTAACAGTTTTATCTTTAAATACAAAGGATTACGCTCATGAGGACTGCTAACATACTTAAAAAATTCCCTTTCTCAATATATATTTCCCTTTCTTGAATTTTGTATTTGTATTTGTTTGAATGTCATTTTTTTATGTATAGTAATTCTGTGTGTATTCTCCCATGATGGTTGGAAAAAAAAAATGAATCTATTTACACCAGAAATTTATCACCGAAGAATATGCAGATATTTTCAACAGTATTTGTTGTAGGAATCTAATTCCACCAGAGAACGTCTTTTTTAGTCATAAGGTATGTCAGAATAATAAGATAAAAAATTGACAATGAAAAGATCCAGACTATTCCATATTTATTGCCTTTGGCTACTAACAGTCCATCAGACTGCAGAGTGCAAATAGACAACAGCTCACTTGACGACCATTATATGCATTTGTATTGAGAAAAGTTTCTCATGAATCAATGAACTTCAAAGCAACTATTTATAGAAACTTCTGCTTCCTTAATCTACTCAGCTTATACTCTGAATTACGTTCCAGCTCTTTTCTTAGCAGCACAAAACTAAATTTCATAAAATTGTAGAATTCATGAAAAGTTTTGTAGAATTAGTGAAAAATTCACGCTAATTTTTATTATTAACACAATGACTGAATTTTCATTACAATATTTATACTGATGAGTGAAAAAATTCTTTTATCAGGCACTGCAATTTAGGAAAAATGAAATAACGGTTTAAACGAAAATCGACCTTCAAATGTAAACCATTTTGAATTTATGGATGTAGCTGTGAAATAAAACTTCAAGAGTTTACTCCCCTGAACCTATTTGCTGAGTTACTTCCCCTTAAAATGACCATTTCAAAGAATTGTTATCAATTTGACTTTTCACTATTTTGGAAAATCCGTTTCGAATGTACTACCTCAGTGGTTGGGTTGGTTGGGTGGAACACAAATTCCACGAATTTTTTGAAAAATATCATAAGGTCAATCCAAAATTCAGAAAATTGTGTAGATAAACATGATTTTGGAGGTGAATCGCGGATAGTACTTCTGAAGAATTTTTTCGTTGCACTGATCTATTTCAAGGCATGCATGTAAAGAGAAAAGATAGTATTTGCCGTACAAAATAGATCTGAAATGGTTATACCTCCTAAGAATTCGTTTCTTGGCTTATGAATATCTTATGAGTGCTTACGACATTAAAATGTAAGTACTTTTTTAATTACTCCCTTCATGACAGAAGTCGAGCGAATCTGTGTTATACTGAATAATTGAATTTCAGGAGATTCACTGCACTTCGCTCTCAACGCCCGAGTGTTTGTTTCTGGATGAGCCTCCCCGGTTGCCTTCAATTCTTCATTGTCGAGTGACGACTTGTGACCACGATTTGACTAATCTCGGAGATATCTTTGAAACCAACGACACGCAGTCCGTTCTAAATCAGACTCCAACCTCCAGGCGTTGTTGATGTTCCAGATGGCTTCGGCGGCTCAATGGTCCAGTTTGAACTCATGGAGCATAATGACACGGAAATCCCGACCATTCATCTTTGCTTCGTTGCCCAATAGAAAGCAAAAGAATAAAAGTATCAAAAAATTTAGATATACCCGAAAGAGGAAACACTAAGTTAAAATGATATAAGATGTACGTATAGATAGAAGGAAACGACCGATTAATATGAAAAAACGATCATTCAGTTTATTCTAACGTAATATTTACCATATTCTAGTTTAGATGAGGTTTTCTCGACTGTTGATGTTTATAGCAATGGGATCAAGAGATGACGTGGACAAATCAAAATACCATTAAATCCATCCACAAGTTTTGTTAATCAAATATTCATTACCCACATATATACTTATCAAAGATTCTTTCACCCGTTTTCCTATCTATAAGTAAACGGATTGCCCTAGTTTACATTCAGGGATGTACCGAAGGTGATACAGTCGTCCCACTTTGTCGGAAAGTTCGAGCCCTACATCCTCAATAAAATCATTAGGTATGCTTTTTTTTCTTTTTGGCGTTTTTCTTCTCCAAAGAGAAATTGTGGTAACAAGATGAATCAAAACTGACGGAGAAAATGATAGCTGGAAGTGACTTTAGCCCGTCACCATTTCTAAATCGTCTTCAATTGCTTAAGGAGCATGTTGTTGACTTTACCTCACACAATTTCAACAAACTCAACAGATTTCGTTTTCTCAATGTATTCTGACTGAGAAGAAAAAGTTTACGAAAATTGTGCGAAGGGAAAGCTTTTAAAATCTGATCCTACCAAAAACACCCCTTTTAACCATATTATTCCAGGCGCTGGAATAGAGCCTCGTTATAATATTTGATTTGACTAACAAAATCAATTGGGCATGCTAGAGGGACCTTCAGTAAGTAAGAATATCTTGGGTAGACATTCCAGATAAGTTGCAAAATCTTTTTAGCACCATTTTGCACAATGGCGGATTTTCGCTGTGGATCTGCTCCTTTGATAGCCTATTACTCACCCTCCCTAAATTCACTGGAATTGATTGAGAACTTCTGGAGATATTGCGTGTACAGACTGACAAATTTTGAAGATATTGTGTGTTGTAGCCAGATAACTATAACATAGGAGAGATAATTGTGCACGAACTGCTCGAAAATTTAATGGACTCCTTTTCTAATCTATTGCAAACTCTTCAACAAAATGTCATTGAAATTCATTGAAAACCTTTGGAGTAATCGGGTGAACAGACAGAGAACTTTTTGAGGTATTTTGTGGATGTGGACAGTTAGCTATGATGTAGGGGAAATAATCGTGCATGGATCCACTCCCCAAATTCCTGACTTCTTTTATAGCTTATTGCCCAGTCATCTACATAATTTCCTTGGAATTCATTGAAAATCTCCCATGGTCTGTATTTGTAATCCACTCAAATCTGTTTGAAAATACGCTCATATTTAGGATGGATGGTGCTGATATATTTTATCATTGGCTTCAAAATCTCATTTAAAGGAGAAGAAATATTTTTTGCAATGAAATTTTCTCTGAGAATTTCTGCGTACAAGTTGCACTGATGGATTGTAAACAGCCATTTTCTTTCCCATCGTTTCAGAAGCCGTATCTGCAGCAGATAATGCGATGTTTTCCATTTGTATTTTATTTTCATCCAAATAGATTTAAAGAAGACAAATACTTGTATATAAGCTCTGTGGCACGTACAAAATGTTTTGTCATTTCTTTGCTGCGTGAAATTTAGTAGTTTGTTGAGCATCGTTCCAATGACGTATGTGGCTGTATGGAGATTGGCATATTAATACGTGGCTGTACGGAGATTGGCATATTAATACGTGGCTGCACTGAGATCGGCAAATCAATTTGTGGTCGTACGGAGATCCGTATATCATCTTGTCCGCTCTCTTTGCTTTAATGCCCGTCGAGGAAATTATGGGTAAATAACAGGGTAGTTTATCTATATAAGTAGACCTACGTTAACTATTAGGCAAAACAAATACGTGCTTAGGGAGTCAACAGAGAAGGGACATAACATGTTTAGTTTCCCGTTTCTCTTATATAGAGAGTTAATTCAAAGTGGGAAAGTCGCGGTACACTCTCTTTCGGCCTCCTAGATTGTTTTCCCAACGGAATGATGAGAGGTCACAACAGACGGCTTTTTTTTTGGGGGGGGGGCACATGAGCTACCAGAAAGACGATAGAGTTAACTAACAGTCTGCCTTTTAAAGATCCTACCCCTGGTTCGTTTCTCTGTCATAGGAACTACTCTTAATTGGGCTGCCTTACACACGGGACCGGATCAAAGCCACTTGATGCCCAAAGCAGAACTCAACATTTGCGTCCCAGCCTCGCTTGACAAGATTTTCAAAAATGAAAAATTCCTGAAGAAATGAAGATTATGTTCATTAAAAAAAAACATCAAAATATGTTAGAAAAAATACATTTTCTGACAAACATACATTACTTCACAAAACCAAATCTTTAACAACGAAACCCGTGCTAGTCCTGTGGACAGTTTTACACACTAGCATTTGTGTGTACGATTGAATCGTTCGAATGTTTTAATCAACTCTCACTTACATGGAGAGATCACAAGACAGTACAGTACATAAGGAAGAAAACGGGAGTCCGAGACATCAAAATATTTTTTAAAAACTATGGTCATGTTGCAAGAATGAAAGACAACCGATGGACATCACAACTCACAACATGGGTCCCCAGAGATCACATGAGAAACCGAGACCGACAGAACATAAGATGGAGAGATGAACTAGATATAGTCAGGAAATACTGGCTCCGCGACGCCCATGGTAGAGAATTGTAGCGAATCCTGGGGAAGGTCTATGTCCAACGACAGACGTTGAAAAACAAATGATGTTGATGATGATGATGATAGAAACGCGAAACTAAACATGCTGTGCCCCTTCTCTGTTGACGCCCTAAACACTTACTAGTTTTGTCAGCTAGTTAACCCAGGGGCTACTTACATAGATAAACTACCCTGTCATTTACCCATTATATCCCCGAGGGGCATTGAAGTAAAGAAGCTGCCGAAATTCGAACTCGCTTCGCCGATTCCGTTACGTCAACCGACAACTCTAAAATTTAGTTTCAACAAGATAATTATATCTCGGAATTTTTGAGATGAGGTATTATTATTATTTCTATTGATATTCGGACCATCCTCATCTTTGTTGTTTTTCATACAACGTTTCGGCCGTTGCACTCTACGGCCTTCGTCAGGTATCATATTACTTCCCAAAAATCTCCCAGATGATACCTGACGAAGACCGTAGAGTGCAACGGCCGAAACGTTGTATGAAAAACAACAAGGATGAGGATGGTCCGAATATCAATAGAAATAAGATAATTACATAAGCATTTTATGCCTCAAAAAGTTGATGGGTTAATCTTCAGTTACTTTCGAAGATACTGTAAAATATCTGTACCTCGCAGAAGTGAATCACAATAGTCAGCGCGTGTACCAGAAGTAACTATGCAAAAAAAGGGGGGAAAAAAAGGAGAGATCTTTCATCTAAAATTATCTTTAAAAAAATCTTGCACAATAATAATGCATTGTTGGTCCCAAAATGACCATAAAGACTTTATTTTTTAAACGGTGCCTAGTAAAGTGTACTCATGCGCATTTTCAAGGCTCTACTGAGCAGGAGTGTCTGTGCTCTCTCTCTCTTTCTCTCTCTCTCTCTCTCTCTCTCTCTCTCTCTCTCTCTCTCTCTCTCTCTCTCACACACACACACACACACACACACACACACACACACACACTTTCGATTAGTAAAAGTATTGTGTTCTTAGGAATTGATAGTATGGCATAATACAAGCCTGGCTGTTGCAGGGTCAAACTCCACTTGATCTTCTATTCCAAATGAAGATTACTGAAACTTTCGTATTATAAATATATATATATACATATATATATATATATATATATATATATATATATATATATATATATATATATATATATATATATATATATAATACAAAAGTTGCAGTAATCATCTTCATATATATATATAACATATTGTCATAATATATAGATAGATAGATATATGTAGAGATAGATAGATAGATATGTTTTTTCAGTATAAATGTATTTATCTATTAGAATGAAATAAGCCCTTATATATTCATAATATCTGTAAGATGAATTTTAGAAGTGATGTGAGATTTGTCAGTTTGACTGATTCGGTAAGAAAATCGGAAGCAAATCACTTGACAGTGAAATTTTGATTTTATAAATGTGTTATTATTTTGAAAGAAATGAGCCCTTCCTTATCTTTAGCATAGATTTTTGTAGATACGTAAGACTTGTCAGTTTAGCTCAGTCGATGATCTTGATGTCAAATCACGCGAGGGGAATCTTCATTTCTACTCTCCTAAATTTTGTGAAGATTGTTCTGGTTACGGTAGGAAAACAAAGTCAACTCCAGGTTTGGACAGGAGTGGAACAATTAGGAATTAATCGGTCAAGCCATTACACGACTCAATTTTGAGCCATGGAACGTTTCATCGCTTTAAATACAAATACCAAGTTACAAAATGCCCCCCTCAAAATTGCTCCTTTTATGGGTGTGGACCCCACGTTCAGAATTACTGCCCCAGAGGGATGTTAATCTAATCTTTAGAATTAGGAATTCCGGATTTACAATTCCTGGCGGTCTACGAAAGGCGTGATAAATGAACAGACAAGCAGACATATGCGATTCGTTACCCTGACATGAGCTTCTCTCGTTCTTCCCACTACCTTCCTGGTCGACTCAAGACTTTGAGAAAATACTTATGTTTTTGAAAGGAAACACTCCTTACTGGATAATGTACCTCGCTATTATTTGGAGCAAACCAGATGGCCCAGGGCCAGTAGCCATCAGAGTGTTTATAGGATGAGACAAGAAATGGACACTTAGTATTTAAAGAGGTCTCCTTATGTAGAGGAGAACATCATCTGTGCGAATCTCTTCCTCGTGAAATCAGTAAACTGTTTGTACTTTTGATAATTTGCTTCAACTATTAAAAGCAGTCTAATGTTTAAATAATCTACGTATCTATAAACATACGTACCGTAACCCTGTGCCAGACTATATATATATATATATATATATATATATATATATATATATATATATATATATATATATATATATATATATATATCATGGTTAGGCAGTAATCCGAAACACACTAATATTACCCATTTCCTTATTTGACGATCGTAAGCACAATAAGGTTCCTTATGGCATATCAGTAAATAGACAATTCATATCCGAAAGAATGTGATAATTGTAAAGACTGATGGACATCACGACCATAACATGGATCTCCAGAGATCACATGCGAAACCGAAGCCGACAGAACACAAGGTGGAGAGATGAACTACACAAATTTAGAAAATACTGGCTCCACAAAGCCCATGATAGAGATATGTGGCAGGTCCAGGGGAAATATATATATATATATATATATATATATATATATATATATATATATATATATATATATATATATATATATATATATAGATATATATATATATATATATATATATTATTGTGTCATAATAATAATTATATATATATATATATATATATATATATATATATGAATATATATATATGTATGTATATATATATATATATATATATATATATATATATATATATATATATATAATTATTATGACACAATAATATATATATAATTATTATTATGACACAATAATATATATATATAAGAAGAAGAAGAAGAGCAACAACAACAACAACAACAATAATAATAATAATAATAATAATAATAATAATAATAATAATAATAATAATAATAATAGGAACTGTCCTAATGGCACTGATGACGAGACTGGAGGAGATCGGGATAAAAGGAAGGATCGAGACTGTACAGGCCACAGCACTGCTAGGAACTGCACGGATACTGAAGAAAGTGCTAGAAATATGAAGACTGCAGCACTAAATGTTAGCAGTGGCCTAACAGAGGAAGGGAAATGAAAGCGAAAATGTAAACCACAGCACTGGCATGATAGGCGAGGGAGAGAAGAGATGTTGGCTGGAGACCTGAGGAGACTTATTGTCACTCAGCTTTCATCAATGACCACCGGGCAATCGGTGTGAAACTGTAAACCACAGTATTAGCGTGGTCTATGAGAATGAGGAGAGGAGGGCTGGAGACTTGAGGAGACTTGCTGTTGCTCAACCTCCAGTGGTAACCACCAGGCAACTGGTATGAGATTGCATCATCATCATCATCATCATCATCATCATCATCATCATCATCATCATCATCATCATCATCATCATAATAATAATAATAATAATAATAATAATAATAATAATAATAATAATGATGATGATAATAATAATAATGGTAATAAAAACACACAAAAAACAACTCGAGCCCCAAAATATATCAATACCGTAACCCCATATAAATATAATTCAACAATCAAACAGAACCAAAAATTATCTCATCTCTTGCTATTCTTAAATCTAAAATGGTTTTTTTCCATTAAAACCTTTTTCTTTTAAACCTAACATTATAAATTTAAAAAAAAAAAACTCATACGACACAACTTTCAAAGAACGAAAAACGAGCATTTTTTTGTCGCAACAATTTTTACCCGGAAATTAGGCGCATCTCCAGAGCCCCTGCCCCCACGTGACCTCAAACGCCCTACACTAAGAGAAGCACCTCTTCCGAGGATTGCAACATCGACACAAAACTCGGTCAACGCAAAGAACAGAATTTGCTATGAACACACACCCTTATTTATACATAAAAATTTCTCCATCAGATTTGAACTCAGTCGGCCGATTGTATTGAGCTCGTTTTTAAATAATGGCGTATTGTTGCTCTCTGTGATTTCTTTAGCGATAGAATTACTTTTTTTTTCCATGTGAGTACGACTGCAGACCCCATAGAAATCGACGAGCTGTATACCTGCTGTGTACTGTATGTAAATCGTGATCTGTTGATTTCGGATAAGCCTTCGTTTTTCCACAGGGATGTAAAGTTCTTGACATTTTAGATTTCATACACACGTATACTTAATACATTATATATAGAGACAACCAAAATTACATCAGCATTGAGAGAAGAATAAATTCACATCTACAGTTTTCCATAGACGAATGAAATGGAAAATGAAGGTCCAGTCAAGTGTTATAATTATACTGCGAATACACCCATCTCATTTTTTTTAAAGTCAAAACGGGCAAATTTCCAGGAGGTTTGAAGGTCATATAGTTTTTGACAGCATACAAAATTGAAAGGAAAAACAACTTCCTCTGTCAGACTTTGAACTTGGTGTACCGATCCTATATTCCGAGGCTTTAACCACTCGGCTATCAAACGACCATGACGTTAGTGACTATAAATTGGTATCTAAAGAGAAATAAAAGCATTGACCCCGTCACGTGTGATTAGTTTCAAATAAATGATGAAAAAATTTCCCCGGGTGATGCTGATTCAAAATGCGTATATAAGTTTATTTTATGGATCTAACTCTCATAGTTTTTGAGAAAATCCTAGATGAAAAAGAAGACAAAGAAAAAATCTTTTTTAACACACGCACACAGACACACACACACACACACACACATATATATATATATATATATATATATATGTGTGTGTGGGTGTGTGTGTGTGTCAAAAAAGATTTTTTCTTTGTCTTCTTTTTCATCTAGGATTTTGAAATATATATATATATATATATGTGTGTGTGTGTGTGTGTGTGTGTGTGTGTATATATATATATGCATGTGTGTGTACATATAAAAGTAGAGTATATGTATATATGCGTTATATCATATAAAGCTGTTTATACCCATTCAATTTGCAGGTAACGTGCACATAAGAGAATAATGCTAGGCCTCACATGGAGAGACCACAAGACAGCACAGTACATCCGAGAAAAAACAGTACATCCGAGAAAAAACAAGAGTTAGGGACATCAAAGAATCCATTAAACATTTCAAATGGCAGTGGGCTGGCCATGTTGCAAGAATGGCAGACAATCGATGGACATCGCGACTCACATGCGCAACTGAGGCCGGCAAAATATTAGATGGAGAGACGAGCTAGACAGGTTCAGGAAGTACTGGCTCCGCGACGCCCATGATAGGGAAGTGTGGTAAATCCTGGAGAGGGTCTATGTCCAACGACGGGCGCTAAAAGACTGATGATGATGATGATACCCATTCCTCTCAGTCATTTCTAAAGGAGTCTCGAATAATACAATTCAATCATAAATATTCTGTCAGATTATATGTCCATTTAATAATAATAATAATAATAATAATAATAATAATAATAATAATAATAATAATAATATATTCATACAGAAATGTGTGTGTGTGTGTGGTTGTGGGTGTTTACGTGTATACATAAATAATATATGCATACGATATAAAAAAAACTAGGGATAAATGCACTGTGAGGATACATGGGGAATGATGAGTGATCTCCCTTATACACTTAAATAAATAGGCACAACCATCATACATTAACAGGGATGAAGTGCCCTTTACGATTTACCATTTCCTAAGAGCACCGATTAAAAAGGGTGGAAGGGTACACTCACCTCCTACCATTTCAAGATGGCGGCACGTGTGGTCAGCTATTTCTCCGCGATTCCGTGGGGTCTGAATGACCCTTCGAAAACACCGAAAATGGGCATGAGCATATAGATGGCCTAGGGGATTCTCCCACCAAAAAATAGACAGTGAAATGAGGACATTCTACCCTTCATTTCGCTTCGAAGCGAACCCCTCGTTTTACCACTCTAAACCCTTCCCATTTACGACTCCGGCAGGGGGATGGTGACTCGATCTGGGTGACACCATCGGAAGGGTGATATCATGACGTCCCGGCATCGCGAAAATTCAACATTTACCGATAATTCAAAGGCTATTTTTCAGCGATTTTAGCCCATCGTTAGCTATTTTTAGCCATTTACGCCAATTGGAAATGGCCATAAAGAGGCTAATAGTGTTTTTAACACGTTTTGGTGTTTTTTGACATTTTTTTAAAGACAATTTAGCGCAATTTTTTCTTTTGAGTTGGCACAACTGGGGATGGTACCCTGAATTACCGCCCCAGGTAATACCAACCCTAGAAACAACACTGTCTTGGAAGTTGCCGACTACAACATTGTGCTCAAAAGATAAACCGAGATGTGAACCAAGTCCTAAAAAATCTATATATACTTATAAGCATTACAGAATACTAGCTGGGGTACCCTGCATTGCCCGGGGGAAAAAGTAATCAATTCCGAAAGGCCATGTAGTCCCCAGAACACTGACACATAACTTCTCAAATTAGATCGCAATCTTTCACATGGGTCGAAAACCTTTGATTGACCTCTTTTGACCTGACTGTGACCATTGAGGGTCACCAGAGGTCTGTGCCGCCCATACCCTTGTGCACAAATCTGGAGCCCATAGGGTGCAGCCGTCTCTGTTACATTTGAAAATGTCAAAATTACTCTTACCCCAAATTGACCTTCAAAGGTAACCAGAGATCAGTGCCACCTATCCTATATTCATCTTGGTACCAAAATTTGAAGCCCCATATGGTGTAGCCGTCTCTTTTAGATTTAAAAATGCCTGAATGGTTCTGACCTATAAATTGATCTATAGAGGTCATAAGAGCCCTTTGCTACTTATCAGCCTGTGATAAATGACTTTTACGACTCATTTTTTGATACTTTTGCAGTGATCACCAAATAATTTGCTACTCTCAAAAGGTTATAACAGAAATGGCTTCCGTTTGTCTACTAACGCGCAAATTTTTTGTTACGTTAACGTAGGTCGGTGTAATCAATGTTTGTGTTAAATTATTTTTCTCCATCTTACATGAAACTAAATTTAAAATAATATGCTCCTTTTGAATGATAATTGAACGCGCGCTATATATATATATATATATATATATATATATATATATATATATGTGTGTGTCAAATATTCACATGGATGAACTTTCAATAGAAAAGACACGAACAGCGAAATACATCAGTTTTTAAACCGACCGATCCTTCATCGTTAAAATGTTTTTAGAGTAACTTAGCTAAGTAAGACCTGTTTCAAAAAATAAGTATGTGGTATGAAATAATATCAATATACAATACACATAATACTTCATCCTAAGATCAAGTTATCCTAGTACACAAATTTGATGCCCAGAAGGCGAAAATATTGAGAAGAGTTGCTAAACTAGTAAGTTAATTTAGACCCCAGCTCAAAATCTTTAATGGCCCTGCAATGTTAGGCAATGAAAACAGGTTTTGTGCTTGATCAAGTACTTCTTAGCAGTGCTTTTTATGTAAACGATGGTTTGTTTACTTGGACTATAAACTTACGAACAAACAAAAAGGCTTCCAAGATCTTGGACCAAAATGTCATCTACAAAGTCAATTTGGTATTAAGAATAATTCTAAAAAAAAGACTGAAATAGAAGTAGTGTACGAAACTACAACTTAAGCAACAAGTAACAATGCATTCCAGCTGATATACTTGAAACAAATGGTATTTTAAAAGCCAATGAACACATATCTATCCGACCAAAAACCATAACAAAGAAAACGAAAATTGTTGTAAAAGACATAAGCATTAATACAGACAGAGAAGTTAGAAAAAAAATGTCGAATCTTATATCTATGCTGTCTTTCGCGATTACATCTCAAAATACAAACTATCCTGGACAATTGAACTAAATTCCTGAAAGAGAAAAGAAAGGCACAGACCTTCTAAAGGCACTCACCACGACTAAAAGCACTAAAATGGGCTGAATGCAACTCGACAAAACCACTGGCAGTTACCAACCTTGAGTTGCACAAACATACCGCTCCTTTAGGATCAGATCTCAAACTCATACTTCTATAAAGAAACAAAACCAGCCGAGTATTTTGAAAATATTCTTCGTCTATCGTCTTCAGGAATATATATATATATATATATATATATATATATATATATATATATATATATATATTCCTGAAGACGATAGACAAAGAATATATATATATATATATATATTCCTGAAGACGATAGACAAAGAATATATATATATATATATATATATTCCTGAAGACGATAGACAAAGAATATATATATATATATATATATATTCCTGAAGACGATAGACAAAGAATATATATATATATATATATATATATATATATATATATATATATATATATATATATATATATATATTCCTGAAGACGATAGACAAAGAATATTTCTAAAATACTAAAATTCTAAAATATATATATACCCCAGAAAGCTTTACAGCTTTAAACACTTAACATTAAAAAAAAACTTTTTCAGAAAGATTTTTGTGCCACTTCAGTCACTTATTTCACAATATCTGTCAATGCAATTTTTTTCTTCACTGTTTTTCCCTATTTCCCCCATACTTCATCATAATGGGTACAGTGTATAAATTGTCTCTTGTTGGGATCATCAGTTGTTTACCATGTAACCGTTTCAGGGATTTTAAAAACAAAATAGTTATATCATAGCACCCCAGCAGAGTTGATCAAACACCAACTCCCTTTCTTACTATATAGTTCATGTCATACATTTAGTTTGTCATTTTCATAAGGTATTATGTGTATTGTATATTGATATCATTTTATACCATATATTTATTTTTTGAAACAGGTCTTACTTACGTAAGTTACTCTAAAGACATTTCAACGATGAAGGATCAGTCAGTCTAAAAACTGATGAGTTTCGCTGTTCGTGTCTTTTCTAGTGAAAGTTCACCCATGTGAATATTTGACTTATCATATATGTATAGCACGCATCCAATTATTATTCAAAAGGAGCATATTATTTTGAATTTAGTTTCATGTAAGATGGAGAAAAATAATTTAACACAAACATTGATTACACCGACCTACGTTAACGTAACAGAAAATCTGCGCGTTAGTAAACAAACGGAAGCCATTTCTGTTATAACCTTGCATTTTGAGAGCACCAAATTATTTGGTGATCACTGCAAAAGTATCAAAAAATGAGTTGTAAAAGTCATTTATCACTGGCTGACAAGAAATAGCATAACTGCTTTACGAAAGTGATGAAATACGTTGAGGTGTCTGGGTCATTTTGTAGAAGATCAAATAAGGGTAAGTTCACTGTAATTAACGCAGTGGGAAGTTTCTCGAATTGAGCGAATAGTCAGAAAAAAAAAACAGCCCTCAGCAGCAAAACACTATTCGTTTTTTGATCGAGGAAACGTGACCAAACCATCTTGGTGCTGAATTCTCGGACAAGCTACAAAATGTGTCATGCCTGATACTTGACTGCCTTTGAAGTCCAGACACAAGGTGAATCGTCAAGAATGGACTAGAAAGTATTGGAAAATTGACTACAATTTTGTTCTTTTTCTGTCGAGGGCTGGGCTACCTTTGATGGACCAGATGGATGGAGTGCGAGCTGCATTGCAAGGGGAGAGAAGAGCCCTGAACGACTTGAAAGCATCTGCAAGTTGGCAGACGAGTTATGTTTTCGATTGGTTGACGGGTTGATTGAACATCAGCGTCCACCAGATGTACTGAAAATGAATTCCATGGTTTGTACTGAATTTCCAAAAGACAGTTTTTACTCTTGGTTTATGGACAAGTCTCTCAGTCTACAAACCAAACTTGGCCCCGATTTTCTCCCGATTTCACCCTAATTGAAACTCTCTGGAGAATCTTCAAGAGGAAGGTGTATCAAAATAAACAGGTTTTGGTTTAGGAACAGGTCTTTGGGCCTATGTATAAAACACGTCTTCATGCAAGACAATACCTATTTGTACAGTATATATGCAACAGTCGACTACATGACTAAAATAGGTTTCAGAAATGGTAGATTAATGGCCTGACCACCATTTTCCCCAGATTTTAACCCAATTGAAACTTTCTGGAGAATCCTCAAAAGGAAGGTGTATGAATATGAACAGGTCTTAGTTTAGGAACAGGTCTTTCTGCCTATGTACAAAACCCATCTTCATGCAAGACAATGCCTTTTCGTACAGTATGCAAACAACAGTTACTACCTGACTAAAATAGGTTTCAGAAATGGTAGATTAATGGACTGACCACCATTTTCTCCAGATTTCAATCCAATTGAATATTTCTGAAGAATCCTCAAGAGGAAGGTGTATGAAAATTAGCATCAGTATACAACCAAAGAAGATTTATGGCAAACTATTCTGACAAGTGCAAAAGCTTTCACAGGTGAAGAAATCAAAGATTTATTAAAATCAATGGATTATCAACTAATATCTTTGATTCGTAGGCAAGAATCTTACATTTCAAAGTAAATCAAAAGCTTCAGTTTTCCATGTATATGAGTTTTTTTATAGCTTGTTCAAACTTTCTTTATTCTAGCCGTGTCCTTTTTTTAATGATTTGATCAAAATATACTGAGTGTATTACTTTGTTTTTTACCAATGTTTAATAATTTGGAGCAATCAAAATGGGGGGGGGTAAAAAGAATTCTTCATATTCTTCAGTGCATTCAAGTTCAATATTCGCAAGAGTTGCATCATAATTCTATACGAATATCTCCTTCATTGTGGCCGACATTAGATGTGAAACACATATTTGGCACTTACTATCTCTCTCTCTCTCTCTCTCTATCTCTCTCTCTCTACATACATATATATATATATATATATATATATATATATATATATATATATATATATTGTAAACATGG
>OY735217.1:56277525-56327525 GCA_963457665.1 Thysanoteuthis rhombus
TATGGAAGAGCATTGCATTATGCTTACAATGATCGAGTTACCTCACTTACAGAGTGCTCAACCCTGAATAGAGGAACGTTAATTATTGTATCATATATATATAATTATATAATTATATATATGTGTGTGTGTGTGTGTGTGTGTGTGTGTGTGTTTACTTTCCAACGTATGTGACCTGAACTTGTTTATTCAGTTGTTTGTTCGATTCCATGTTTCTTCCTATTTGGTTGGTTGAAGTTCTTCCCGGATGTGATTCTCATTTAAGCAATCACAACAAGCGCTCCAGATAGCATCTTGAGCGACTCCATTTCCTCATTGGATGTGGTTTGTTTATTTGTCAACCTTCCAACTTGTAAATCTTCTCTCAGCAAAGATAGGCTCCAGATGCCGCAGGCCCTTTTCCCCAAGCAACGTAATTTCTTTCAATTAATAGTATTTTGTAGAGATCGATCATCGGGTTAGTGTCCTGGCCCAAAATCTTGTTCTGAAGAGACATGTTTGTCCTCTTACAAACCAGTCACATTCTGAAAATCTGCTCGAAAAGGACTTGAAAAAAAAAATGTTCTCGACATAAGAAGGAGTAAATGTTTTGATATTCAGCCACTTAGTTCCATAGGTGTGGCTTCGACATGCGATACATACATATATAAATTCATACATACATAGTCAGATAGGCAGACAGACTGATTTGAAAACTGTTGTTTATATTTATGTTTTAAATCATTATCGTTTCACTAGGTTGAGATAAATTTTCCGTAATCTTCGGCTATGAATTGTTGGCGGTGAATTGTTGGGATGTATTTTCTGAAGAGACATGCGTGTCCTCTTATAAACCAGTCACATTCTGAAAACCTGCAATGTAAAAAAAGGGGGATTTTAAAAAAAAATGTTCTCGACATAGGAAGGAGTAAGTGTTTCGATATTCAGCCGCCCAGTTCTATTGGTGTGGCCTCGACGTGCGATACCTACATATATACATTCATACATACATAGTCAGACAGGCAGACAGACTGACTTGAAAACTGAAGAAACCTGCATTGATATTTACTATGTTGTTGTTGACAGTTTTAGTTGACGGTTTCTAATTTGTGGAAATATTCTTTCACGTAAGAACCCCCCCCATTTGTTTTGTTTTTACATACGCCCCCCACCTTATTTGTTTTTTACTTTAGGACCCCCTCATTTGATTCTTACGTAATGACCCCCTTATGATTTTTACGTAAGGACCCCTTTTTTTTAATTTCACGTAAAGACCCTTCGCATTTGATCTTTCCGTAATGACTCCCCTCATTTGATTTTTACGTAAGGACCACCTTTATTTGATTTTCAAGTAAGAACCTCCCCTCATTTGATCTTAAGGTTAGGCCCCCTTCTATTTGATTTTTACGAAAGGACCCCTTCTACTTGATTTTATGACATCTGAATAAATATCGAACGTAACTAAAAGATATTCACGTTGTAAGAAGATAATTCTTGGAAGAATCTAAATCAACTTAATTTTTAACAAAAAAAATCGTTCGGTGACGGTTGATTAAAACTCTGAAACATTTCAAACTGCAATAAAAATTCAAATATGGTTTTGTTTAGCAACTTTTAGTTTTAATTGCTGAAATACTTGATAGATTTACTATGTATAGAGGCTTTTGTGAACAATTTACACCATAAAGGTTACCCGACTACCTACCCTGATTAATTAATCAATCTTGATATTTGCTAAGCTTAGTCATGAGAACAAATGATGGAAAATGGGGACAGGAAGATTGTGTTACGCCAATCTTCCAACTTGCATGGATTGAAAATTCGAATCTCTGGCTTTGACCTGAGCTCCAAGATAGACCATTAGCATCAGGGCGGGGGAGGAGAAATACGAAACCATCTGTGCCACCACGACAGGCTAATCCAATTAGACACCGTCAACCGAAAATGTCACAAAAGTTTCTTCAGTTTTTAAGCTGATCTGGCTGATTGCCTGACTGGTTGACTGTGTAATCACGCGTATGGAGTTGAAGGGCTGATATTATAAACATTTACTCTTCATGTTTAAAATTTTTTTTATTTTGGCTTTTTGAAAACTCTCCCTCTAAACAGGTTTGTAGTGGGGGTTCAATCTGCATTGTAATTTTATGCTAAATGTATCCCTTACTTTGCACCATGCTCGTTTTTTGAAAATTCGGACATTTTTTAATTATTACTCGTTGAAAAAATGAGAGCAGTAACTTATTCATTGATCATCTCTTTTGCAATTTTTTAATTGATCACCCAAAGGACATTGGTCAGGTGACGGTTTCTATTGAGTGACTAACCAGACCTGTTTTCTGAAGCAATCAACTAAAATTTCCCCATTGCTTTTAGAACATTGATTCCCTACTCATCAACAAATTGTGTGGAATCTATTCAAATAAACCTCTGGCCCATATTAGAAACCTTCAACCCAAACTGTCAACATAGGTTTCTTCAGTTCTCAAGTTGCTCCGGCTGGCTGGGTAGTAGGCGGGTGTATGAGTGCACGTGTGTATTTTTGTATGCCTGTAAGTGCTGGGTTTATATGTATACGTTTCTGTGTGTGTGTGTGTGTGTATGTGAGTGTGTGTGTGTGTGTGTGTGTGACAACCAATTCAAATTTTTCTCTACTGACTAACAATTTCTCACTCTGTTGAGAGCTTCTCGGGGTCGTGGTGTCAACTGATTTCCACCTCAAGGTCTCAAAGGACTTCGACGGGAGACCCAAGCATTGAAATCAAAGACGGCCTTATCTCGATGAGTGTCATAGTTGGCGGGCAAAATTGACAAGTGCCGGTGTTTGGCAAGTTGAAAAGAAATGAAATAAACTAGAACAAGCGATTTTCCCCATGAATAACACATAACTCACAAATTGCTCCCTGAGATTTATTTTTTGACATATGCACAAATCCAGATAAAAATGTTCCGCCATGTTTGGTAAGTCAGAAAGGACGGGAAATCTACAAGCAAGATCTATTACGAAAACAAAATCGCGAAAACTAATTGATTTCTTCTCCCACAGAATTTTGAAAAACTGGAATAGTTTACCATCTTATGTAAAAAGGCCATGTTGCAAGAATAACAGACAACCGATGGACATCACGACTCACAACATGGATCCCCAGAGACCACATGCGACAAATTTAGAAAATACTTGCTGCACGATGCCCACGATAGAGAAGTTTGGCGAATACTGGAGAAGGTCCATGTTCGAGGTTTCATACATTTCCATAGCTCGAAATTAATGTGTATTTTAATGTTGAATACATATTTTAAATGTAAACTGTTTGCAGGGATGCCCATAGAGGCATTTTCAGATGTGTCCACACATCTCTATAGGAAGCTTTTTTGTCGGTTGGTCGGTCGGTCCCAGCTATGTTTGATAATCGAAAAAGGAAGGAATGAAGAGGTTTGATGTCATAAAAAGGATCTGACGCCATCAAAATGTTTGACGTCATTAAAAGAATATAACTCCGATCATTTTTTTCCAGTTGCTAATGATACCATAAAATAATTTTTGTATCGAAAAAATGGTCCCAAAACGTCAAAAATGGCCATTTATGATATTTTTGAAGATGGTATTTTCAGAATATTTCAATATCGCATTATTTTACAAGTATGTGAACCAACTAACTCAAAGAAAGACTACTTCCTTGCCTTCTTCCTCCTCCTCCTCCTCCTTCATGGTTCTTGCCGTTTAATAATAAAATAATTAGATTGAAATTTTGCGACTTTCCAACTCTGTGTGTTGGTTGGTTGCTTGGTTCGTCCATCACGCAGAAAAAAAGGGAAATGAAGAGAAGGCCCGACCTCCCTCATAAGATTTGCCTTCAACTTCCCCACCTACACCTAGCACAGACTACCACTAATGTCTCTTGAAGGGGGAATGAAAGACAACGCCTGACCTCCCCAGCCGGTCACACAGAAAGAGAGACTGCAATATGTTTACATCAGCTGTAAGAATCATCATCATCATCATCATCATCATCATCATCATCAGTCTTTTATCGTCCATCGTTGGACGTGAACCTTTCCCCACCATTCGCCGGATCTCTCAATCATGGACGTTGCAGAGTCAATACTTTCTGAACTTGTCTAGTTCGTCTCTCGATCTTGTATTCTACCGACGTCGGTTTCGAATGTGATCTCTGGGAATCCTTGTTGTGAGTTGTGGTGTCCATTAGTTGTCTACCATTCTGGCAACATGATCAGCCCATTGCCATTTTAGTTTTCTAATGGATTCTATGATGTCTCGGACTCCTGTTGTCTCCCTGATATATTGTGCTGTCTTGTGATCTCTTCATATGAGGTTGAGCATGATTCTTTTATGTGCATGTTGTATGCTTCTCAGTTTGCAAGTAAAAATTATATTAATTATACAAAAATTCTTCAGTAATCTATATATTTCATATCTACTGTCATTTTCGACGGTGCGGATGGGATTAATAAAATAAGGCGGAAAGAAAAAACGAGCATTTTTATCATCATTTATTCATTTTATTTATTGACCCTATTAGGATCGTCCGGCTGGCTGGCTGGCTGGCTGGCTATGTGCACGGACTGCATCAGTGAAGCTCTAGAGGGATGAAAACCTGAACATGTACTCCTTATTATGTTAAAAAGGTTTATTTCCTCACTTGAGTTGATTTTTTAATGGGGGGTTCAATCTACAATGTGAGTTTAAACAAAATTTATCCCTAGTTGTTTTTGAAATTCAGCTATCTTTCAGTGATTACTGCCAAAACAAAAGGCAAGAGAAATAGCTTATTCATCGTTTTTGTCCATTTTTTCAATTGATCAACCCCAACTAGACAAGCTACCAAAAGACGTGGGTCACGTGACGGTTTCTATTGAATGACTAACCAGACCTGATTATTTTATTCATTCATTTTACGAGAGTTTACGATCCGTTCATTCTACGACTCTCTTTAGATATGGGATTGTGTTCAGCTTACAATTGTGGTCAATTTCCTATTGCCATAGTCATTTTGTTTCTGACTTTTAAAACAATAATTATGAAGATCAACCACAAAAAAAAACTCTGAATAAAAAAAAAAACAACATGTTTTCCAAGTATCAAATTGGAAAAGTTTAGATAATTTTATGACCTCTCGATTACTGTTGGAGGTATTTTCTCTCATGATGCTCATCCCAAATTCAGACAACTACTTTGAGAATAACTATAATTGGTTGTAAATGCGTGTCTACAACGAAGAGCCTTACACATCAATCGTTCACGAGAGTTCTTTGCAGCTTACGTTATATGTGACGTTATATCGGAGTTAATTTTTGGCACTGTTTGATTGGGTTCGAGTTGTTTTGGGGTTTTTTTGTGTATCTTCTTCTTCTTCTTCTTCTTCTTCTTCTTATTATTATTATTATTATTATTATTATTATTATTATTATTATTATTGTTGTTGTTGTTGTTGTTGTTGTTTTTGTTGTTGTTGTCACTGCTGTTGCTTTTCTTCTTCTTCATGTACAAGAAACGATAATGAATGACTCTAGAGTTACGACATGTCAAGGGTTATAGTCGTTAATATATTTTCTCCAGCTGTGACAACGCCTTCTTCGAAATAAATGTCCAAACTCTTTCGCATTTGACCGACCCTCTTTAGTGAAAGGAGGTAGAAAGAAGAGGAATGAGCTTAGAAAAATCTTTCTACGCAACTAAAATTTTCAAAAACATTGTTTCTTTTTTCTTGAGGGACAAATTTGCAAAAATGCGCCGCTTTCTCGTCGAGCAGAATTCCTGGATATCATAAAATTTCTGCCAAAATGATGCTCAGTTCTTCAAGTTGACGACGACCCCAAACAGAAAATCCATTACCGTACGTTGTTATATCATAAAACACTTCAATATTACTTGGATATTCCGATGAAAAACATTTTCTTGTCCAAAATAAGTTTCGGCTGACTGTAACAGAAAACACTTCAATATTATCCATGGAAAGTTCCTGTATACAGTTCGGTAGCGCTGTTACAAATGGGTTTTGCTTGCAAAATGAACAAATAATGAAGTCCACGAATGTTTGCACCCCCCACACACCCCCACACATCTCCATGTATATATATATATGTGTGTGTGTGTGTGTGTGTGTGTATTATTAAGAAATGGATATACGATCCGAGCAGTCCTATTTTCTCCAATCGTTTACTGTTTTTACGTTGTCTAGGCTAAATGATATATTCACCTAGTAATAACGGAAGATCATTTCGAATAGAGTTTCAATATGATATGTCGAAAAAAGATCATATATATATATGCATCATGTGTGTGTGAGAGAATGTGTGTGTGTGTGCGTGATTTATCAGTTAACTATTCTTGTTTGAGTCCAAGAAAACTCGTATCTGAATCCAATGAAAGTAAACAGAGAAGAGAGTAGGTGAGTGAATACACGGCCAATCCGTTCCCCCACCAGAGAGAGACCTGGTAATGGAAGCGAAAAGGCTGCTATATCAATTGTCATTCTTGACAGGTGGACGCTACTTTCTGAGAAGCACTGAAACTAGAAACCTTTCATTAAATGTAAGTATCAAGTTTTCAGAAAATATATTCGCATTCAAAATGGTTTCTTCAAATCGAATACTCTGCCCCGTAAATACCACTGACTCGAACAAATGTGGACATTTTATCCGATAAAATTTCAAAAAACCATCTTCTCGCAAAGATCCCAATAGACTTCTTACCTTTAGCTTACCAGGTCATGAGGTAATGCATAACACCACATATCACTGATGGGCTGGGTAAGATTCCAATGAGCAGTTAACATTGTTCGCCGATCATCTGAGTTGCACCAATGTCCCGTGTGCCTACGAGACCAGGCGAGACCGCAGCCCTCTGCGTGTGAGTTTCACATGAGATTAGTCTCAACTTTGGCCTGGAAGTTGGTAAATTTTCCGGCTATTCTCCAGCCTTGGACAAGATGGTTCGCCTCAGGGTGATAACCTTTCATTATCTAGCAATAAGGAAAGGAAAATATTATTTTTTGTCCGTTTCTTTTCCCACGCCCTTAACGTTTATCTTATTTTTGTTTCGTATCATCTTTCCCCACTTTTTCTCCTCAAGATCGCATTTATTTTTTTTATTTTCCCCGAAGTTTCTCGGAATTCTTTTTGTCAAACTCCAAGTCTGGGGTTGAGTTTGTTCATCCATCTTAACAACAACAAGAACAATCCTCACCAAATTAAGGGAGTAAAAATTGACATTTCCCTACCGTAATTTAAAATCACGACCAAGTGTTTGGTAGCCGACTCTCCTATCAATTGAACTGAAGTGACAAGTCTGACGTTTCTATGAAATTTATCTGACATATATACAAGAGCTTATTTCAGTTTAGCAGACCATTACGTCGGTGTAATGGGTTTGATCCTCTTTGGGTACCCTATATTTGCGACCTTTTGTCAAACTAAGCCAAAGTTTCAAACACCTATCTTCTCACAGAAGTCCCAATAGACTCCATGTCTTCAGTTAAACAAGTCACAAAGTAATGCTTAGCATCACATATCACTGATGGGCTGGATGAGCAGTTAACATTGTTTGCCGGTCATCTAAGTTGTACCAATGTCCCGTGCTGCTTCGAGCCCAGGCGAGACCGCACCTTTCTGTGTTTACTTCATGTGAGACTTTTCTCAACTTTGGTCCGGTAGTTTGTAGATTTTACCTGCCAAGGTTAGGTACACAAATACATAAGGGTGTGCTGCCTCTATAATAGTTTGCTGCAAAAGCGGAAAGGTTCCTTAAGGCGAACATTCGAAAACAGGGTACACGAAACAGGAATACCCCGCCCCTTAACAGCTTGTTTCGCGCCATTCTTTCGATTATATAGAAAATTCGAAAAGCGAAAATAGAGTTCAGCGTTTATTTTACAGCAAAACGTTATTGAAGCAGAGCAAACCCCTAACTCTTTCTGCCCCTCTCTCTCTTTCTCCCAGTCTTTTATACCTCCCAACCCAACCGGACATACCATCATCAACATTTTTTAGTCTTGAAACGCTCAAAATTCTTCCAATTTGAATTTATGGTAATTGCTACTTTACCTAACGCCTTTTCGGTCTACGCTTCTGGATAACATTAATTTCTCTTTTGTACCCAACGAGCTTGTCTTTCTCTCCCTTTTTATTTCCATCCAAGTCTGGAGTTGACTATGCTTTTCTATCGTAGCAAGAACAACAAGAACAATCCGCACCAAATCAAAATCCTCTAAAAAGGTTAACATACCCCTGCACGACAAACTGATTGGTAGGCTGGTGTTCAACCAACTGAGGAAAAATTAACAAGTCAAACATATCTGCGAAAATTCGTAATAGAGATACGCAAGGGCCTATTTCATTCTAATTGATAAATACATTCATACAAGAAAATATATATACATGGAATGTAATTCTTTTATTTATCATGTATACTGTACAGGGAGTTAATATCGGCCTACTCCGAACAACCTTCAAAAATAAGAAGATGCCATTGATCCTAAAAACAAGGGTGTATAACCAATACATCCTCCCAATAGTCACTTATGGAGCTGAAACATGGAACCTAACCAAGAGAAAGATTCACAAATTGAGAACCATGCAACGTGTGCATGAAAGAATTATGCTGGGCTTCGCATGGAGAGACCACAAGACAGCATAGTACATCCAGGAAAAGACAAGAATCAGAGACATCATTAAAACAACCCAAATGGCAATGGGCCTACCATGTTGCAAGAAAATTATATAGGATTGATTTATTCACGATGTCAATCGAGAGATCTTATTTAACGGGAGTAATCTGCACTCTGTGTTCACAACGAATAACAGCGATTGCTTGCTTAGATTCATTCAACGAACATCGTTAGACAGTAATTTCCCCTTTAAAGATGTTCATTGACTCAAACTACTTACTATATACTGTATTTGTGTTGACATTTTTCTTAAGAGTTTTTACCCTAATTCATAAAATCACTTTCGAAAAAATTTGTTGGGTGACCTTAATATCGGCATAATTTAGTAGAGGTAATATCGGCCAACTGTATATTCTTAAAAAAAAAAAAACGATTTTATGGATTTGGGTAGAGTCTTTCAAGAAAAAATATCGACATAAATGAAGTATATGGATACTAGTTATAGAAAATCATTTCGATTTTTGAACTTACTCTTTTCATTACTGCAACACTTACCTTCAAAGAGGGGAAATGCTACTGTGTAGGGATTAGAGATGAGTGACATTAAGCAAGCGATCACTGTAAATCGTTGCAGAGATAAACATTACGACACTCCCATTAAATAAGACCTCTCAACTGACCGCTTGACAAAATTTATCTTATGAAGTGTTTCAAGTCTTCTAACTCCCAAAACTTTTATTATGAAACTGATTGGCCGTAATTACAACCTCACCATTAAAAGAGTTTTGATATCAACAACTTTTCTTTAAAGAGGGATATACAGAACTGGGATCAGCACTAATTACCAAAAGGTGTTCACGATGTTAATGTTCTTATCTATACCATCATGGATTTTGTGGGTCTTTAAAAATCTATGTATAGTCAGTGGTTGAGTTTATGGAGAGGTAGCCAACAAATGCTTACCGCATGGTACAATACAAAAGTTGTGGCAATCACCTTCAGTCGAAATAGTACTTGGAGTGGAGTTCGAACTCGCAACAGTCAGGCTTGTTTCTTGGACCTCCTTTCCAGATTTCTTCTTCAATTTGTTGCAACTTCTTTTTCCCTGTTGTCGTCCTCGATCGGTTTGTTGAAGTTTCTCCTTAAATTGTTCTTCAAAACAACCAAATGGGCTTGTATTGTAAAATGACAGGTGGATCTTATCTTAATGGAAACGAGAAAACAAACAAACCAAAAAAAAAACATTTGTATCCCTTCGTCTTTTGTAGTACCGTATTAACCTTTAGATAGTTGGGGCACCCAGACGCTAAGGGGTCCCAGGACAGATTAAAAGAGCTCGAGTGGTCTATGGCCTTAAAAAAACATTTTGCATCAACTCTTTTGGTTACAGTGGTGGGTGAGTTAGACCAAATTTCAACGAGAATGTGTTTTGCAGATCTATTATTTCGTGTAAATTTCATAAAAGTTAATATTCTCTTTTGTATTTGACTCCTTCAGCTTTAGGATTAAAATTTAGAGTCAAATTCACAGCTTATAGCAGCTAATTGTAATGTAACCTGAGTAAACAAACCATGATGAAACAATATCATATAATGCTTGGAAGGCATATAATAAAAACTCGCTCCATTCAATTTCAAATCATAGTGGAAGTTATCTTCTGAATACTTTTTACGATCGTGAGACCCAATCACATTGTCTATCTGAGGAGCTGAATAAAGCGAAACAAGGGTATACCTTTGTCATAGACAAAATTCATGCACTTAATCGATATCATATATATATATATATATATATATATCTGTATATATATGCATTTAGAAATGGATATATATGATCCGATAGATTGATCATAAATTGTGTTATATCATATAGAAATTCTTCTTGTGCCCTAGGCCCTTATTAAGCTTTATATGGACCTGGTCATTACACAACAGCTTGAATAAACGGAACAAATGTCAGACGTTCTGGCTATCTGTTTTCGTCAACTCAAACAGGTAACAAAATTCCAAAATCGATGGTTAACAGAATCATCTTGCGGACCAATTCGTTTTTAGAGTTAATGTTTTGGATTATGATTAGGGTTCGTGTTAGGGTTAGAAGTGGGGTCAAGATTAAGGATATATAACTCGATTCCGGAACAAATGAAAGCAGCAAACCTTTCATTCTCAGTAGATAAAACGAATGTCAACACAATGTCCAATCATTTTATTTTCCTTCTGTGTTTTTTCGCTTTCTTCATCTCTCTCTTTATTTCTTTTCTTATCTTTCTATCTTGCTCTTTTCCTCTCTTTCCCCGTATCTCTGTTTCGTTTCCTCTCACCGTTTCTCTTTCCCTTTTCCTTTCTCTCTTTTTTCTCTCCTTCTTTTTTTTCTCAACTTTCCTTCCCACTTTCACTCTTTTTCTTTCCATTCATATCACTGCTCCTCTTTTTTCTACCATTTTTTTCTCTCTTCCTATTTCCCTCTTTTTCTCCTCTTCTCCCCCACCCCCTGCTTTTCCTTTTCTACTAGGCCCGGTGTGCTAATCCAACGCCCAAGATGAAGCATGAAAATATTTCATGCCTTCCGTAGACGGTGTTTGAACTCGTTTTTCCAATTCCATTATATGTGCTTTAACTGTTAGGCCACTCGCACCTCCAACTGTTGTCTACCAGCCAATTTGTCGAGTCAGCAGTAATAAATAACCACTATTTTATAAATGAAGATCTTCATGTTGTAAATAACAACAACCTCACATAATTAAGTCTTTTCCTTTTTATTATTATGAAATCTTTATCTGTATTTCACTTCATCATCACCAGCCTTTAAGCGTTCGCCAGACCTCAGTATCATGGATGTCGCGGAGCCAACACTTGATGAATTTGTCCAGTTCGTCTCACCATCGTCGAGTACCGCATACGATCTCTGGATCCACGTTGTGATGTCCAGCGGTTATAACATGGCCAGCCCATTGCCATTTGAGTTTTCTAATGATTTCAGTGATATCTCAGACCCCCCTCTCTCCTTTAATGTACTGTGCTGTCTTGTGATCTCTCCACGTGAGATTGAGCATGATTCTATCTTGTGCAATTTACATGGTTCTCAGCTTCAGGGTCAATCTTTTGGTAAGGTTCCAATGTTTCAGCTCCATAGGTGACTATCAGGAGGATGCATTGGTTATTGACCTTTCCTTTTAGGATTAATGGAATTTTCTTTTTCTTGAAGGTTGAGCTGGATTCACCGAAAGCTTGCCAATCTAGTGTGATTTTACGTTTGAAGTCTTCTTTTGGGGGTCTCATGGAGATTCATGGTCCAAGGTAGAAGGAGTGGTCTACTTTCTTCAGCTCCCCATTTTCCAATCTGATCGGCGTGTCAGTGTTCACTAAATCTTGTGCGTGATATTTTTTTCTTACTGAAGTCCATGTGAAGGCCTACTCTCTTGCTTTTTTTTTCATTCAGTCTGTCTATCATTCTTTGGGGAACATGAAGGCTCTTAACAAAAAGGACGAAGTCGTTAGAAAATCTTAGGTTACTTATGTATTCGCTGTCTATTCTGATTTCTTTCTCTTCCCTGTCTAGGTTTCGGAATATCATTTCGAGGCAGGTTGTGAATAGTTTGGATGGTCGGGTATCAGTTTATCTTACCCCCTTTCCGAGCTGGGAGGGGTCTGAGTCTTTAAGTAGGCTGATGAATGAACTGCTTTGTCGGCAGATATGCTGCGATACTTTTACATGTACTTGATCTACGCCTCGTTTCATGATAGCATCAATGATCTTGAGGATTATTTACTGAGTCGAGGGCCTTCTTAAAATTTACCGATGCTACAGTGAGTGGCATTCTATAATCTGCTGCTTTCTTTTTCAGTTGATTTAGCGAATGGGGACGGTCTTCGGTAGAATAGCTTCACTTACAAAGGCTAAATTGAACAACACCGAAATTGGCCGGCTTAGTAGGTCAAATAGTTTCGTATTTTCTTCCACCACCAATGGTCGATATTCAAGCCTGGATAGAAGTTCTCAAACACTGGTTTCTCAAGACGATTGTTGCAACATCTTACTTCGTTTATCAAACTACGGTTTTGTGTTTCCTGCTCTTTGCGTCTACTTTGATTTCCAGCCAAAGTGAAACGCTTTTCTACCAACGCAATACAAATAACTATACCATTATTATTTAACTAGCATAGTGCCGATTATAACAAAGATTGCGTAAAGATTCAGAGAACAAGAGGCGAAAGAATGATAACAGATTTGCTTAATCATCCAGACTCCTGTGGACGAAATGGTTCATCTAATATCCATAAAAGACGGGCCCCAAAAATGGCTCAAAAGGTAAACGTAACTTTCGTTGTCCGGCTTCACTTTGGCCAGAACTTAAAGCAGAGTTTTTTGTTTTTTTAATGGGCAACAAATGAAAGGAGTTAAGGGAAATTTGTTTTTCCCTTTATATTCCTCGCCGGAATAAGAGGGTTCTTAAATATGCTTTCAAATACAGTGTAGTAAAGCCTCGCTATGCGAAAAGAGGTATTCATTAAAGCTGAAAATTCGTTATATCCGATGGTTGTCCCTTTTTTTTTGGTAAATAGAAGTAAGTTCGGTAATTTGCCTCTTTTAGTTACCATTGTTCAGTAAATCCAAGGGCAGTTCGTTTATTACTTACTTTACCTTACACTATTCGGTAAATAATAAGAAAGTTCGTAGCACTATCTTAGTTTCATGGTCAAGCCTTCACGACATTTAGTTCAAGATCAGTGCGTAGTATCTGTTCTTCTCACATCTTGTCAATTTCAAACGTTATTATACTTGTATCTCAATTGTTTTCTCCTTCAATTTCAATTCAATTACATTTTTTTTCCAATAGACAAAAAAGTCGTATTATGGTTGCATTTTAATTCGTCTTCTTGTACGTTTTTCTTGAATTTTATAGAACAATAGTTTCCATACGGAGCGTGCAATAATTTTAATCACAAAAACAATGATTTATTCTAATACAAAATTTTATAA
The DNA here is from genome assembly GCA_963457665.1 of Thysanoteuthis rhombus. Lineage (NCBI taxonomy): Eukaryota > Metazoa > Mollusca > Cephalopoda > Oegopsida > Thysanoteuthidae > Thysanoteuthis > Thysanoteuthis major. Next base: position 56,291,109 of record OY735217.1, read on the forward strand.
TGATTAATAGGTTGAAAAAGAATTATGAAGAGTTATAGTTAGGTTAAAGGATTTAGTGAAATCGAATTATTCGCCTTTTTCACAGTGTGAAATATGAATCTGGTAAACTTTAAACCAGGAATACTAAGTCGCAGAGTTTTCAATGACGACAATAGATAAGATTTATATGAACTCTTTTTTTGTGAATGAAAAGCAAATACTTAATTTGAATTGATTTCATAGATTTCTTGGGAAAAAAAAAGTAAATACGAAGTTTCACCCCTTTTAACAGGAAAATAAATACAAAGTTTCAATTTGATACAAATAATTTTAAAATACCGAACAAATGCCTAAAAACCAATGATTCTTCTCGAAAGAAACCAGTATCTAAAGCAGAATTTGTCTATCCCTATAACCTTCCTTAGCGAAAATCACCAATGGTTCAAACAGCTGGGAGTGTCACGATACCCCAGTCGAGAAATTACCTCATTCGCTAAATACGGTTATTTGAAATTGTGGCACTATTTTGCGGCCGTTATCTGTAAACGGATCTTTTCAAATAACGGTATTTGGTGAATCTGGTCATTTTTCGACAGGGGTACCGTGACATTTTCAGCAATTTAAACTGTACTAGAAAGCATCAGGGGGAAAGTGATATCCAAGAAGTACACATGGGATACTAAAAACAACAAACCACATACAAGACGACCGAGAATCATCTGCTGAAGAGTTCAAGCAGAACGAAGAAATAATTTTCGAAAAGGCTTGAATCATTGGACAAGAAAACTTACAAACCAAAAAGCGAGAATTAGGAGACAGGAAATTCGAAGAATAAACCTAATACAAGTAAAAAGATTACAACATAAAATTGCATCCCAATGTACGAGTAATGATTCACAAAGGATAGGAACAAAAGATTCAATTCAGAATCTATCCAACGCTCAACTCACAGCAACAGAAATCGAAGCCTTCACTTTCGGATTAAAGTTTGAAACCAGCATGTATAAAAACAACATAACCGTCATAATATCCGAAAACTACAAACAAAATTACACAGATTTTATTAAAGGATACATACTAGTTACTATAACTTCTACAATAGACATAGAAGTAAAGAAACCAATACACGTAGGACACAGTTGCATTACAAAATTTAGCCTAAGACGATAAAATGCATATTACCCTCAGATAAAGGAATAATAATAATGAAACAGATACCTACACTAATAAAATGAACTCTCAAATAGACGATGATAACATTTATGAAGATATAAATATACAAATATTCAACAAAGAAACTGACAAATTCATCAAATCCTTCAAAAAGCTGAAAAAAAAAACATGGACAACGCCTATTGGATATAAGCCAAAAATATCAAAAACGTACAGACCGCCCCAAACCCTCGAACCTAATTTTCCAATGCAAATTATTATTTCAGGAATAGGGAGCGCTCCTAACCAAATAGTATGAGGAGTGACAAAAATGTCAGCTCCTCTCTTTGGAGAAATAAGCCCCTTGCACATTAAAAACTCAAGAGATCTCATCAAACGACCAGAAAACATCAACATGGAAAATAAGAGAATGTCCAACCAAGACGTTAAATCCCTGTATGCAAACATTCCAATTAACGAATGCTTCTAAAAAAACAATCTGAATTCAAAAATGAAACTTTTCCTTAGCAAAGGATTATTTGGATATGCAAATATGTAAGTATTACAGAGCAATGTTTCCCGATTTATCAACAAATATTATAAACAAAAAAAAACGGATTACCAATGGGTTCTCCTCTGAGCGGAATACAAGCATGTCGCTTCAAAAAGTTCTTAGAAGCAGGACCAATGCAAAAAATCTTTCCCCAAAACACTAAATACTTAAGCTATACAGACGACATCCTAATAATATATCTGCATAAAACAGAAATCTCAAACAGGGCTGATTAATCCAACAAAATAGAACAAACATAAAGTTTACATACGAAGAAGAAACCAATAATACCCTACCCTATTTAGACATTATTACATCGAATAAACAATGATTTACAATTCAGTACATACCGCAAATCTACAAACAAGAAAGGCCTTATAAACTTTTACTCTAACCATAACAACAGAATAAAACTTGGCATAATGATAGGTTTTCATTTTAGAGCCTAAAGATTATGTAGCCCAAAATACCTAAATGACGAAGAGGAATCATTAAAAAGACTTTTGAACTCTTCCAATTCCTCCACATCATTCATATCCAACGTAAAATGGAAGATCTACATAATACACAAAAACAATTATAAAAGAAAAAAAAAACTACGTTATAACCAGACGCATAACACTCCCGTCCACCAAAAAGCTTGCGAATGAATCTTGAGATTTTGGAATCCATTTATAAACCGTACATCAAAGGCTATGAAAAAGCATAATCATCGAGAAAACAAATAGTAGACCTACATTTGAAGCTGGTACATATGAAATAACATGTAAAGACTGCAATACATTGGTGAAACATCCACAATTTTAAACAAGAGAATTTATGAATATAAAAGAGCACTAAGGATAAATGACTCGCAAAACGCGCACCCAAAACAACCATCGAAAAAAAGAGGTCCACAATGTCAATATGGAAGATGTAAAAATGATAGAAGTAGAACCAAACCTAAAAGAGACAAACAATAATTGAATCAGTTCTAATTTTGGGAAATGACAAAATCCAATAACGTCCCAGAAAATTCACCCATCTTCAATATTCGCAAAAATAATATCAAAACAAAACAAAACAATATATATATATATATATATATATATATATATATATATATATATATATATATATTAGCAGGGAATCTCGGCGTTGCCCGGTTGAAATAACTGAACATCTGACAATACAAAAATGAAGCATGTTCTTTTAATAAATGCCTTCTTACACAAGGCAACCAGGTGACGCGAATCAAGAAATGTTTGAGTGTACTGAGTGCAATAACAGGCAGATTGTGCGATTGATTCATGACATAGGTGTCGTACACTCTTTGGCTGGTTTAATTGGGGGATAGGGCGCTCTATTCACATTGGAACTTTAATACTGACCCAGTCCCTAACTTTACGCAAGTTCCATGGAAGTACGACTTTTTTTTAAAATATGATTTTGGACGGTCGTACGACAGACGGAAAATAAAATTCCAATTAAACATCATAGATACATCGTTAAAAACACCCCAAAACAATTTTTCCTTAGCTACTGACACTTATCCAAAAGTAGGAGAGGTGTTATTGATCGAAAGCACAAAAAAGTTCTTTGGAAACAAATGTTTAGTAATCTTTTTTGCTTTTACTGGTAACAAATCATAACCTGAAAACCAAGGAAAAAATTGAGATGAAGGTAAACTCAATTTCATGTCAAAAATTGATAATAAAGGTTTACAGTAAGGCTTCTGAAACGTTTATTTGTGATCGAAGCGACAAATGTTTTCGAGGCACCTCACTCAGTATTATAAAAGCAAGAAGCACCAATGCAATTAGTCTCCAGTCGTAATCTTAAGTAAGAGAACATAGAAACAAATTAATCCCCACCCCTCAAAAATTTGCAAAATATTATTTACGATATTTACTGTTTATAACGGAAAAATACTATATAAGAGAAAATTACTACAAAGTAACAGAAACGAAACTCGTATACACACACACACACACACACACATATATATATATATATATATATAAGAGGGGCGATCAATAAGTCAGTAGCCGAGCACGTAGTTATTAGCGTTTTTATCGGACATTTTAACTATATAATGTTCGGTCCATGTCATTATTAATTGAATGCACAGACACAGAAGAAGACTGCACTGGAAAATACATGTATATTGTTTAGAATGTCTTCTTCGTCATTAGGCTACAGACTTATTGACGTACCTGCGTATATGATTACATCATTTACACACATACCGAACTAATTCTGCCGAATGATTAGGTGTACTTCAGGGCCATCCTTACGCTTCATTCATTTTGATCAAAACACAAATGTTCGTAGAAATGAATATGGAAGATACTTGATATCAATTTCAAAACCGTCTCTGATTTCCGTACACACGCACTTGTCTATACGGTTTCACAACTTTTTCGCAAGTTGTTGATTGCACCTCTGAATTGTTGACGACGGTTTTGCTCAGATTATTTATGTACGATATCGTGTCAATCGGTTGGAGGTTATTGCTGACGTACTATTATGGGAAGCGGTCATCATTGTTTTCGACAGAAGGATATGGTAGAATTATAAAAGAAGCGCACACACGTATACGTGTATGTACACACACATATACACACACACACATAAGCGGGGGCACAAATAAACGCTGTGTGTGTGTATGTATATTTGTGCTAGTGTCTGAGTGTGTTCGGTCTAATCTGTAAATGTACGCTTATATCATAACCATGTGAAGAAATATAATGACCATATTCAGAAGTAACATGAAGGGTTGAAAACTAGGTATGTTCATACGCTGATTTGCGAAAGTGCGCGCACTGTGCAAGTTTTTGCAAGTGAACTAAAAGTATATTTATCTACCGATGAAAAAATACATACATACATACATACATACATACATTTACACACACATACATACACACACATACATACACACACATACATACACACACATACATACACACACACACACATACACATGCGTGGGTGTGTTTATGTGAGTGAGTATTTATTTATGTATGTGGTAAAATTATTGTATTACTCTCTTTCTCTCTCTCTCCCTCTCTCAGCCAGCCAGCCAGCCAGCCAGTTATGAACTGAATTTTTATCTGAAATTTTCGCTGCATGATGTCAGATCGATGTGATTGATATCTACCAGTGATTGTGTTGAAAAATAAAAGCTAGCCGTGTAAAATATGCTTTTTCGTCATTAGGCAATGTCTGCAAGCATATATGTATATATATGAATAATAAATTGCGTTATACCATACAGAAACTTATTTTGAAATGCTCTCCTATCGTTACACAGTTAATATATCACTCAATTTTGACAACGTAAATAGAATAAACTATTAAAGACTAAGGATGCTGCAGGAATAGAACCTGCCGCCGATAGGGTAGCCGCTTCAACGTAGCAATGCTCTTACCATTGAGCTAAACAAACGCCGGCAACACAAAGGCTACATAACTGGTTTCAACACAAATTCTCATCTCGTTTATTCTGGTTCTATTCTCCTAATATATCTATAAAACCAATGTTTAAAATATGACTTGAAATTCCAAATTATACTTACAAAACTAGGATAATAAAATGAAATCTAAAAAGTTTTTTCTTCAAATTCCACCGTGTGACACATTGAACTTCTGCGTCTTACGTTCGCTACACAGTCTTCGCTAAGAAATCTTTTACAAAAAATAAACAAGCTTGGCTGCGCTAGGGTCAAACTCTCTGGTTTCGTTGAAAGCTAAAAGGTAAACAAAACAGAATTCATTTCTCCATACAATATGATTCCAAAACTATGTGTCCCATTTCAACTAATTTAGTTATAGTTCATATGAAATAGAATTAGGGAAACTTTAGCAAAACATGTCGACCCAAGTTGGGCTTTAGAAGTGGTAGTTAATTCGTCATCAGTTTGTTGCGTACGTAACTTGGTCTCTGTCATTTAGTACATGACGTCATTGGTTTATGGTCTGGTCATTGTCATCCGTCATTGTTGTTACTTACAGAAAGTAAAATCTCAATTGTAGGAGTTTGACAAAAGAAAGAAAAAGCCTACTCGGCGTAATGATTGGTCCGCCATTTGCTTCGAAAGTAAGGAAGAAAGAGAGAAAGGGAAGACCTACCCAACTTAGTGGTTAATCTGCCATTGACCTCGAAAGCAAGAAAAAATGTGTCGTTTCCGGTTGGATTCAAGATCTACTGGTGTCTTGCAGAACGTTTCCCGGACATACTAAGGAACTTTTCGACTTCATTTGTGATCATTAATAATGTATCTTGGTCGGACGAATGTACAGCTTTTTTTAAATTTCTGATGTTTTTACATCGTTTAATGGTTCTGTTATTATATTCATTGTTTCGATGACATTCTTAGTTGCACGTTTTTTCACTGGAAAAAACTGAATAGAATATATGTACTCGTTATTTTATAAAAATGATATTTTTCAAAACAGAAATTCAAAGTTTACAAGAGAAGAGAACATGAAAATTCAAGTCAATGACATTCTGTCTGTTCCCCCCCCTCTCTCTCTCTCTCTCTCTCTCTCTCTCTCTCTCTCTCTCTCTCTCTCCATCTTGCTTTGAATTAAAAATTCTCAAATTCCGATGTCTGAAATTCAGATCTGAAATTCCAAGGTCTGACAAATTCACGATAATAAAGTCAACTAATGAAGTTCAGCAATACGTAGTTTCAGATTAATCCAAACTTAATTTAATCAAAACATGGATAACTAATTTTTCACCATAATTTCGAAAAAAGAGAAACGCTCTTTCAATCCAAAAGATACTGTAAAGAAATTGTCTCACACATTTAAAAACCAAAACAACGGTCATGTTTGTGTCTGTCTTGCCACAAACATTCCTTTAAATAATATTCCAAAATGAAATTCCCTACACCCGATCATTGATTTTCATAAAATGTTTTTGACTATTCCAATAGCTCTCAATTGTTTAAATCCAATATTCGAATTTTTCATGCAATTGGATTGAGGGCACAAAAGAGATGACAAGGCAAAATATGATCTGGCCAATGTCGGGGTGCAAAAAGTATCATTGGTCGAAATATCCTATTTGTATTTGTCAAAGTGTTATACTATTATACTTACAAATTGTACAGGTACACATTTTTCTTACTGGTCCTGTTTTCTTCAATATTGATTTGTATGCACGACGTCCGAACAACTATTGTTTAACAAAAACAGTTCACGGATGGATTCGAACCACCAATCACTCTATTACAAAATGAACACACTAACAAATAGTGTCACGAATACATATATACTAGAAAATATTTATTTTTGAATATAAATAGTTTGTGCCTGGCTTTCGAAATCCTTCAAATTTCCAGCACTAAAACTCTTGTTATAAGTTTACGAATTGGAGACTCCTTGTTTTATTTTTTTCTTAGGAAAAAATAAAAAAACATTTGCAGGGTCAAATGAAGTTTACATGGGAAATTTAGTGTAATTTACTTCTACGGTTAAGACGTGCATTTCGTTATGGGACATTTGAATTAAACATTCCCTAAAAGTTTTGTATGTTTTGCTTTTCAGAGCAATTTTCGTGAGTCTGCGTAAATGTTGCTGGGGAAATGTTTACTCTACGTGGGAGATACGGTATATCAGTAGATGTATAGATGAACAGATAGATAATTTCGTTTAGCCCTATCTAGATTTTTCCTACGACATGCATTTGTCGTTATCTTTGTTTATAAGATCCTGGTGTATCTAGGATTTTCATCTAGTGTCCAGATATCGTGGTCTGGTGCCAGAATATACATATATATATAAATATATATATATATATATATATATATATATATATATATATATATATATATATATGTGTGTGTGTGTGTGCGTGTGTGTGCGTGTGCGTTTAGTTTAAACCAGTGAGTCAAATAAAAAGAAAGGCAATCGGAACTTCTACTAAGTTAAAACTTTATAACTAGTAAGAGTGGTGGGGAGGAGAAAAAATAACTGATTAACGTCCAAGTCTTGAACCTCAATCTACCCAGAACGGTCACACTGTCAGATACCTTTAAGAAGGGACAGTAGACTTCTACAAATAGCTCTGGCATCTGCTTACTGTGGAGTGCCCTGGACCTGAATCTCATTATTCCCTGGTGAGCTATGATGTTGGACTATACCTTCGAAAGGGTAGCAAACCTTCGTAGCCGGCTCGGGCAACTAATTACTGCAGAGTTTCCCCGGACCTGGGTCAGATTAGCTACAGTCGGAATATACCCTCGAAAGAGTATTAGTCTACAGCTGGCTCGAACATATGCTTACTGTGGTGTGTGCTGGACCTCAATCCAAGTCTCAATCAAGTCAATCATATTGTCAAAATGCTCCCTCATTGGGATAGCAAAGCTCAACAGCCGACTCAGGCATCTGTCTAGGAGAAGAAAACTCCATCAAAATCCTTGCTTGAATCGTACGGCTTCGGTGTGCCATGGTATGCCAACCCTTGGTTTAAAGGCCGGGCTTGTTCACGCGCACTTCATTTTGCTAGCTCTGGGACTGGCACCTAAGGGTCTGAAAAACGTGAAAAACCTTCCAAAATATTTGTTTGCTAAACCAAACCATTATGTATATTGCTATTTCTTTTTAATGAGGCTTAGGTTATGTGTGAAGTGTACCAGATATCAGGAATAGAGCACACACAGAGATACAAACACAAATCGGAGCTTCATTTTAACCTCTAATTTCTTCTACTTTCCAAAATAGAGAGGCAAATGCTTACGTCATCAACAGACATCCAGTTCCAAGCTAAAATTTAAATACTAGTTTTGCATTGGGAAAATCTTGCTTGTTTTTTTCTGGGTCACTTTTTTTTTGTTGTTTTGTTTTTTTCTTGAGGTGGGAATTTCAGCTACAATCTCACGCAGGTAATCAGCTTATATTGAATAAGAAACGTTGATAAGTTTTAACCATTTTATCGATTTTTCATTCGTTTTTTTTCCCCCAGAATCATCGAGCAGACGAGTATTAAGCGGCTGTTGTTCAATCATAAGCTTGCACGTGGTTTCTGATGTATGTTATAAAGGGGCCTAAATTTAAAAAATGCACATACATTTTTCATTCATATAGTGAAGTAATCAATTTCTAATTTGAAATACAGCCGAATGATACGATAAATATTTGTGACATATCATGAATAGTAATAGCTGGTTTTTGTTTTCTCGTTCTTGTATAGTTGTAGCAGTGGCTATGACTCAAGTTTCAAATACATTCATATCTATCCGTTGTATATGTATCACATATACTACACTTTCATCAATTACTGTGCTAAAATAATAACCCCGATCAAAGGTCATAATAATTTGCTAATATAGCTAACATAAGACATCCAGTCGTTCATAAAAGAAGAAATATATTAAATAACATTTTTGTCCTGTTGTTGTAATTGGAGTCATTCTTACATTGTGGTTGAAATAGTTGCAGATTTTCCCCACCGGAGAAAGTGATCGGCGTTCGAACCCAGGCTGGAGCTACGATTTCAAACGCTGATAATGGAGCTTTTGGGGAGATTGGTGCAGCATAATCTCCCTTCCTCCCAAATCCCCAAATTGGCCTTGTGCTCTACTAAGCTGAGCTTAATTAATTTCTGTATGCATTTAAGTATAAAATTTATAACATGGAACGAAGAAAACACTCTCACACTCATATATATATATCGAACTATTCGCCTGAAGAAGCTGTAGAGATAGAGGCACAAGCGTGCCCATTTAACGAATCTATTATTTCAATATATATATATATATATTGGTAGTTCCTACTGAAATGTTCATCTACTGTTACCTAATACTGTTGGCGTGGAGAACACATACACATGTTTCATTCTGACGGGAGGTAAAGACCCAAATAACCGCTTTATATCCACTTTTCTCATTTTGTTCATCCACTGTCCATGTCTGCACTGTTTGTTCCAAACGCAGACAATTATAAAATCAAGAAATGGATACATAACCTGACAGAATATTTTGAGAATGCGTTATATTATTTGAAACTCTTTGAAATCACTCAGCATAGACAGCAGAGATAAAATTAACAATTGATGGTTGGAACGTTGGATTTGGGTGTTTTCATTTCGTTTCCTTGTTAGATTTGGATTTTCGTCCTTACTGGAGCCACATCGAGGAAATGGAAAACCTACTTTATAAGCGTTGCCATCAGTGAAAACAAATTAAAAAAATACTGTTTGTTTTTTCAAATAGTCATAAGCAGTATTTACTATAAGGTACAACTAATAAGTATTTGAAAAGCAAATAATCAGTTTTTTGTCCCTTACGATGGTAGGGGTCATTAAGAATTTTGAGCTAGAGAAATCAAAATCAACCCACTAGTTTGGCAACTTTTAAAAAAAGACAATGTGAGTTTGCTTTTTCAATCTCCTTGAACGATTCTGAACATGATTTTAGAAGAATATAGTGAAAAAAATTTTTTCACTTAACAATTTAATTCCATAAAATGAAAGCATTCTCAAAAAAATTAACATTCTAAATCACAGAACATGACTAAATGCATGCCTTGTTATGTTGATTACCATAATATCTGATTCTTCTTGTTTAATATTCCTGTTTTTAAGTCTCAAAACCAAGTGATTAGAAGCAAATTGCCTCTACGTTCAGACACTTAGAGCCAGTACCGTATGAATAGTCCATTGACCAAGATCAGAAGATACACTTAATGGTACCAGCTGAGGCGTCTAGTAATGATTTTTTTGTCTTCCGTGAGCGTGGGCCCTTCAGCGATATCATAACCTTTGCCGATTGGCAGACTTGTGATAGATAGCATGACTTTTATACCCTTACTCTATGACAGATGTCCGGAACAATGAAAATCTCTGTCCGCACGATATTTCCCCCTTAAGTTCCCAATGAATTACTGTGAAATCTTTTGGAATGGTAGACAAAAAGCTACAGAGGAAGTGATTTTAGGACGGGTCAACGCACAACTGTCTCCACACCGTCTTAGTTACATATCTACCGCATGTCTTTCCGTCCGTCCACAAGAAATCTCGAGAAGTACTCGATGTGTTTCAATGAAATATCATGGGTAGATGGACATTGTGGCAAAGAAGAGTTGGTTAAGTATTCGGGCAGCTCTAGGAATTCTTTCCTGATTGAGAGACATTTTTCCGGGTTTTTTTTTCCCATACATTTATGTATACGCCCATGACGGCCCACACGATATCATAAAAAATTCTCAACGAATTTCAATTAAAATTTGCGGAAGGGTGGACCATAGGCTACGAAAGAAATGAGAAAGAGAAAGAAAAAAAAAGAATTAGAGTGAGATAAAAGAGAGGATTTGACGAGGAGATGGGCGCCTTTCGAAGAGTGTTGGTTAGCCAAATCGTCTCAAAATCTAAACTGAGTCAAATGACGATAGTGAGCCTAGTAGTTGAGGTATCCTATTCATATATCATATCATATATTATATATTCTCGCCAGTGCCAGGGGTCAGAGTTCGAGCCCAGGTTTAAAAATCTGGGATTCCAAAGGCCTTTTTTCAAGGCACAAATGCCCCTCCTCGTTGAGAATATTGACACAATACAATCTTTTTTTTTATCCCCGATCTTGGTTAGTGCTGCACTGAGCTAAGCTTCGTGAATATCAAATCGTAAAAGGGAACGAAGGAGTCGCAAGAAACCCAGGGATCCGGAGTTTTGCAATAGAAATCAACTTGTTTTTTCTTCATCACCAAAAGGTAGAAAAATGGATTCACGCAAATTCTGAGGGTTGGATTTGATATTTAAAATAATTAATCGTAGAAACCATCAGAGAGAGAGAGAGAGAGAGAGAGAGAGAGAGAGAGAGAGAGAGAGAGAGAGAGAGAGAGAGAGAGAGAGAGAGGGAGGGAGAGAGAGAGAGAGAAAGAAAGAAAGAAGAATCTGAAAAAAAGAAAAAGAAAGGAAGGAAGGGCTGGAATACTGTGATAGTAACATACGAGAAGCTACAAAAAGCAATATAAAGCATAGGGAATGTATTTATGTTTATTTTTTTTCTTTGTCACACGGATGTTTTGATGATGAATAATCAAAGAATTTTCAGTCGTTTCGAAACTTTGACACTGACCCCTTCCTTGAAGGAAATATTCCGACGGGCCCCGATTTTTAGCATTTGTTTGTTTTTGTAAATTATAATAATAATTTTATAACAACGATTATAAACTATTTTAACCTTTTAAAATCCTATTTATTCTAAACGGATTACATCTATTTGAATTCCTAAATATGGCACAGGTCTTTGTGCGATGATGACGTTTTTTGATAGCTATGCGATGGATGATGTCGTTTCTCAGCCACAAGATCTGTCAGGTTAAGATAGAATACTGCTGCGGACCCCGACCATTATTTCTGGGACCCCAAGGGATCCACGGACCAAATGGGATCCACAGACCCCAGTTTCGGGACCAATGGATTATATCAATTGCTACTGGTAATAAATGATATCCTCACTCTCCATTGAATCCCTTGTTTGCTCAATTCGGCTGAATGTGTTTGAGTATGCGCGTGCGCGTGTGAGTGTGGTGAAAAAAAAAAAAAAAGAGTCCACCCCACCCCTTATCCAGTAAAGAGGGTGACGTTGTCTGCTGCTAGTTTGTCGCAAGTTACCTCCCCACAGAATTAACCCACCCATTCATCCAGACACATACGGTAAAACGGTAAAAGATAAGCATTTATTTGTCATTACATCCATCATCTGCCTTAAATCCTTCTTTTACCTCCCTCCTTCCATTCCATCTCCCCTTCCTTCCTTCATTCCTTCCCTTTCTTCCTTCCTTCTTGTCCTTCTTGTAAATTGTGGGGAGAGAAAAAAGAAGTTACTTCCCTCCAAACAGCGGCGCTGACGTTAGACTCCCCCACGATATATATATATATATATATATATATATATATATATATATATATATATATATATATATATTCTGGAAAGCGTTAGAGCTCTAAACATTAAAAAAAAACTTTTTCAGAAGATTTTTTGTGTCACTTACTTCCCAATATCTGTCAATGCAATTTATGTAATTTTCTTCAGTGCCCTTTTCTACATTTATTTTGTTATTATGGTACAATGCGTAAACCTTTTCTTGTTGGGATCATCAGTTCATACTATATATATATATATATATATATATATATATATATATATATATATATATATATATATATATATATATAAAATATGTATATGTATATATATATATATATATATGTATATATATATATATATATATATATATATATATATATATATATATATATATATATATATATATATAGTGTGTGTGTGTGTGTGTATGTTTACATAAACGCTGATGTGTTTCAACAGTGAGTGATGTATAGACCAGAGATAATATATGTGGGCGTGCATGTAAAGTTATTGGCAGTGATTTATGTACATTATTAACTGAAAATGAAACTTTCCGATGGTGGGTAACTATACTCGATATAACGGGTAAGTTCCTCAAAGCGTGCTTCTGAGTCCTTAAAAAAAATCTTATGCGTAGTAGTGTGCTCAAGTAAACTAATAGACTTACAATGTGAATACCCTGGTCTGTGTACGAGGGAGAGCAAAAGAAAGAGTGAAAGAAAGGAAGGAAGAACGAAAGAGGGGGTAAAGAAGGAAGTGGTACATGTTTGTGTAAGAGAGAAGGGAAGACTGATTGTGATCATGTATATGTATGCATGTGTGTGTGTGTTTGTGTATGAGTGAGTCAGTGCGTGTGTGCGTGCGCGTGTGTGTGTGTGTGTGTGTGTGTGTGTGTAAAACGCCAAGTTAACCCCCATTTAGATTCTATATTTAGCTAGCGTATTATTGTTTTTTGTTTATTTTCTTTGAGAAGAAATTTATAGCGGAAAGAGAGAGGAAGACAACAAGTGTCCTTTTCTTGCAGCAATATTGTTAGTGGTGGATAAGCGGACGCAAGATTCACATTGGGGTCCTCGCCACGATCACACTTATAGCAGTAGTATGCCTTCAAGCAAACCACTCAGCTATAACAGCCGACTTCCAAACCCACCGTTCCGAAAATGGTTTTTCACATTGCTACTAACCAACCTGGCTCTATTTCCATCCACGCACGTCCACGCCGGATACCCGTCATTGTCCAGTGGTCTCTACAGATCCGTCCGCTACAACTTAAATCGCCACCTTAACCCGCTTCGTACCCAGACTTTGAAATCGAAAGACAAAGTCGAATTCTTAGGGGCCGTGTTAAAAAGGCACATCGCCGACCTGCGACAGACAAAAAACAAACAAGTTGAACTGGTGTTTTTGGTAGACAATTCGGGAAGCGTGGGTTCACACAATTTCTTCAATGAAATTAAATTCGTTCGCAAACTTTTGGCTGATTTCACAGTAGACGAAAACACAACAAGAGTAGCCATAGTGACATTTTCTTCCCGGTCTAAGATTATTAAGCATGTCGACTTTCTCACAAGTCCGTCACCGGACAATCACAAATGTTCGTTACTCGAAGAGTATATACCCAAAATTCGATATTCGGGAGGTGGAACTTATACACTGGGAGCATTTAAAATGGCAGACGTAAGTATAAGTCATTATTATCTCCTTTTAAGAGATTTCATTGTTGGTCCAAATTATTGTGGATATTCTGTTGATATTTCACTTGATGACTGTCGTAACATCACTGTGATTTCAGTTGTTGACTGTCGTAATAGACGAGAGTTACTAATTACTTCGTAATGGTAATACGAATATTGAGAATATGAATAATCATAACAAATTTGTACATTTTAATGTGATGACGTGACACTGGTTCATTATTATTTGCTGAATAAATGTGAACGTAAATAATGAATGTGGTTGACAAGGTCCAGGTTTTATTGCTGGTAAAACAGTAACAGATACATGCACATGCATTTACGTGATATATATATATATATATATATATATATATATATATATATATATATATATATATATATATATATATATATATATATGGGTGAACTCATACATATACATACATATACATAGGTATATATATGAATCTATATATACATGTGTGTGTGCATGTGTGTGAGAGAGAGGGAGAGTGTATGTGAACATACATAAATATATTCATATTACATAATGTGCCCAATCCCGTTGAGGGGATAGTTACGAATTTCCAATCCAATCAGTACCAGTAGTTAAAGTGAAAGCTTAAATGATGCTTTTTTTGTTTCACTGTAAAAAGTTTTGAAAGATTAAACTTAGATTTTTTAATATTTTCAAATCTTTTTATTAAATCATTACGTAAAACTTTTTACTGGAGTTGACATTGTTTTCCTACCGTAACAAGAACAAGAACAATCCTCAAAATAAAGGGTTGTAAACCGATAAGTGAAATCAACATTCCCCATGCAGTGATTTGAACTGATTGCGATGAGGCTGTATTACTGACTGAGCTAAACTGAGAAGTCTTCGAAATTAATTTTTGCCCTACATATACGCACGGGCTTATTCCAATCTGATAAATAAGTAAATTTATAAGAAAGGGATACATATTTCTATAATTATATTATTTGTTACGTACACAATACAAAAAATTGCAATAACCATCTTCAGTCGGGATTGAAGTGAGAGAGGAGTTGGACCCTGCAGCCGACAGTCTTAACAGCATATGAATATATATTTTCCTTAAATTCGCATCATTATATAATCGTGAGCCT
Source organism: Thysanoteuthis rhombus (assembly GCA_963457665.1). Taxonomy (NCBI): domain Eukaryota; kingdom Metazoa; phylum Mollusca; class Cephalopoda; order Oegopsida; family Thysanoteuthidae; genus Thysanoteuthis; species Thysanoteuthis major. The sequence goes on from OY735217.1 coordinate 56,306,462, forward strand.
TCTCATTCTCCTTTATTCTAACACTTTATTGCACAACGTAGAAAAATCGTCTGGTTTATTGAGTAAGAATAAAAGACAGCTTTTTTTCTTGATAAACTTTATTGGATATCATACTTACCGTTTTTGTTCCAATTTTCTGCTATCATTCAGGCAACTTCATAATTCCCTCCTCCTACTCCTCTTTTTAGCGTTCACAGCAAAATACTACTCCAAGTGCCTTTTGCAGTTTTCCGGGGAAGTGATTTTTTTTTTGTTCATTGAGAATTCTGTGAAGACCGGAATAAACAATAATCGGGAGGCGAGTCAGGTGGATGAGTAAAACCCAACCGGGCACAGTGTAACAATCTTGCCTTATTACCAAAGAAACATATGGTCTAGGGTTTATCTGGACGAAGTATAAGGCCGTTAATGTTAACCAATTCCGGACGCTTTTCGTTCATTGCTCCCTTTAATTGGTCTGATTGGGAGCAGCGCTCGTCCGAATGAAAATCGTTTGGTTCTCTGGAAGGAGCTCACAGTTAATCCAATCATACGCACAACATCATCACCTTCTCTGGATGAAGACCGGTCTTTGGTACGGTTAGTGGTGGTTCATTTTGCTTGTCCCACGATATTTTCGCGTTTCCTATTGTTGGGAAGTATCAATTATACTTCGTTCGTTACAATTAGTTTCGAAGACTGAGCATTTAAACACGGTCCAGAGGGGAGTACTTTGCTTAACTTATCTTGAAGCCCCATATCAAAGCGACTAGAATAACCCAAGCTAGTGCAAATGATTTTCAACGATTAATTCTGGAGATTTTACCTTCTGCATCGTAAAACCCCGTTTTTCCTCAAGTAATGTCCTTATTTAATCACTAATAACCTCAACTTGTCTGCTCTACGGTGGAGTATTTTTGTTCAGCAAGAAATCAGCACGAAACTTTGCATACCACTGCTGGACAGGGCCGGATTAACTACGTGCCATAAATAGCATATGTTACTGGCCCCGCAATTTCAGGGGGCCCCGCATTAAATGCCTGCAAACTATCAGCTCCGGTTCCGTTCTTGCTTTATCACTATATTACTATACTGCACTCGACTTTGATGAACGACTGGGTGTTTAAGGTCACCGACTTGAGCCGACTATCACCGTTACTTAGAGTTATTATTTTAATCCAGTAATTCACGGGAGAGTGGTATCTATGTGATACATATATATAGATAAATACGAAGGTATTTGAAACTCAGATCTTAGTTGTGTTATAAACATCAAAACGAAAGAAATAAAGTAACCCTTTCACTGAAATGCCAAGCATATTTTCCTTATTAAATGACTGTATAGCAAATGAAAGATTCAATTACTTTGCAAGTTAAAAGCTATGTGTTTTGATGTCTGGGTATTTTCTTGATGTAGGACCCCCTCTATAAAATATGCCACGGCCCCCGAATTTGTTTTATCCGGACCTTGCTTCTGAAGCGAGTGTTTCATAAATTGGAACAAAATCGTTTAGCCAGAAGCCGAAAATTCCATCAGGACATGGTGATTTCTGATGGGTTAACTTCTTGCATAGAAACGTTTGGTGAAGTTATCTTCACGTTTTCTTGTTCAGGAATTCTCTTCAACTCTCTATCCAATCGGCAATTTAGTGACCAATACTCTGTCCCCATTCCAGAATTCCTTAGCCTGATCAGCATCTAGGACAACATTCTTATCTGTACCTCCCTTGAGAATGCGGAAATACTGCTTTGGGACATTCTCGAACAAACGAATTCGTTGGAATTGTTCACACCTTTACGTGTACCACTTTACTTCCTATGCTTTAGATAGTATTCCTTCAAGTGTACCTTTTTACTTTCTGTGTTTTAGATATTAGATATTGTACCTCTTTCTGTGCTTTTAACAATACCCCTCTAAATGTACCTCTTTATTTTCTGTGCTCTTGATAGAATACGGTTAGTTGTACTTCATTATCGTTTATGCTTCAAATAATTCACTGTCAAGTGTTCCTCGACACCATGTGCTTTAGATAGTATCATCTTCTCTAATTGCTCCACGACAGATGTCAGCATGATAGCATTTTTAAATTCTGTTTGCTTCCTACTTTGCAATTTTTTTTTGCACCCCCCCCCCATTATTATTATTATTATTATTATTATTTGCAATCTCACACCAGTTGCTTGGTGGTAACCGCTGGAGTTTGAGTGACAGCAAGTCTCCTCAAGTCTCCAGCCCTCCTCTCCTAGTACTCATAGGTTATTATTATTATCATTATCATTATCATTATCATTATTATTATTATTATTATTATTATTATTATTATTATTATTATTATTATTATTAATAATGATAATTTTCTTTTTTTTACTCTCTCATACTAGTTGCCTGGTGGTCACTGCTGGAGACTGAGTGACAGCAAGCCTCCTCTTCGCACACTTACAGTCCACGTCAGTGCTGTGGTTTATAGTTTTACAACAGTTGCCTGGTGGTTATTGCTGAGGTTTGAGTGCAATCAAGTCTCCCCAAGCCCCAGCTCTCCTCTTATATCTTCCTGGCCCTTCCTAGCGTCTCCACTGTGCTTTTAAATTTGCTGTTAGGCCATTGCTATCAGCTGGAGGTCGTAGATCTCATATTTCTAGTACTCTCCTCAGTATTCGTGCTGTCCCCAACAGTGCTGTAGGCTGTGTAGTCCCTATCCATCCTCTTGTCCCCAGTTCTTCCAGTCTCGCTTTCAGTGTCTCTGGTATAGTTACGAGTGCACCTACTCATCATCATCGTCATCATCATCATCATCATCATCATCATCATCATCATCATCATATTATTATTATTATTATTATTATTATTATTATTATTATTATTATTATTATTATTATTATTATTATTATTTTTATTTGCAATCTCAGTACAGTTGCCTGGTGGTATCCGCTGGAGTTTGAGTGACAGCAAATCTCCTCAAGTCTCCAGCCCTTCTCTCCTAGTGCTCATAGGTCACAGTAATACTGTGGTTTACAGTTTTACACCGGTTGCCCGGTGGTCATTGCTGAAGGCTGAGTGACAATAAGTCTCCTCAGTTCTTCAGCTAACATCTTCTCACTCCCCCATCCATCATGTCAGTGCTGCAGCTCACATTTCTGCTTTCATTCCCCTTCCTCTGCTGGGTTACTAGTAACATTTAACTTTGCAGTCCTTATATTTCTAACACTTTCCTCAGTATCTGTGCAGTTCCTAGCAGTGCTGTGGTCTGTACAGTCTCAATCCTTCCCCTTATCCCGATCTCCCCCAGTCTCACCCTCAGTGTCTTTAGGACAGTTCCCAGTGCGCCTACTATAACTGGCACTACCCTGGCCTCCATGTTCCACATCTTTTTCAGTTCTCTCGCTAGGTCCTGGTATTTTCCCCGCTTTTTACAACAGTTGCCTGGTGGTTATGGCTGAGGGTTGAGTGCAATCAAGTCTCCTCAAGTCCCAGCTCTCTTCTTATATCTTCCTGGCCCTTCTTAGCATCTCGTGCTTTTAAATTTGCTGTTAGGCCATTGCTATCAGCTGGAGGTTGTAGATCTCATATTTCCTTCTTCTTTACTCTATGGTCTGCAGGTACAGCCACGTCTACTATTTGGCAGGTCTTCCTCTTCTTGGCTACAATTACCAAGTCCGGTCTTCTTGCCTGGATTAGGTGGTCGGTTTGGATGTCAAAGTCCCAGAGTAGTTTGTGGTTGTCATTCTCCAGGGCTGCCTTTGGTTTGTGCTGGTACCACTTTTCCGCATGGTTGAATCCCATTCGTTTATTATTATTATTATTATTATTATTATTATTATTATTATTATTATTATTATTATTATCATTATTATTATTATTATTATCATTATCTACACCAGTTGTCTGGTGGTCACAGTGCTGTGGTTTACAGTTTCACGCCGGTTGCCCGGTGGTCATCGCTGATGGCTGAGTTACAGTCTTTTTTGGTCTTCAGCCCTCCTCTCATCTCCCCCTTACCTATCACCGTGGTTCGTAACTCCACCACCATTTACAGTATGTTGTGATACGTTGTGTTGCTTTGTTTTGTTTTGTTTTTTTGTATTTTTTCTTTTTCTTTCCTCTCCTCCTCCCTCTGTTAGGCTACAGCTAACAGCTGGGTCGTAGATTTCTAGCACTTTCCATTGGATTAGCGCAGTCCCTCGTAGTGCTGTGGTCTGTATAGTCTCGATCCTTCCTTTTATCCCTAGTCCCACCAATTTCGCTTTCAATGTCTTTAGTACAGTTCTGAGTGCACCTACTGTTACTGGTACTACCCTGACTTTCATCAGCTATCTTGCAGGGCCCTGGTATTTTCCCAGTTTTTCATTCTCTTTCCTATTCACTCTATGGTCTGCGGGCATGGCCACATCTTCTATTCGGTAGGTTCTCCTCTTCTTGTCCAAGATTACCAGGTCCAGTCTTCTTGCTTGGATGGGGTGGTCAGTTTAGATGTTAAAATCCCAAAGTAATTTGTGATTTCCTTTCTTCAGGGCTGTCTCCGGTTCGTGCTGGTACCACTTTTCTGCATGGTTAAATCCCATTCGTTTGCTCAGTTCCCAGTGTGTAATAATAATAATAATAATAATAATAATAATAATAATTATAATAATAATATTTTTTGAAAGTCATGAAAATTTACGAAACGATTGCTTATTGTACGCTCACCTCGCTCATTATCTGTTTAAAACTTTTGATATCCTTTTATTCAGTCAATCCACCTTCAGCAGAATTAGGATTTCAAAATAAAAGTTGGCCCACGTCGGAGAGACAGACACTGGCTCCATTATATCATGATCCATTTACATTAGAACGTAAACATGTTTACTGGTTCTAATGAATGACCCTGAATGGACTTAGCATGAATCAATGTGATACAGTTTTGCAGTTTTCAATGTTCTCTTTTAAATCAGCTTTTAAAGTGGCTCGTCATGGCTTGCCAGTTAATTATTGAACAACCGCAGCGTCAAAATTTGCAGTCATGTAAAAAAAATCCATTGAAGAATACATATGACCAGAATAAATCCTATTTTTGACATTACTGGTGCTTTCCACTGGAAACATCGAGAAACATCTAGATTCTGGAAAACAAGTATTTTTAGAGGGAGTTTAGTGGAGTACTGATGCCAATTTTCGAGTCTGTAGACGGCGTGACCAGGAGCTCTGGTACAAACAAACAAATAAACCTGTCAGAATGAGTCCCCCAAAAGGAAAAAAAAAAACAAAACTTTTTTTGCAAAAATCCAAAAACCTTTTAGGAAAGGTCCAGAGTAGTAATGATGTCAATTTTCAAGTCTGTAGATAGAATGGTTAGGCCAGGAGCGCTGGAACAGGCAGACAAACAAACAAATAAACCAGTCTGAATAAGGGCCCCCGAAACGTCAAAAATCTTTTCTCTCCAAAAATGAAAAATAAAATAAAATGAAAAAAATAAGCACTTTTTAGAAAAAGTCTAGTTGAGTACTGATGCCAATTTTCTGTCTGTAGTCTGTAGACAAAACGATATGGCTAGGAGCGCTGGAACAAACAAACAAAACACACAAACACGCGAACAGGCGCACGTATGATAAAAGATAGAATCCTTTGTCACCTTTGATGGTCGCAGTTGTCCAATATATCCTTCGTGTGACAACCCTTGAGTACTTTTAGCTACGTAAAAGCCACACGCATTATTTCTTACTAGATAATCTTCAGAAGAGAATATCCCAATAGACATAAGTGGAATCGTCATTATGACCCAAGCATTGATCGTGAGAGATTATCTAGCCTACTAGTCTAAATTTGGAAAAGACAGCAGGAATAAACTCTATAATATGTACGTTAATGAAGGTGAGTAAAAGACCTCTGGACTCGCGTTATTAGATGAAAAAGACTCTGTAAAGCATGTTGGTAGAAGAAAAACAAATTTAATACATCATTATTTAAGAAATGGACCGAACAGAATGGAGTATGTCAATACCATCGTTAGTCTATCGTCATACGTCAATATCAATCGTCTGTTTTATGAATTAGATGAATATTTCAAGTACTTGAATAGTATTAGGCTACTTAAAGATATTAGCCTGAATATATATTTGATTTGTTTTGAGTGTGAATAATAATAATGATAATAACAATAATTATGCAACGAATTTTAGCCCTGACATGATAGGTAAAAGAGAGAGGAGACGCTAACTGAAGACCTGAGGAGACTTATTGTCACTCAGCCTTCAGTGATAACCACAGGGCAGCCGGTGAGAAACTGTAAGCCGCAGTATTACTGCAACGTATGAGTATTAAGAGAGAAGGGCTGGAGACTCGAGGAGACTTGCTGTCACTCAAACTCAAGCGGTTACCACCAGGCAACTGGTGTGAGATTGCAAATAATAATAGTAATAATAATAAGAAGAAACCTGAAGGTAGAAACAGAATCAAGGCATTCAAACCAAATGCATCAGGACAAAATATGTCATGGAGAAAATTGACAGAACCCAAGCAAACAGAAAATGCCACCAATGAAGAAAAAGAAGGCGGTGTGAAACATGTAAGTCAGGATAGTACCGGCAAGAGTAAGTGCATTCAGGGCCGAACGAAAGACACTAAAAACAAGATTGGAGAACCTGGGGATAAGAGAAATGATTGAGACTATACAGACCACAGCGCTACTGGGAACTGCACGAATACTGAACAGAGTATTGGAAATCTGAGATATACAATCCTCCACTGTTAGCAATGACCCAAGAGAAAGGCCTGGTGGAGACGGCACGGACAACGCCATGACTATGGTGGGTGAGGGCAATATGAGAAGAGGACTAGGAATCCCGAGGAGACCTACTGTCACTCAGTCTTAAGCGATAACCGCCAGGCATATGGTGTGAAAATGTCGTGGACTGTGAGAGTGCAAAAAATAGGCCTTGGGATTTGAAGAGAATTGCTGTCTCAGTCTTCAGCAGTGACTGCAAGGCAGCTCTGTCCCCAAACGCCGAGGGTGAGACTGGAGGAGATCGGGATTAGGGGAAGGATAGAGACCGTACAGACCACAGCACTACTGGGAACTGCACGGATACTGAGGAAGGTACTGGAGATATAAGTACTGCAACGAACTGTAGCTGTGTCACGATATGCGAAAGAGAGAGGAGACGTTAGCTGAAAACCTGAGGAGACTTATTGTCACTCAGCCTTCAGCGATAACCACTGGGCAACCGGTGTGAAACTGTAAATCGCAGAATTACTGCGACCTACAAGTACTAGGAGAGGAGGGCTGGAGACTTGAGGAGACTTGCTGTCACTTAAACTCCAGCGGTTACCACCAGGCAACTGGTGTGAGATTCCATAATAATAATAATAATAATAATAATAGTAATGATAATAATAATAATAATAATAATAATAATAATAATAATAATAATTGATAGGCGAAGGAGAGAAGAGACGTTGGCTGAAAACCTGAGGAGACCTATTGTCACTCAGCCTTCAGCAATGACCACTGGGCAACCGGTGAGAAACTGTAAACCGCAGTATTACTGCAACGTATGAGTATTAGGAGAGAAGGGCTGGAGACTTGAGGAGACTTGCTGTCACTCAAACTCCAGCGGTTACCACCAGGCAACTGGTGTGAGATTGCAAATAATAATAATAATAATAATAATAATAATAATAATAATAATAATAATGATAAGAAGAAGAAGAAAATAAAGATAATAAATGAATAGATTAGGCTCGCACTGCTCTTAGTTGTTACCAAGGTTTGAATAGATGTCACTATTTTTTTTCTTTTCGCCGCCATTATCGGAAAAAGGGAGCTTCCTCTTTCCTTAGGGTTTGTACACCAGAAGAAAGCTGCAAAATTGAATCGACTGAAACATTTTGTTTCCTACGAAATAAATATAAAGGATTAGATCAATCGTACGTGGAACTCTTTAAATCAAAACTGTATTTTAGCGTCAACTGCGTTCGAACCCAGAATAGGTAGCTAAGGTTTCAGATATTCATTACGGACTTTACCACAACTCAACCATTTCCTTTCTTAGCTTTATCCAATTACTACACTAGACTTAATATTTCTGGTGAGAGGAGGAAAGTTTTCATGGTCAATGACCACATTTTTCGTTTGAATAACTTTCAGTTTTTTAAGGTTGATCGTTTCGATTGAAAATTTGCAAGAAACAATTCTCAATTGGGCAAGGAAGCAATGCAACCGTTATGCTCTCTGGTTATCAATCATTTTCCTCGTATTTTACATCATTTCTTTTCTACCTCCTCACCTCCCTTACAATGCAACGAACAGGGCCAAGAATGGAAGAGTGTTCCTTCAAAAAGGGACCCCACCTTCATGATAATCGTCCCCTTTCGCCACCAATCCTTACACTAATGAGCGCTATTGCAGCAATTGACCAAACAACCTAAAATTTGGAATCAACATATTTACTCGATATCCATAAATGTGGGACGTCTGGAACCATCCTTATACACTACGATTTCGAAGCCACTTCAGGTTTTTTCCGAAAAAATATCCTGAAAAAGAATCATAACAAAACATTTTAGATCATTGCGTCGTGTATGGGTAAATGTAGCGTAAAACATCATAAATCTCCGACAAAAGGATTCTCTTCCATGTCTGACAAATATTGCGCAGGCAAAGATCACCTACTCTCGAAGAAGAAGACCTGCAAGTATCACTCATCTGATCGGAAACTTTGTATTGATTTTCATCGCCCACTCGTTTATAATGGTAAAAAAGCAACAATGCATTGAAGTGGCTACCCTATCAATTGAAAATTTCGATTCCTACAGCCGCCCCATTTTCTTTGATTGATTATTCTAATTACGTTGTCTTGGCCAAAGGATACATTCACCATGTAATAACGGGAGATCGTTTCAATATAAGTCTCGATATAATATAGCCCAATCTATAACCATCGGTCGGATCATACATCTTAATGATATATATGATTGTAAATTGCATTATATTGTATTGAAACTTTTCTTTGAGATGATCCCTCGTCATTACACGGTTAATATATCACTTGGCCTAGACAACGTCAAGAGAATGAACAATTAAAAAAAATGGAGTAGTCGCTGGAATTTAACCTGCGACCGATAGGGTTGCCGCTTCAACGTAGCGTTGCTCTTACCACTGAGCTGAACACCATATAATGAGCTTATATGCAATTTTTTCTGCTGATTTATTTGTTTATATTGCTCTTTGTTTGTTTGTGCTCAAATGGGATGATTTGATTGATTTTCTTGTCTGATCATCACGTCAAAACAACTTGAGATGAGTTTGGATATTGTTACTCGTCTTTAAGGATTATATTGTGCTTATTGTGGTTGTGGGTGTATTAATAAGCACAATTTAATCCGCAAAAATATTTTCATAATTATCTTGGATATATAGAAGTTAAGAGGGTGCAGGGGATAGACCACAAACAACTCATGTCATGTAAGGGTGGACCCTTGAACTAGAAAATAGTTGATGACTATATGATATATCTCCTGTAACTGAACTCATCCCACTTAAATGAGGTATCACCAAAACGACAGATAAGAAGTGTCAGCGACACCCCAATACAACCAATTTATGATGACCAGCTTTAAGTTTGAAACTTTACTTCCTCTACAGATTAATAAACAGCAAACAAAGAAATGCTGTTAACAAGGGATCAAAAAAGTTACAATTTTAAAACCCACAAACTAAAAAAAAAACATAACAAAGAAAATAACGTTTTTGAATAGCAATCTGGAAATTCGCCCGAAGAAGCCGTAGAGATAGAGACACAAGCGTGTCCATTTAACGAATCTATTATTTCAATATATATATATATATATATATATATATATATATATATATATATATATATATAGATATATATATATATATATCTATATATATATATATATATATATATATATATATATATATATAGATATATATCTATATATATATATCTATATATATATATATCTATATATATATATATATATATATATATATATATATATATATATATATATATATATATATATTCATTCTTGCCTACCCCACTAGGTCCCTGTTTGAAAGTAGAAGAACATACGCTGACTTGTTTTTGTAAGTATTGTCATTTGCAACACCAGAGAAAAATAATATTCGCAGATACCACAAGAAACAATATAAGTCTAAAAATATGGATGTATGAAAGGAAAGAATATACTGCTTTTCTGTGGAGGAACAAGTTAGGATATATATTCATAATGAAAAGCCAATTCAAGCTTTAATGAAATAAGCTTAAGAAAGACTCTTATCGACTTGAGAGAATGAAGTCTTCGCTTCTTACAGGCTGTTTTCAGAATATTTATACCCCTTTGGGTACTTATGAAGCCAGGATTTCTCCTTTCAACCCAAAATACAACTCCTATATCCTAAACTCGGCTTAGTACGGAATAAGGACACAGGTGCAGGGTACCCAATGATGATCAATCATCATCATCATCATCATCATCATTCTTTTAACGTCTGTCGTTGGACATACACCTTCTCCTTTGACACACTTTTCTATCTTGGGCGTCGCGGAGCCAGTACTTCCTGAACTTGTCTGGCTTGTCTCTCCATCTAATATTCTGTCGGCCTCGATGTCGCATGTGATCTCGGGGGATCCATATCGTGAGTCATGATGTTCATCGGGTGTCTGCCATTCTTGCAACATGGCCAGCCCACCACCATTTGAGGTTTTGAATGGATTCTATGATGTCCCTGACTCTTGTCTTTTCTCGGATGTACTGTGCTGTCTTGTGGTCTCTCCATGTTAGGCCCAGCATAATTCTTTCATGTGCACGTAGCATGGTTCTCAATTTGCGGGTCTGTCTCTTGGTTAGGTTCCATGTTTCAGCCCTGTAAGTGACTATTGGGAGGATGCATTGGTTATACACCCCTCTCTTTAGGATCTATCTATCGATCTATCCTTACATAGGATGAGGGTTATTTGTCATATTAATAGATATCTGGTGTTCAACGGGAGAAAAAAATGGTTTGGAATCACTGTTATGCATCTGAACGAAAAGGAGTAAAAGAACCTTACCGTCGCCCTTTCCATGATAGAGCGTAGACATCTTTCTATGACTGAGCATAGGACATTGTTCGGTGATCGAGCAAAAGGCATCTTCGTGTTTCTGAGCGTAAGACATTCTTCCGTGATAGAGCATAAGAGCATATGGCATCTTTCTGTGACTGGACATAAGACATCATCCCGAGATCTTGATACAATCTAAGAACGTTCATTGTCTGATCGTTTTTATCCTAAACATTGTTCTTGCAAGTTTCAGTACCTGGGGATCCATGTTGTGAGTCGTGATGTCCAGCAGTCGTCTGACATGACCCACGTACTTCCATTTGAGTTTCTCAATTGATTCTATGAAACAATTCAAGGTCTTGTTATAAAATGATTTTCTTCTTTTATTTAATTCTTAGCAGCATTGATTTGTACAGCAATACCTTAACGGCACTACATCAAGACCAGTACAAATCAAAATCACAATCCTCAAGGTACTGCTGTAAATAAAATAGCTTATCACTATGGAGCATTGGTTTGCAAGCTGGTCGTGCTGAACTATTGAAGTAAGTTCGATCATCACAGGGTGCCTAGTAGTTAAGGCCATATGCCTAAATACACCAAGCTTAGTGATCACCTATAATTGAAACAGGGCCACGAGACAAACCCAACTATCTCGAAATTTATTCTTAATGATCGTTTTTGTTTAGGAATCCTGTACAAAGTTCATTTATATATATTGTCTATCATCATTTACAAATGATAACGAATGTCACTTGCCCAGCATCGTTGCAAGAAATCTCGGTAGTCTGGTAGAGAAGTCATTGGAAAATAACGGTATTCGGTTTGAGCAATAAGCATGGAAATTAATTTCACAAAGTGACGAACATAATTTCTTAAAACGGACTGACTCATCGGCCTTTGGGACCCTAAAAGGGGAAAGTCGTTGAGTAAGAGAATCGGAGGTGGGGGGTAGAAGCAAGTGGACTGGAGGTTTTCGATGTGAAAGGTCGTTAGAAACACAATTTGGGCGTGGTAGAAGAAAGAAAAGTGCAGATATTGAGGGTTGGTTGAGTAGAGTGATAGCTACAAGAGAGAGAGAGAGAAGTGCACTTGGGAGACAGAGAGAGAGAGAGAAGTGTACTTGAGAGAGAGAGAGAGAAAAAGAAAAAAACACGGCAAAAAGAGGAACGTATACGGAGAGAGAGGGGGGGGAGAGAGAGAAAGGATGAATGTGCAATTAAGAAAGAAAATAGAGAAAAGCAAGAGAGAGAAAGAAAGAAAGCAGGAAAGAGAGGAAGAAAACAGAGAAAACAAATTATGAGAGAGAGAGAGAGAGAGACGAATAAGAAAGAAAGTGCAATTGAGAAGGAGGGGTGAGAGAGACACTGAGAAATAAAAGAGAGGTGCATAATTTAAGAGAGAGGGGGGAGAGGGCGAGTGGGGGCACAAAAGGCAAAAATTCGGTGAACGGCAGCAAAAATGAGGATAACAGCTTAAATAGGACTTTGAAAAAAGATGACTGTCCAAAATGTCTCTTACGTAACAGAAATACCCACATACACGAAAACCTATGTGTATCTACATATCAGGTACATAAAAGTTGGCCTTGTGCTGTCGTATGAATTATTTCAAAGAGGAAACAATATTTCAAAATGGATCGTATCCTTTATTTTACAAAGATATTGTACACTACGCAATTTTTTTGGGGGGGGGGGCAGACATTGCCTTGCATGACCACCGTCATGCACACTAGTTTCAATGGAATACTTCAATTCCACCAAATTCTCATGACGAATGACGTTGTCCACCAAAACTGTGTTCTCACCAAGTGTCAAGTGCCAGGAGGAATCGGACCCAAGTACCGGGAGGGGTTGACCCCAAGTGCTGGGGGGGGCATCGACCCCAAGTGCCAGGGGGAACTGGACCCAAGTACCAGGGAGAATCGACCCCCAAACACCGGCTGAAACTGGACCCAAGTGCCAAGAAGAATCGGACCCAAGTCCCAGGGTGAATTAGACCCTATCGCAAGTGCCAGGGTTGATCGGCCCCAAGTGCCAAGGTGGAAGTAATAAAATGTATCTAATAGCGATGTCCAAACACACAACGTTGTCAGAGAAGTGATCACTATTATATTTTTTTTAATAACTCCGAAATTCAAAAGTCTTCCCTCGGCATTCGATGTCCACCGATGCACGCACTCCTCTGTGCATAAGGGGCTATATTGTGGAATGATTGGAAATAAGTGCCATTCATTTGCACCGAATATCACTGCTTGAAATGAGATTAAATCGACAACAACTATTTTCTAAGACCCAAGAATTATAAGAATCTGCTCGAATTCATTTTATACTGAATGAATTGCACTTCGATATGTACAATCAAACCACGCAAGATATTTGACTTAAAAATAAAGAAAACCACTCGATGAGAGAAAACCGATATCAAAACTGCCATCAAAAGTCAGCATGTTTCTTCAGTTTTAAAGTCGGTCTGGCTAGTTGTCTGGCGTTGTATGCGTACAGGCCACACCAATGGAGCTAAAGCGCTGAAAATTTAAACTGCTAAGCCCTGTGGCTCCGTTTAAGGCTTAGGTCGTCAACGAAAACCCTCCCGGCAACTCGGTCCTGGGCCGATCGCTCCAACTGACCTTACGTTCGTCCTGTTCTTCCCAAGTTTGCACCCAAGCCAAAACGCCAGGCGTTTCTTGGTCGGCTTCTCTTTCTTTTCCCTTGCGGATTCCAAAAGAATACATGTTTGGCAATGCTGGGTGTGTCTTGGGAAGGGTGTGACCAATCCAGTTCTAACGTCTTCGATGGATTTCTTCCTCTACAGGCTGCTCACTTGTTTGCTGCCACAGCTCTTAATTGCAGATGGCGTCCGACCAGCGAAGTCATAGTATTCTTCTGAGGCATCTGTTGACAAACGTCTCCTCTTTGGAGCGACAGCCGATCTCCTTGTTTCCGCACCATACAACAATACAGGGTTAACTGTAGTACTGAAGATCCTTATTTTGACGTTGGTCGTTAGACCTGAAGATCTCCTGACATTTCCCAGCCGACGGAAGGCTACGTTTTGCTCACCGATCCGGACTTTTACATCGGCATCTGTCCCATTGAGTCTGTAAATAGTACTGCCAAAAAGCTCTCTACCTCCTCCAATGATTTTCTTTCCAGCGTGATGGGGGATAACATTTGCTGTATTGACTTTGAGGATCACGCTCTTCCCTGCGTTGAGTTCGATACCAAGGCGTGCCGAGGTGCGTCTATTGCTGGGTATTAGAAAGAACGGCTTGGTCGTCGATGAAGTCGAGGTCATCTGTGTCCCAAGCGTCCACTGGATGCTGTTTCTGCCTTGAACCGTGGATATCCCCAAGACTCAGTCCATGGTCAACTGGAACAGAAAAGATGACAACAAGCATCTCTGCCTAACTCCTGTCTGCACCTGAAAGGCATTGACAAGTTGCAGGCCATTTACCACCCTGATCCCTACAAGAGAACGTTCACACAAAGTACCATGATATCAAAGTATGTGTAAAACATTTTTTAAAAATCTCTGATGAAAATTACATAAATTACATTAACAGATATTCGGGAATAAGTGACTCACGGGACACAAAAAATTACAAAGAAAGTTTTCTAAAGTATGCAGTGTTTAAAGCTGTAAAGCTCATATTATATATATATATATATATATATATATATATATATATATATATATATATATATATATGGCTTTACAGCTTTAAACACTCAACACATTGGAAAACTTGTCACTTATTTCGCTTTATCTGTTAATATAACTTATGTAATTTTCCCTTTGCTTTTCTCCGTGTTGTACGTATACTTTGTAATCATGGTACAATGCGTAAATTTCTTGTTGGGATCATCAATTGTTTACCATGTAACTGTTTCTGGGATTTCAAAAATAGAACAGTTGTATTAATAAGGCACCTTAGCAGTTTTGATCAAACATCACATCTCTTTCAGCCATAGCTTCTGCCATAATTGTAGTTTGTTATTTTGTATACGATATTATCGTAATATATTGTATATGGATGTTATTTCATACGGCACATCATTTTTTGAAATAGGGCTTACTTACATAGGTTACCCAAAAAATTAACGATGGGTGATCAGTAAGTATAACAATAGACGTGACTCGCTCTTCGTATCACATCTATCGAGTGCTCACCCTTGTGAATATTAAATCCGTTGTATTCGTCTCAATTTCAGACAACATGCGAACCAACTTATGATATCATCTTTAAGGATACTAATAACACAGAAAAACTCCTTCCTACATATTTAATCTGAGAAATTGACAATTCTTTCTGCCACCCTCAAAATTAATTTTTCTACGTATACACCTATATACAGAGAATGAGAGGTAGATAGAGAGAGAGGGGGCGAGAGAGAGAGAAAAGAGGGGATAGGAAAGAAATAGACGGTTTCAAAAATTTAATAAAGCAGAACTCAAGGTATTGGCGTTCACAATGCACTGTTTTGTAGAGAAGCATTAGAAATTGCCTATTTCTTTTGTAAACACCTTGTATATATACAGAGGAATCCGTTTATCTCTTTTTGGGAACAAGATCTTCGAGATGACCATAACCGGCTAATAACGTTACGCAAAGGATGTAAAACTTGGAACAATTTAGATTCAACATCATGAATTCATTGTTAGGCCATTAGATAATGAACATCTTATTTTATCAAAAATAACTCGAAATTTATTATCTTGTTGAATTTATTTAATTAAAGACGTATTCATCCATACAAGTATAGTTTCATGAATATCCTTCAATACTGGAAATTGTAAAGCATAAATCATTCATCATCATCATCATCATCAGTCTTTTAACGTCCGTCGTTGGACATAGACATTCCCCAGGATTTGCCACACTTCTCTATCATGGGCGTCACGGAGCCAGTACTTCCTGAACTTGTCTAGCTCGTCTCTCCATAAGTACAAATAAACACCAATAAAGAAAGCATAAATTCTCGCTCACAAACATTAATTCCGGCATACATTTTCTCTCTCTTTCTCTCAGTTTGTGTCGCTTGTCTTTTGAAAATTCCGACTTTTTTAGTGACCACAGCTCGAGAAAAAGCGAGAGGGGTAACTTATTCATTGATTATCCCCTTTTTCCCAATTTCTTAATTGATCACCCTCAATATGGCTGGCCGCTGAAAGACGTTGGTCACGTGTCAGTTCCTACTGTGTGACTAACCAGACCCGTTTTTCCTTGAGATCATTGGAGTAAAAATGATAAATTTCCGTCTCTCTTTCTCTATATATATATCTTTGTCATGACCATTCCTTGTCGGTCCTGAGGCCGGCTTCTCTCAAACTGCTGCTCAAATAGAAGAACACTTCATACGTGACACAACGTTCCATTCATATCTGGCGACTTCCTCTCCGAATTCACATCGCAACCACAAGTCTTCTTGAAACCTTGTATATTCATTAATCCTCCCTTCACCATATCTTCTTGAACCTTGTTGTATATTCATTAAGTGCCCCCCTCCCCTTTTCCGACAACATTCCTATTGACAACAAAACGCAGATTGACCAGCCTCGTTTTGACTTCTTTTCTTTTTTTTTTTTTTTTTTCTAAATCAAGTGTTGTGTACTTTTATCACTGGTAGAATTCATTATTATTGGCGGTAAAACTGAAATCTGCGCTAAACAGAATTTTCCCCCATGTCGTCGGAATTGAATGTGGAGTACGGACATACTTGAACAATTAAATCCCTATTCAACGGGAATGGGGGAGAAGTTTGCTATACGCAAAATCCAATGGTGATACATGAACGAACAAATACATTTCATCATTTCAGCCGATTAGAACAGAAAAAAAGAGAAAAAATTATATATATATATATATATATATATATATATACACTTAGAAATTGAAGGGTACAACGATGGTTGCACTTTGTAAAAAAACAACGATCGGCATCATCTAAGTACTTGGAAAATCTATGGGAAGCCATGGTATGCAATGTGTGCGTGTGTGAGCATGCGTGTTTAACATTCCGTGATTTACCCTTAACTTCCGGTCTCTACAAACACTTTATTGTTTCATCCCATGTCCTACAGGTCATAAATCGTACAATAAGATCTGATCTAAATTCTAATGAAATATTCATTTCAACAATCTTTATCATATCATATTCAACATTTATCGATAAATCAATTTTCGTTAGTACCCAAAGTGAATTCGAAGTGTAACAAAAAGATGGAATTTCTTTTACTTATATATATATATATATATATATATATATATATATATATATATAATTAATAATTGTGTCATCCACAGGTAGCTGTTTCGTTGTATTACAAGTGAGGCTGTAAACTATCCAATATCCCTTCCGGTACCGCGAGGTGGGACCAAAACTTTCTCTTCAGACCTAGAGGCTGACATTTTGCTCCTACCCTACGCAATATATTTACTTACGCACAATTCCCCATGATTTGCAAGGATTCATATCCGGTGAATGTCAAAATTTCGTGCCTAAAACACTCCCCAGCAACCGGCAATATGTTTTTGATTAAAAAACAGATAAAATTCGTTTTCAATGTCCTTTTCTGAAAAAAAAAGAATGAACTATATATATATATATATATATATATATATATATATATATATATATATATATATATATATATAACCGGTTAAGGAATAAACGTCAGAAATATAACCCACGAGTAGACCTTCTTGCGTAATATTCCTGTTTCTCTAATTCTTAAAACCAAACGATTGGAACCAAAACGTCTGTCCATGATAAATAATGTATATAAGACAAACTGTATATTTATAAATGTGGGTACATTATAAATACAACTTATTTTCCCTTTCCCTTTTTATCTATCTACCTCTCTATCTCTATATAAATGCGAGTGTGTGTGTGTGTGTGTGTGTGTGTGTGTGTAGTATATATACATTACGAATTCTATCCGTATATATGTGTATGATATATATGTATACACTCTATTGCGCCATGCAAATTTTCTCACGTATAATTGATTTACTCTAATTCATTTTCATTGCTAAAAGGAAATCTGTCTTATAGACTAGTGTACAGACTTATGTATACCGTATTAGGTGCCTATCGTGGCGCAATCGGCAGCAAACTCATTTTGCAGACAAGTTCAATATTGTCGGGTGTTCGATCCCCACTACGTGCCTCAGCACTGTAGTTTTGCGCTGTACTAAGCTAAACTTTGCAAACACTTGGGTATCTCATGGAGGGGTGTAATCGTTCACGGATTACTCTAGCTGAGCATTGCTACTGTGTACCGAGCTTAGGCTTCACTGGATAACCTCCATCCCTGGCCTTGTGCCAGATTGAGCTAACCATATAAAAAATTTAAACATATTCTGCATTTGACAGCCTCGAGAACGCATCATTATCTAAAAGAAAAAGGGATGAAAAAACTTGTGTATGTCATCTTGAGATGAGGACTTTCCCTTGGCCAACATGCTGCTGTCATCATCGCTGACTAAAACCTTTTTCATTAGTGTTCCCCGCTGAAATTCGGTTAAGACGTCGTATATTCCCACGCGTCTTATCTACCATCAGTAAGGGTACACATCGCACACACACAGACGCGTGCGCGTGTTCACAAACAAAAATTTCCAGTCATATCCATACGCACATTATACATTGGAGCAAAGAGAAGAACTTGAAATGATATGCAAGCGTATACGCTTGGATGACTCTGAAGACATCAGTATCAGTCATTCCACTGAAGAAAGATAGAAAACATTGTCATTGTCCCTAGTTTTAATCCTCAGTCTACAATTTTCTATCATGATTGTAGGGATAGGTAACAGCTGGCTAAAAAGAAGAAAAAAAAAGATGGCCACGAAGATTGGAACGCGTTAAATCGAAAACAGAAAATACACTTATTTCGTTTTCTGTGACTGTTCTTCTCTTTACGGTTCTAAGTATTTCACTGGGCGTTTTTTTAATTGCTCGTTAAAAGTACTGTATACTAATTCATACATATCGTATCTTGTTCTGTCGACACACTTTTTACTGTATTTCAGCAGTCGACCTTGTTACAAAAACAATCAAAATGTTTTTCTTTGCGTTGGTTCAATTTTCAGTCCAAGTCGAGATAGGGTTGAAAAACACTTCTAATTTAGATGTGGCTTTTTAATCAGTGTATGTTTGTATTTATCGCTCTTAAATCTGGCATTCTATAATGTTTAAGAATATTGGTAATTCTATAAGGCATATACGAGGTCTGTCCGGAAAGTATTCAGCCATTTATTATCAACAAAAAAATACCCTACCTAAAATAATGGAACTATAGTCCTCTCCAAAGTACTCCCCTTTGGATATCACGCGTTTATCCCGACGCACTTCAACTTTTCAACAGTCTGCAAAGTCCTTTTTCAAAATCAGCATCTGCCGTCGCGTTTTCCTTAATCTCGTCCACGGCTTGTAATACCTTTGGGAGAAAGTCAGAAATCGCAGAGAGCTGGAGATTTTTTGCGGGGGGACAACCTGCACGAGATGTGAAGAGTGGATAGAGGTTGGAAAATATAGAAATCCACTCAATGGTGTTCCACTGCTAACTAGGTAACCTCACGGCAGGATATTTATTCATTGCATGCACAATCAAGTCCTATTTGATAGGTTGCCAAGGTACTTCAAAGTCGTACGTACGGTTCCCGAGATTTTCAAAATAGGATAGGAAGCGTATTACTTCAGGGACCAAAACTAATATTTTCTCAAATCGGTCACATCCAAGATAGCCAAACAACTTTTATATTTTGTCTTCCTACGTGTCTCTAGTTGATATTTTGGTGTGATAACCCTATCTATCTTGTTATTTAATGATTGTTATGAATTTGCCATCATATCAATCTAGAAAGTACTCAGAGAGAGCATACCTATACCCTTTGAAGTAATTGTGCCCTAAAATTGAGCTTCTTTCGTAGCCTTTCACAAAATTTCAAGGAGAATTCTTGGAGATATCGTGTTGATCGTCACGGGTGTATACATGAAAGTATATGTTATAAATTGCTTTATATTATATAGAAACTCATTTGATATGATATCCCGTCTTTACACGATTAATATATCAGTAGCCTTAGACAAAGTAACTAGAATAAACAATTAAATAAAATGGGGCTGCTCCAGGAATCGAACTTGCCACCGATAGAGTATCTGCTTCAACGGGGCGATGCTCTCACCACTGAGCTAAACAGACATTGTTAATGAAAAGATCCAAATAACTGCTTTCAACCCAAATTCTTATCTTTTTTTTGTTCTCGATCTATTCGATTCTCTCAATGCGACAGATATGTATTAAGAAATAGTCATATTTCGCCCGACAGAATGAATTATAAATTGCGTTATGTAAAAGTACCTGAAAAAAATGCAAAAATATTTCTCAATCGAAAAACATTCTTGTGTTTAACCCTGAATTCGACCGATTCTTCACTCACCTAATTACCCACCCTCCCATTGAATTTCATTGAAATTCACCGAGTACTTTGGGAGATACCATGTGGACGGACAAACGGACAAACGGACAAATGCCATCGAGTACAAATACCCCTCCAACTTCGTTGAGAGAGGTTAGAGAAACACTTATTTCTTTATTTTGTTATGACCTCTCTGAAAACTGTGGACATGTCTCCAATATATTTTATCTTTGACACAAAGTCAGGCATTGATTTAAAGGTCCACATTTATAAGAGCATATAAAGGCAGTGTACGTATGTGTTACTCTGCGTCATAATCGCCCGTTTCAATATCATTCGGTCACAAAATAAATTCCAGTTCATTTGTTTGGTTGCTGAAGGTTTACAGCTCCCACATGTCTACGCATTTCAAACCATCTCCAAGGTATGGACAGTTAGGTTATTCACATGATCGTACGCATGAGCTGACTATCAGGTCCAACACAGCTTCCGGTGATGACTTACCTCGCATTCACTCAACAACCAAATCGCCATCACGAATCCCGAATTCATGATCCACTGGATGTGGTACGCTAAACGTGTGCTCCAAATACCTCTGCCAAATAGCAACCA
>OY735217.1:56332525-56355025 GCA_963457665.1 Thysanoteuthis rhombus
AAGTTATGGTAAACACGTTATCTATCTATCTATCTATCTATCTATCTGTCGATCGATCTATCTATCTATGAGCCTATCTATCTATCTTTCTATCAGTGGTCAGGAGCATGTTCATTTCGGATGCCATCAAAAAAGATTGAATAGTTATTCTGAAAGAGTATTTTGTACAGCAGCTTTTTGACGGACAATGATAAACTTTAATAACTAATGATTGAAAATATATATTGTCTCACATTTGGAGTGGAAAGAACTTGAAACATCTTATTGCATACCCCCCCCACCGCCAAAAAAAAGGTAAAATATTCAAATCGCATATATTCATTGTAAGTAAAAACTTTAAAGCCCATTTTATATATCATGACTTAGCTACCGATCAGAAAATCTATAGTAATAGCATATTACCCATAAAAATGACAGAATTATTCATGTAGTCATGAATTATACGAACATATATTTTAGTTTGTATGAATGTACCTTTAGTCAGAATCCTTTGTGGACGATATTTTTTGTAATGAATTCTGATTCCATGAGTTAACCCCCGTATCACCGGAATCGTTGGTTTGTGCTTTCAAGTTGCCAGATGAAAAGTTCAATCTAGCGGTAAGGACAGCCTTATTTTCTATTCCCATTCACCGTAAGTAAAGAGAAATTTTTCAATTTCATGGCTCCAGATCTCTCTTGTGTGTGATTGCGATTTTGTCTTTCTCTTCTTCTCTTCCTCTTTTTCTCTCTATCTCTTTCTCTCTCTTTCCCTCTCTCTCACAAATCTTTTCCAAATAAGTCAATACTGAAGAACATAATTCGTATCTAAAACATTACAACACAAAATGACGTATGTTCTACCTAAAGTTTCGCTGCAGAAAATGACATATTTTATATCTAAAACTTCCCAACACAAATGACACATTTGTATTTAAAACTTCCCAACAGAAAATGACGTGTATCCTATCTAAAACATTTCAGTACAAAAATGACATATATTGTATCTAAAACTTCCCAAAGGAAAATTAAGAACCCAACACAAAATTACTCATTTCGTATCTCAGACTCTCCAACACAAAATGACATATATTGTATTTAAATCTCCCAAACACAAAATGACATTTTTTTCTACGTAAAACAACCCAAAACAATATGGAATATTTTGTATCTAAAACTTGCTCTCACAAAATGACATTTTTCTAATGTAAAACAACCCAAAACAATATGGAATATTTTGCATCTAAAAAAATTGCATTTTTTGTCCATAAACATCGAAACATAAAATGACACGTGACACATCTAAAACCTACCGACACCAAATGACGGATTTTGTATCCAAAACATCCCCAGACAAAATGGCAGATTTTGCGTCAAAAATCCCCAACACATTATGATATGTATTGTAAGTCACCCTTGCACAAAATGACTTGTTTCTTGTCTAAAACCTCTCAAAGCAAAATGACGTAATTTATATTTAAAACCCTCAAATAAAATTAAAGATGTTGTATCTAAAATGCACAAAATCAAAATGATATATTTTGTATCGAAAACACAAAATATGAAATGTAAAAGTTACAAACAGAAAATGACATATGCTGTATCTAATTCTTCTTAGAATAATCTGACATTTTTTAATCTAAATCTTCCCAACTCAAAATTACCCATTATTCATTTAAAACATTCCTACAAAAAATGACACAATTTTGTATAGGAGACATCCCAACACGAAATGATATAATTCGTAAATGCCCCCAACCCACAAAAAATTGACGAATTCAGTATACGTTATTTTGTGTTAGAAATTTACAACAAAATATCACATATTTTGTATCAAAAACTTCGCAACACATAATGACATTATGTCTGTCTAAAACGTCCCAATAGAAAATGACGTATACTGATTCTAGATCTTCTCAACACAAGATGACATAGTCTGCATGTAAAGCTTCCCCGCACAAAATGACAGATTACCGATCTAAAACTTCAAAGTACAAAATTATATATTTTGTATCGAAAACCTACCAACACAAAATGACGTATTTTGTATCTAATATTCCCAAAACAAAATTACATAATTTGTATCAAAATCCTCCCAAGACAGAGTGACATATTTTGTATCTAATCCTTCATCACAGAAAATGAAATGATTTTCATCTACATCTCAACACAAAATGCCAAATTTTGTAAATGAAGTTCTCAACCCAAGATGATATAATTTGTATCTAAATCTCCCCAAGACAAATATGTATCTAAATTTCCCTTATACAAAATGACATACTTCGTAATAAGAACTCCCTACTCATAGTTTGTACCTGTCACTTCCCAGCACAAAATGACAGATTTTGTATCTAAAACTCCCCCACAAGAAATGACGTATTATTTATCTAAAAGTTCCCGACACAAAATGACATATTTTGCGTCTCCAACCTCCCAACACGAAATGACATATTTTGTATCGCAACATCTGAAGACAAAGCGACTTAATTTGTACTTAAAATTTCCCAGCAAAATGTCATAATTTGTATTTATAACTTGCCGACATGAAATGACATTTTCCCAACACTAAAACCAAACTTGAAGGCCGCGTCAACTTCATTTTTATCACTTTCATTCAAGACTTTAGTCATTCAGCTACATTTTTCCTGATCCAATTTTCTCTCTGCCATATTATTTGTTTGTACTTATAAATAGAAGACATAAAAGTGTTAAGGTGTCAAAATATCGTAGATGCAATGTTGGTGTGATTTAGGTTGTTTTTCATCTTGACGGTCGTAAAATGTAAAACGATTTCATTGTTGCCATAAATAAATTAACTAAACTATGGTGTAAAGGAAAAAAAAGAATTATCCATTATCAATAATCACAATCTTCCAGTCAACAAATTTGAAATACTGAAAACTAGTAGAGGCTGAGTACCCCTTATCCGAAACCCCGAAAACCGAAAAGTTCAAAAATCCTAATTCCGAACACACATCTGGTTTACGTTTACGCCATTTGCTTGCTTTCGAAGTGTGGTAGCAATTTGATTACTTCAGATGTGAGGTAGCAATTCGATTGCTTTAGAAGTTAGGTAGCAATTTCATCGCTTTCGATATGAGGTAGCAGTTTGATTGCTTTCGAAGTGAGGTAGCAATTTGATTGCTTTCGAAGTGAGGTAGCAATTTGATTACTATCGTTGCGAGGTAGTAATTTGATTGCTTTCGATATGAGGTAGCAATTTGATTACTTCAGATGTGAGGTAGCAATTTGATTGCTTTCGAAGTTAGGTAGCAATTTGATTGCTATCGTAGCGAGGTAGCAATTTGATTGCTTTCGATGCGAGGTAGCAGTTTGATTGCTTTCGAAGTGAGGTAGCAATTTGATTGCTTTCGAAGTGAGGTAGCAATTTGATTCAGGACAAATTTTCAAAAAATTCTCTGCAGTATCTATGAAGATCTTGACTGATCTCTGGAGACCTTTCTTTATATCAATTTCATTTTCATATTTTCATGGTTTGGGGGAAAAGTCAAAATTAGTGTGAAAATTTGGCTAGATTTTCCTTAGACTAATCCTTATCGTTCATAGATTCGCGAGTCCAAACCAGTTTTCTGTTTTTTTTACAATCTTTCTTCTTATTAACTACGCTAAGATTATTAAGACAGGTTTCTTTCGCCACATGTCACTTTTTGTCAAAAGTCCGAGGTAAATGCTATTTTCATGGCTCGCTCGATTTTCTCTTTCAAAATATCAAACTCGTTTTTGAAATAACCTTTCAACTGTAGTAGACAAGGAGTCATTAAATGAATTCAATATCTTTGGTTTTAATAGGTTTTTTCAACAAAATAAGGTAAATCCTGTTTTCTCTTTAGCCTGTGACATTCGTTGGGTCATGTTAGATATGCGTATATAATCTTCTTTTTATTCAGTTCTATGATGAAGGCGTGCATAGACTTTTAAAGAATGTCAAAGTTTTATGGAATAGTACATGACCTGATCGATATCCAGACTTCGTTTGCTTCTCTTCGATCAATTCATTTTGCTTGCCTGAATTATAATGCATTAATATGTATTTATGAAAATTCATCTCTCTCTCTCTCTCTCTCTCTCTCTCTCTCTCTCTCTCTCTTTCTTACACGACACCAAAACATTCAAATTCGTGAATCCAAAATGAAGAAGATTATGTCAACGTAAAGGTTAGCCTTCAATATTTCAACATAAAACGGAGACCACTTTGTGTTTGGTGGGATTCGAACAGAATTACTCGTAACAAATTACTGGTTGAACTGTTGCTGCGATCGATTGATTCGTTTAAATGAGTCATGAGAAGAGAAAAGACCGAATTCTGGACAAGGATATCGACTGGGAAATTTGCAGCATGACAGTTCTCCTCGTACTTCAAATGCGAAGCAGGAAACGATCAGAGCTGGTGAAATACACAATTTACCTGAAAGGTGGCCCTAGGTCACAGAAATCCAAGGAAAAAATTTTGATGACTGAATAATTATAATAAGAATTATATGAATAAAAGAATTTGTCTAAAAAGGCTGGAAACTTTTCGATCAACGATATATAAATATATATATATATATATATATATATATATATATATATATATATATATATATATATATATATATATATATATATATATATACGTTTGGTAGGTGTCATAATTATAGAGACAATTTATTTTGAAACTTATTCCATCTGGTGCTTATTCACTTCATTCATTTACACGGTCGGCACTTCGATCAGCTACATAGTTAATTCCGGTGCTGGACAAAATATGTTTCCAAATAAATCATCACATTCTATTGGACATAAACTGTCCGTTCTACTGATATATATATATATATATATATATATATATATATATATATATATATATATATATATATGAAACTATATCGATCCAACTCTAATGTTTTCATGAGTATAACATTCTTTCCGACGTATGCTGTCCATTCTATTGATATACATAATCTCAGCATAAGGGAACGCCCATATGTATATATGTGCAAATATCTGTGCATGCGATCGCAGAATGTAGAAGGGTGAGTTATATAAGTGTGTTTTCGGATTGTTGCCTTGCTATAGGAAGTCTGTTAGCTCAGAGACGCGTTTAGGCGGCTCCTTTGTTGGATGTAGGTTCAAGTCCTACTCAGGGCTCATTCTTCTTTATTCATTCATGCGATGTAGGACTGTTCGATATTCTACTCGATTCACATCCCTCACGGACGTTCCCACTCTAATGTCTATATAATTATCATATATATATATATATATGGCCAGTGCAAAAGGTATCGGATGCATTCCAAAAAGGTTGTTTTAACGTCCTTATACAGCTCCAAAATTGACAGAATTTCGATCAAAATTTTTTTCTTTTTAAATATTGAAACAAGGTCGAACTTTAAAACGTTATGGAGAAAAATCAGAAATCTTTGGCTCAGTTTTGAAGATGTATGAGGATATTAAACTCTTTGGGAAAATATGGCAGCTTTAGCGGCCGCCTCTTGAAAGTCCATCAACACTTCATTTACAAACATTGAAACGTATCGACTCCCCATAAACCGTAAACCATTGACCCTCATCTGACCTGGTGACATTCATCAGACACACTTGGGTCTAAATGTCTTTAAACATGATAGAGGCCGTCATGAGATCAACGACTTTTGACAGCATGCCGTGTGGGTGTAATTAATTGAAAAGTAAGAAAAAGGGGTGATCAATAGATAAGTCACTTCTCTCGATCGATAAAAAATCTGAATTTCCACAAAGAAGCGTGAGCACTGTCGGAAACAAAGTAAGGAACCAATTTAGCATAAAGTTACACGGTAAATTGAACCTCCTACTGAAAACTTTTATAAAACAAATATATATATATATGTGTGAGTGTGTGTGTGTGTGTGAGTATAGTATAATGTAATTACATTTTCTGCACATCCCTCTCTCTCTCTCTCTCTCTCTCTCTCTCTCTCTCTATATATATATATATATATATATATATATATATATATATATATATATATATATATATACATTCAGTGTTTAAAGCTGTATAACTTTCTTTAGTCATGAGTTCTCGGAATCTAAGACAGACTCACGGACTATGATCCAGTGCTCTAACCATTGAGCTTTCTCTGAAAGTCTCTGATGTCTTTTGAATTATTATTCAAAACACTCAACAGATTTAATCTCATTTCTATCGTATTACAAATGTTGTTTTGTTAATGGAAAACACTAGGGTTCAATGAATAGCCAACTCACGCGTGACTGGGCGATTCGAGCCTACAAGCAACGCAGTCTGAAACTCCTGCGTAAAACTGGAGACATACGTCAACTGGAACACATCTGTCTAATTCTGAAGATATCAGATATGGTAACATTGTCTGACTGAATTGATACTTCTAGATGTTTTCCTTTCTTCATTTTAGCACTCTTCCAATGAAAGTTTGCTTACAATTTGTTTTTATGGCGTACACACTATATCATCATCATCTTCAGTCTTCTAACGTCCGTCGTTGGACATAGACCTTCCCAAAGATTCACCATAACTCTCTAACGTGGACGCCGTGGAGCTAATACTTTTTGGATTTGTCTTGTTCGTCTCTCCATCTTGTATTCTACCGGCCTCGGTTTCGCATGTGATCACCAGAGGTCCATGTTGTGAGTCATGATGTCCATTAGTTGTTTCCCAGTCTTGCAGCATGAGCAGTCCATGGCCATTTGAGTTTTCTATACGTAGAAGTAATTATATAAGAATTTATATGAAATAGATAATTACAGACAACAGTATAAGACGGTATCTATCGATCTATTTTATTCCTATCTCTTATTTAAAAAGTGTATAACGTGACAGCAACTCTTCATTCAAACATAAATTATTAGAAATAACTGATTGACTATTTAACTTTTTTTGTTACTTTTTCTCGTTTGTGTCAGAAACTTTCATTAACGGGATCGAAACTTTGTAAAACTTTCAAAGTAGGTAGCTTTTAAAGTTCGAGATCTTTTGACCATCCTCGGTCATTGTCAAGAAAGTATTATGCTATATAAGGAGTATTAATATTGTTTTGTTTTGTTTTTTTCTTTATCACTAAAAAAGCCTAGCCACAAAGCGGACGTAGCCAGCATTTACAGCGGTTACTGAAAGGCAAAGGCTGTCCATTTCTTTGAGAAGGAATACACTTCTTGGACTTCAAGCCCGTTGTGAGCAAAATTATGGGACCACCTCAAAAACGTAAGCAAATGTCCGAAGTATCTTTATGGCAGGGGATGCGTTCCCTGTTCCCAATTCATCTCCAAGTGACATCATAATTAACAGGTGTGGTCGATTGAGCTAAAAGATTCTTTTCAAGAGGCTGAAGAATACAGTTTTTGCACCAAGGACTTCTTGTAGACCCATCCTGTTTGTGTGCAGTAGTGGTTTTTCGGATTTTTGAAATAATTGCTCAGTGAGACTGCACAATGGCTTCTTTTTTTTTTTTTTTTCTTCCTTTTTTTTTTGGAAAAATTTTGATTTTAAGGTCTGAAATGCGCATGCGCAGTGTGTTTAAATCCCAAACTCAATAAAACCCGTATTCATCAATTGAAATTCACAATTTTGAGACATTTCTATCAATTTTGGAATGGGATATCGACCAAGAAATATCTCGGGGATCAAACGTACAGGCGTAGTGCTATAAATGTGATTTTGCATGAATCCGAAACTCAACTAGAAATCACTCAGTGAGCGCATGTCATTGTCAGGGGATGCAATTGCGCATGGATCTGACCCAAAATGTTATCGTGTATTCAATTGTCCATTGCACATCCTTCTACAAAATTTCATTGAAAATCGTCGAGCTCTTCTGGAGATACTTTGTAGACAGATTTTGGGGGGTTACGACATCAGTCGAATTTTATGAAATTTATCATTCAAGTGTTGTTTTTTTAACTTGAGTAATCATGACTGAATCTGTTCAAATGTTTTTATCCAACGTGAAACTGAAACCAATATATTCTCAATATATATAGCGTCCACGAAAGCAGGTGACGTCAGCGCGTTGCAATGGATTCAGTTGCACATTTGAAAAAAATAACATTTCATCAGATTTAGTTAGGATTACCCGAGTTAATGATAACAACACTTGAAACATGAATATAAAATAAAAAGAAAAAAAACAGTATTAATCATACCTTAGATAGCATTAATAACATTTTCATGATAATGACCGACAATGATCAAAAGAGCTTGTACTTTAAAACTTACTAACTTTGGAAGATTTTATAAAATTTCGAAACCTGTTCATAAAAGGCTTGTTTGCAAACAAGAAAAATAAAGTCATCGTTATGAATGTTATTGCCAAAAGTTAATATATATATATATATATATATATATATATATATATATATATATATATATGTGTGTGTGTGTGTGTGTGTGTGTGTGTGTGTGTGTGTATGTGTATTTGATCATTGTTTATTATACTGAAACTTATTTGACATGATCACCGTTATTACACGGTGAATGTAACATTTGGCCTAGTCAACGTAAATAGAATAAACAAGTGTAATAACGGTGATCATTTCAAATAAGAGTTTCTATATAATATAAAGCAATTTACAATCATTTTGTAGAATCATATATATCCATTTTTGTAACATAATTGTTGCATTGAAAGAAACAAATAGAGTAGACACAGACCGTGAATAAGCAAGACTGGAATTTGGAGTTGAAACAGTTATTTTGGCTTCTGTATTACCGATCGCTGTTTAACTCAACGTTGAGAGCAAAGCTGAATTGAAGCAGCTGAAGCCCGATTTTCTTTTATTGTTTATTCTATTTAAATTGTCCAGACTAAATTCTACATTCACCATGTAATGGCGGTGATCATTTCAAATGAGATTTTCTATTTAATATAATGCAATTTATAATTATTCTGATTCCTTAGTAACGTATATATATATATATATATATATATATATATATATATATATATATATATATATATATATATAATTCATTTCTTACTATTCATCTCTCAGTTTATTCATTAGGTATTGCTCCCAATACCTAGCACCTCCTCTTTTTCGAAGAGTACTCCTTTCCACTCAGGAGGAGTACTGCTCTTTAAGTTCACCTTAAAAATCTTAGCATTGGCACGCTTTTTGTTTTGTACGCCTTGTACCCAGAAACAGTTTTGTCATTCAGGTGTTAGTGTAGGCACCTGAAACATATCACACTATTAATCAAGAGGCAAAAAAGTTCGTGTTGTGATTCCAGTCTAACCTTTTTTTGAACGAATTTGGTTGACGTGCCTTTTATGTATAGTATACATCATGTAATCCATACCTATCAACCTCTTTTGTCTTCCGGGTCTATTATTTTTCTCGAGATTTTCTCTATGCTCTCTTTAATGTGTCCACAAAGTCTGTGTTTGGTCGTTCGACTGAAGATGCTTGAACTGACTTGTTATAGTCTCTATATTCTGGTACTTATAAAAATCATCAAATCTAGCAGAAGTAAACTGACTAACAATGTCGGCCATTATAGTCTTTGAGACATCAAATCTGTCAGCGAATTCTCGTAAAAAAAACTATCATTACAGATGTTATTACTTTTTAACACATGAATATTTCGTGCCAGTTTGTATAAGAATCTATTACGACTAGAAAATAGATACCGCTTATTGGTCCCATGTTGTCCAAATGTAGATCTGGACAAACGGGTGACTTGTTTTTGGCCAAGGTTGAAGCTCTGCCGTTGGTTATGCTTTTGCTGCTGGAGTGAATTCTAGCACCATTAGGTCTCCAATGTTTCGATTCATCCCTGGTCTATAAATATATATTACATCATGGAACCCAACCAAAAGACAGTCCTGCAAACTGAGAAGCATGCAACCTGCTCATGAGAGGATCATGCTCAACCTTACGTGGAGAGATCACAAGACAGCACAGTATATCAGGAAGAAAACGGGAATCCGAGACATCATAGAATCTATTAAAAAAACTTAAATGGCTGTGGACAGGTCATGTTGCAAGAATGCTAGATAACCGATGGACATCACTACTCACAACATTGATCCCCAGAGATCATATGCAAAAGAGAGGCTGACAGAATCCAAGATAGAAAGATGAACTACACAAATTCAGAAAATACTGGCTCTGCGACGCCTATAATAGAGAATTGTTGCTGATCCTAGGGGAAGTACCATGTCCAACGACAGACGTTAAAAAATTGATGATGATGATGAAGAGGATAATTTTATAGGGAGTGTCCCAATTGAGATGGTTTAAGTATTTGACTATAGAATGCCATTGAAACCACGATACGTTCTCCGAATACTACACAGATGGATAGAGATTACTTTTGGGTTCAAAACAGACAAAAAGAAACCGTACCAAAACTGAGTTTTTGAAGCTTAGGGAGACAGAAGCGGGGCTTGCCCCCCCCCCCCCCACACACACACACTCACACAAACACACACTACAACTTATGGGACATCAGCTTCCGTTTCTCATTTTCACAAAAACGAGAGTACACTGGCTATTGAAGCGTGTACGTAAACAGTGAGAGAAGTATTGACTTCCAATCGACTAGCGAAGCGGACAGTAATCCCTGGAGTTACGCTATGGGTAACCAACCAAAAGCTGACTTCGTGTCGAACTTATGAACATTCTACGTTACGCCGAACTTGTGAACACTCAACCAATGTTAATCCCAGTATTTATACTGCAACGGCTTGATGAAATTTCTTTCTGTTTTTTCTGTTTATTCCTCTTTCTTTCTCTATCTCTATCTCTCTGTCTCTCTCTGTCTCTCTCTCCCTCTCTGTCTCTGTCTCTCTCTCCCTCTCTGTCTCTGTCTCTCTCTTATATATATATATATATATATATATATATATATATATATATATATATATATATATATATACATAGATACATACACACACATATATATATATATACATATGTATCTATGTATATATGTGTGTGTATATATATACCCACATATATGTATATACATAGATAGATACATACATATATATATATATATATATATATATATATATATATATATATATATATATATATGTATCTATCTATCTATATATATATATGTGTGTGTGTGTGTGTGTGTGTGTGTACAACAGAGGTCTTTTCAATTAGCGTGCAACGATAGCAAGTACACATGTCTATAGTCGACTTACAAAGTATTTTATTTAATTTTTCTTTATATTATATTATATACTCGTCTGTGTGTTTCACATCTGTTCATTCAAACGTATAATAATACTGTCTGTGTGTGTTAGTGAGTGTCCAACATGTATATACATCAATTACGTATTTACGTTCAGCTGCGGAAAGAAGTAACCGTCTATTCTGTGTGTTTATAGTAGCAGCAACAGCGACGGCCTTCTAGCGTCCGACGTTGGACTCATACCTTCCCCAAGATTCGCCAGACTTCTCTATCATGGGCGTCACAGAGCCAATACTTTCTGAACTGTCTAGTTTGTTCACAGTTTGAGTCGTGATGTCCAGCAGTTGTTGAAAAAATTGAACATGTTCATGTATTAGGCTTTTCGGAAAATCGTGTTTTGGGATGACGGAATAAAGACCTGTTCCAATGTAATTGAAGTTAAAGTTATTCATTGAAAACAAAATCATCATCTCATTACATTTGCAGAATCCTCTCTGAGTGTGCACTGCGATTACTCGACAACTGGCCATTGTACTTACTTAACATTCACCGTATGTGTTACTCAGCAAAAAGGCAGTGCAGTATAATGCTTCACGTTGTTTTTGTCCGTTGCTGTCGAGAAATCCTATGAAGATAAATACATCTAACACTATGTTTTCATTATGTGCCATGTCCTTCCGGGACGCTCATGACTCTCTACAGCTTCCCTTCCCGTTTCGCTCTCAGCAACCCACTCTCATCCAAGCTTTCCAGAATTCTTTCTGCCATCCACCGACTCAAATCCTTCAAGTAGGTTACCCGCTGCCTACTCTAGCCGTTTTTGCCATCTATGTTCCTCGTGAGCATTAAATTCTATAGACCTTCCTTCCATGTCTCATTCTTAATGTTAACAACACTTTCCTTATAGTTTTCAATCTTACTCAAAATTTCGTCATGTGTTTAATGCTCTGATCGGGATATTCGTAACATAACAATTTACCTTATCTAAATTTGTGATTTTCACCTGCTGTAGGCTCGGCACTGGTTTTCATCACCGATTTCTGTACGTTTCATGCCTCCGTCATTCATTGGCAGCAACTGTTGAGTACTTTCCTGTCTTGAGCTGAATTACTCTTACCTCTCATCTCCATGTGCAGACTTCGACCTAACGAAATATTATCCTTTCAATTAATTTTATGTTTTATAAAAGTCAGGGTTTGAAAACTCGACGTATACACAGGTATATACGATACAGACATAGGCTCTCAAAATCAACCGTAATAATCAAATATAATCACACATGCGTCTTACATTGAACTGAGGAAAGCGACTTTTGGTCTTTTTTTTTCTGCCGGAGTTTTTTTTTTCTGTCTTCAGTACGCTATTTGTTCTTTTTTTTACCTGTTGTGTTCTATCGAATGTTCATTGTTTATACAAATAATTGTGATTCATGAAAATCCATACGCGCTCACAAACAAACCGAGAAACAATCTCGTTCGACCATTTTCTTCTTGTCTAATGTCTTCTTCATTGCATTCTTTATTGTCTTTGTTGGTCTTCGCAAGTAATTTTTGTTCTTTCAATCTATAAGACCTTCGTTCTCGCAGGGACTTTGACAGTTTGGGAAATTTCATTTTTCAAGGTTTTAGAGGAGGGTTCTCTTCGAAATTGAAAGTTTTTTTTTCGTCTGATAAGTTAAGCATTGTTGTAAATGGATTGTTTATTAAACAGGAATGATGATTTGTTTGTCACTATCGTCGCACTTTCTCTTGTTTTTAATCACTTGCTGTTATTCATCGTGTGTGTTTGACCTACGCTATTCAATATTTACAGAGAAATATTCCTTGGGGGATCAATCTTCCAAACAAAACTGTTCCAGCAGCGACTGGAGACGAATTGGAGATGGAATGTTGGCGGAAGATTTTCTGTAAACCACCCCCCATGAGATGCCAACACGAGGGAGTAATGGAGGGCAGATCGCTAGTGAAAACGGACGTCCCAGGTAGAATAGCTCAAGAAAGAGAGTATTGTTACCCGGGGTGTCTTGCCAATGCGTTGAAAGTGATCTGACAGAGTGAAGAAAAAAAGTAACTTTACCCTTTGTTCGAAGTCTCTTCACTTCTTCAACATCCATTTGATATCTTGTTTACTCAAAATCATAATTACTCTCTCATGGAGAAAAACGAATAGGGTTAAGTATTTCTGTAGTCTTACCATAAAGACGAGGAAATCACTGGCCATTGGAGATGATGATGAAAAAGAATGAGGGAGGCGTGAAGATCCAAGGCATTAGATCTGGTAATACAGGTGGTAATTAAGGAAGAAACTGATTATATTAGAGTATAGAGGAGACTTACTTTCACTTGACCTCTAGTGAAAGTCACTAGATACAACTGATATAGAAACTCAACCAGTTGGAAAATGAATAATGATAATGAAGAAGAAGAAGAAGAAGAAGAAGAAGAAGAAGAAGAAGAAGAAGAAGAAGAAGAAGAAGAAGAAGAGGGGTAAAATCAAAGAGTTGGTAAACATATATTAAAAGGTAAAAGGAGAAGAAAGGGTGGAGAACAAGAGTAAGAAAAAAGATGATGAAGAAGACTTCATCGGTTCAAGTGTCCAGATGAATAGAGAATTCCGATGAGACGAGTTGATAGAAGGCGTCAGGCTTCTAATACTTGCTTTATCAGTGTTGGATCATTCGCTTCTTTTGACCTTAGGCGATAAGCCGACAGGAATACAACTATGGCACAAACACGAGATCATTATTCAAATGATTTTATTTACTGTAACTTCTGATTTACATCTGCAATCTCGAAAAAAAAGACCACCACCACAACATAGGTTGTCTTCCCAACATCAGATAGCAACGAAACAGTGAAATATCTATGACAAAAATACTGTACAAAAGAATATCTCTACATATAAAGACCACAGTCACCGAATTTGCTTGTTTGTATGTTTGTCTGTTCACGTCGCGTGTGGGGCATAACTTTTACTCTCTTCCTCTCTATAAAACTGATTAAATAGAGGGAGAGAGATAGGATGAGACTGATAACGATGCTTGAAAATCATCATCATCGTTATAATCATCAATCTTTTAACGTCAATCGTTGGACATAGACCTTCCCCAGGATTCGCCACACTTCTCTATCATGGGCGTCGTGGAGCAGGTACTTTCTGAATTTGTCTAGCTTGCCTCTTCAGCTAATATTCTGCAACCTCGGTTGCGCATGTGATCTCTGTGAATGCACGTCGAGAGTCGCCATGTCCATCGGTTGTCTAACAATCTTGCGACATTGGTCAGGTTCCATGTTTCAGCTCCATAAATGACAATCGGGAGGATGCATTGATTGTCCACCCTACTTTAGGATTAATTGGACCTTCTTGTTTTTAAAGGTTGAGCTTGCACTGCCAAAGACTTGCCATCTTAGGGTGATTCTTCGCTTGATTTCTTCTTCTTTTGAGATGTCTCATGGAGATTCGTTGTCCAAGATAGATATAGTGGTCTACTTTCTAGTTCTGCATCCTCCATTTTGATTTTGGTGTTTTATTTCTGACATGGTTAAAATAGAACCATTCTAAAATATTAATCTATCCATAGAATTTTTTTTTTAATTTGAAAAAGTATTTCCTCAGCTGAAATGGTATAATGTGAAGAAGTAATTACCAACAATAATTTATATCGGAAAATTCTTTGAGTGTAACTTGACCATCCAAATAATGATGGCATGTTAGACTAGGTCGTCAGGGGTTGAAGTGATTGGAGTTAACATGGAACCGGAGTGAAGGTGAGATAGGAAGAGGGTGCATTCTGCCTCTATAATGGTTAGTTGCAAAAACAAAATAAACAAAAAACAAATGCTCTGAACGGTATTGAATATCAAAAAGTACTCGCACTGTGATAGGGTCCCATAGGGAACTTCCGAGCTGACTAATGAAACCAATTGGGCCTGCTAGAGGGACCCTCAGGGGATCGAAATAACTGGGGTAGACATTCCAGGTCAGTTACAAATAATATCTGAGCTATTTTTCATAACGGCGTATTTTTGCTGTGGTGCCCTAGTCAGAAAAATAATTCTTCATCAAAAATTGGCATTTTGTACATCGTCAGAAAGGAAATTTCAAGCTGGGTAGAGTTTACAAAAGAGCCATGTGCCTCAGAGCAGGTCATTTTGAGCTATTTACAATCAAGTGTCATAAACCAATGTTTCAAAAATGAAAACACTTCTATGGACAGATAGTTATGACATAGGAGGGGTACTTGTTTATTGATCCGCTGCATTGCCCATCCTCCCACAAAACTTAACTGAAATTCAGTGAGAACTTTTGGAGATATTGTGTGGTGCGTAGCCTACCACTCGTCTTTCCATAAAATTTCAGTGAAATTCATTGAAAACTTTTGAAGATATCGTGGGGGACAGACAGAGAACTTTTAAAGATATTGCGTGGCGTTGACAGTCTGCTACAATGTAGGGAAGATAACTGTGCATGGATATGCTTCAATCACTTCTTTCACAATCTACTACCCAACCTTTCACAAAATCTCTTTGAATTTCATTGAGAACTTTTCGAGATATCGTGGCGATGGACAGAGAACATTTGAAGATATTTTATGCTTACGGACGGTTAGCTGGGACGTAGGGGAAATAATTCTGCTGGGATCCGCTTCAATTATGTGTCCGTAGCCAATTGCCAACTGTCTACAAATTCCATTGAAATTCATAGAGACTTTTTTGGAGATTTCGAGTGAACAGAACGGCGGAAAGAACAGTATGACATCTTGAGCCAGAGCGTTTTATTTAGTTCTGTCTGTTATTTTCACTCACTGATGGTCCCTCTGGCATGTCCAATTGGTTTCATTAGTGAACTCGGAAATTCGTACGGAACCTTATTACAGCGCCAGTACTTATTGGTATCCAAGAGCATTCGGCGTCTTTTGGGGATAGCGAGCCATTATAGTGATATCTTGCACCTCTTCACCTGTCTGCTGCACCTCAGTCTGCAGTTACCTCTTACCATCCCAATCATCGACGACTTAGCTTAACGCACCATCATCACTATTTGGGACGTCTAGGAGCGCTCGAAATATTTTCCAATATGAATAAGCGGTAATTATCTCTTTACTCTACACCCATCTCAGTTTAGGAAAGTTTTTTTTTTTATTGTATAGGAAAGCTTTCCTTTCAGATAGTGGAGGAAACTTGTATCCCGACGGAACCTGGAAATTTCAGCGCCAGGACTAAATAACAAACCTTAAGTCAAGCCCAAACCAACCTGTTCTTGGTGATGGAGAATTATCGATAGCAATGACTAATAATCCAAGAGAAACGGTTTGAGCATTTTCTGGAGGCTTTTGGGTTTCAACAATGATGCGATAGGAAAAGCTAAAAATATTGGAAAGAAAATGGATCCCACATGAACTGCATGAAATGCTCCATGACAGTGCAGGACCCCACACTTCTCAGATTGTGTCTAAACCTTGAGAATTGGGGTATGAAGTCTTGCAGCACCCTCTCCCCTCATTATCATCTGATATTTCCCTGACAGAATATTTTTATTTATCACTTCCGCTAACAAAGCTGGAGAAGCAAATGTTTTCGGTCGTGTCTTCCTGTCTGTCTCCGAAAGTACGACGTGAATTTCAATTAAATTTTATGGATAGGCGGACAACAGGGTGAGGAAGAGTTGGTTTGATTTGGGGCGGATCCAGGATTACTTTTTTCGATTGAGATGTATTCTCCCATTTTTTTTTTCTCCATACATTTATGAATACGCTCGTGGTGGTACACGTGATATTCCTAAAAGTTTCCAGGAATTTCAATGATTTTTTGTGGTGGACGATGAGCTACCGAAGAAGTGATTAAATTTTGGGGCGGATCCATGCATGATTACTTTCCTTATGTCATAGTTAAGTGACCACATCACATGATAGCGCCAAAAGTTAATGTCTTTTTGCACATTATCAATCACTGGAATTGTGTGGGAGAGTGAGAAATGGGTCATGGAAGTATTGATTTAAATTTGGGGGCGGATCCATGTACGATTATCCTCGTTGGCGGAAGTATAGGCTCTCTGATTGCTTCTTAGTTTACTATGGACTGGAAAGTATTTTCTCCCTAAGAAACCCAATATTGGATTCTTTGGTAATAAGGTAATTCACAATTTCTTCTACAAGTTGTATGACACAAATTGAAGGTACGTTAGCTAGACCGAACAAGAATATTAATACATAGACTGTATCATTACATTTCATTGAAATATTTCTGACTAATATTGTTTCAACAATCGTCCTATTTTCTCTGTACAGTTGCTGAAGTCATGGTTTTAATGTAAGACATTCCTCTGGAATATTCACCGTGACTCAAGGGCAAAATGAGAAATTGTGTGAATTGGATTTGATCGTATCACTTTCTCGACGATGTTTGTAGTTCAAAGGTCACATAGAAGTTTGCTTACTTAACTCACAAACCATCTCTTTGTGTGTCAATCTGTTGACAGTAAGAGGTCAAAAAATAAATTAAAAGAAGATAAGGGACAAGAAATGTGTATCTGTTGTACTGCCAATTCCTTTGGCTACATGATCCTCTCTTCTTGCACGTACACGCGCATGCGCTCACGTACAAACACATACATTCTCCCCGTGACACCCGCAGAGTGTAAAGGAACATGCGGGAGTCGCTGTGAACAAGCATTTGGTCAAATACAAAGAATGAGGAATACAGATGTATGAGTGAACAAACGTCTAACTCTTTCTGAATGACCTTAAGTTCACCCGTTTTCCCTCAGGGATGTATTAAATATGTAATAAAATGTGTTTGATAGCGGCTTCGTTTCCTCAGGATTTTGAATGGAGAGAGAGAGAGAGAGAAAGAGACGTCAAGCTAAGACAGAGGTTCCCTTATTATCAAATTGTCTGGGTCGAACAAGGAACACGGTGTCCTTATTTCGAATCGTCCGGCTCCCCGACTAGAGAGACTCCCGTTAGTCCTTTCAAACTCTCGACACACACCGACTAGTGAATGAAATGGATTTTGGAAACAAGGTGCACGGTAATATCTCTATTACAAGACATTGTACGTACGAAAAAACAAACAAACAAACAAACAAAAAACACCGGAAATTGAGGAGTATATACCATCCCCGTGCGAACCCGCCACCATTCACTCGACTGCCAACAAATTGACTCTACAACAACAATTAGCACAACTGAGAACGCGACACTGTTCCATGAAGAGCAACAACCGTTTTTTATTTGGATAACGGGATGTGGGGGTCAGGCAACCCAATTTACCAAGATGACTTAAAAACTCGTAAATTTCACCCATATCACAACTTAGTTAATCTCGGCTCGATGAACGGTGCACACAAATCATAGGAAAATTATTTTGTGTTTCTTTAATCCATTGACGGCAAACCTTTCTAGCACGGAGTGTCGAAAAATGTTTCGAATAATCCTCTTATCGGAGTGTCACTTACATGAATATACGTATTTTAGCTTTAGATAAATGCTTATAGACGGGCAGTCTATTTTTCTGATATATTTATAAACCTAGGAGTTTGATGAAATGTAACTTGAAATTCCAAAATATACTCGTAAAACTGAGATGATGAAATGAAATATAAAGAATTTTTTTAAAAGTCTTTTACGTGTCGCGTAAAAGCCCACGGTGTGTCACTGTTGACCCACGTGTCATAGATCCGCGATCACTGGTCTCATCTAATGTCGGCATTTGCTGCCACCGCTCTCGTTTTCGCGTCGACATACAAAGCGACCTCTGATCTCGCGAGACTTACAGACATAATTCGTTGTTTATGCAAGATGTATCTGTGCTCTACCGAGACCGAATTTCGTTTATGGTGTTTGTTTCCTTTTGTTTTGTTTTGTTTTTTAGCAGTCTTTCATAATCAAATAACATGACCTTTGCAGGCAAAATGGCTACGAAGAGTTGCGTCATTGAAGAATATCACAGGCGGCACGTGGGACCCACAGAACCCAAAACTGCGTAGGGGTTGCCGGAGCTTTGGGGCGTGATATATCTGAGGAACCCTTAGAAAATCGCTGGGGCACGTTGTCGGACCTTGCACTGCCACTGGTGATATCATTCAAATTTCCAAGATTAAGATAAATTGATATTAACTTTTCTCTTGACTTTCTTTCGTTTTGCTCTGAAACGGTCTCTAGTAATCAACACAGATTGCAAATAAAAATGTCCCTAGTAAAACTCAAACCTACACTTCCTATCCGCGAGGCGCCGACGTTTCCGTTGCGGCTGCCTTACCGATTAGGCTACGAATGACGACATTAGTCATTAAATTCTATGTATATATTTCATCCTTTATTATTCTCCAAAGCACCTGATTTACCACGACAGATTTCTCCAGTTTTTAAGCTTGTAAGGCTGTCTGGCTTTGTATGTATGTATTACGCGTACAGGCCGCACCAATGGAGCTAGGGGGATGAAATTTGAACATTTACTTCTCATCCCATTTCAAGGGAAACTTTTTTGTTTTTTTAACACCCCCCCATGCTGAATCAGTCCTTTAAACGTACTTGTTTTTTAAATTCAAACATTTTTAATGATCATCGCCCAACCAAAGGCGTAAGAAGTAACTTATTCATTGATCACTCCTCCTTTTTTTCAACTTTTCAATTGATCAAGTTTTTTTATATCAGTCTCTTCTTCCAAATTTTCACCATATATATAGGTGTGTGTGTGTGTGTGTGTTTATCCATGTTCTCTATGTGCTCTATTTGTTTCTTCCAACGAGGACAATCACATTATTAAGAATACACACACGCACACACACACACACACACACACACACACACATATATATATATATATATATATACATATATATATATATATATATATATATATGCTGGGAAGCTATGTTGATGTAACGGTTTTGTTTTTAAATTCTCGAAAGGGTTACATAGTAAACAACTGATGATACCAACAAGAAAAATTCACAGATAATACCATATCTAGTTCTATGTAAAATAGATAAAACCTATTGAAACCCTAGGTAGATTGCACTAACAGATATTCGGAAGAACAAAGGTCGAACAATTTTGAATGATCACCGTTTAATCCCTCTGCAACCTCTCAAGATGTCCACCGTGAGTCCCTCTCAACATGAGCCCTAAATTTGATGTCGTCGATCATAGGAGGACGTACACATCTTGAAGGCTCTCGTCTCCGTTTGGAAATCTTTGAAACCAATATTCAACTGTACGTTGGTGGACAGTCCCCTGGCCAAATACTTGGTTGATATTGCGAGCAGTTTCCGCTGCTCTACGTCCCATTTTGAATTCACCCAACCAAATTGCTCGAGTTCATTGTTTTCCATCTTTGATTTCACAGCCTCAAATAAAACAGAATACATAGTAAAAAGAAAACGTCCAGCTTGAAAAATAGACTACAGTTCACGCTTTAAAATTATTCCATTAACATAGTTCAATTATACTTTTTCTCTAAAATAAATATCAAAGTTCAAAATAACAAAAAACACAATTATTTCTGTTCTTAATAGAAATAAAAACTGTTACACCTATTGTCAATCTTGATAGAGGCCGGTTCCTGGAATAGGCATTTACGTGGTTGCTTTTCTATTTATTAGAATGTCTCGCCGACGTTAGCATGTTTGTGAGTCAGTAAAAACTATCGATATTGTTCTTTATGGGGCAGCAAATAAGAAAGATAAACTTGGGTAATACTGGAAAAAAAGGCCTTGGTCAAGTGGTCAGATTTGTTTGTCGGTTAGGCAAACATATCGACATAGATCCGGTGTTATGGCGCCTCGAATGATGGCCTTTACTAATCCAACACTTTATCACCCATCGACTATTTGTGCTGATGGCCCTAACTTTCTTCCTACCCCAGAAAGAAAGCGTGAGGTAGCAACCAATTGAAAAGCCATAAAAAGGGCCCTTTCTCTTCTGAATGGAGACTGAAATCTTCACCTCAGTTTGACACCAACCACTTATCGGCTGCCAGGAGGAATTGACCAAATGCAATCGAAAATCGACGGGAGGTTTCTTGAAGGAATGCTTTCACCTCTAATGCTCCGATGAAAGACAGAGAGACGTATGGAATAAGATAGATAAAAAGACAGAAAAGAAAAGACATATGGAATGAGAGAAGTAAAAAAAAAAAAAAAAAAAAGAAAGAAAGAAAGAAAAGAAAAGACCCATGGAATGTGAGAAATAGAGGTGAAGAAAAAGAAAGAAAGGAAGAAAGAAAGGCGAATCGAGTAGAATGAATGATACACTTGAGAGAAAGAAAGAAAGAAAGAAAGAAAGAAAGAAAGAAAGAAAGAAAGAAAAGGCCCATGAAATGAGAGAAATAGAGGTGAAGGGAAAGGAAGAAAAGAAGGAAGAAAGACGAGTCGTGTGGAATGAAAGATATACTCAAGAGAAAGAAAGAAAGAAAGAAAAGAAGAGACCCTTGTAATGAGAGAAATACAAGTAGAGAGAAAGAAAGAAAGTTGAGGCGTGTGAAATGAAAGGAATAGTAGAGAGAGAGAAAGAAACAATGAAAGAAAAAAAGGAAAGAAAAGACCCATGAAATGAGAGAAACGGAGGGAAAGAAAAAGAAAGAAAGGAAGAAAGAGGAGACGTGTGGAATGAAAGAAATAGCCAAAAGAAAGAAAGAAAGAAAGAAAGAAAGAAAGAAAGAAAGAAAGAAAGGAAGGGAGGGAGGAAGAAAGAAAGAAAGAAAGAAAGAAAGAAAGGAAGGAAGGGAGGAAGGAAGAAAGAAAGAAAGAAACAATCCGATGGGTTGAGAGATTGATTTGCCTCCGGCACCAAAATAGCAATTCTGGGGTCCTTGATGTGAATGTGTTGATTATCTTAAAAAAGGAAAGTGTCCGTTAGATCTATCAAGATGAATGGCGTTTTTAGAATTTCTAACCACCCACCGGAGAAAGAATTGATAAACAGATCGACAATCTCTGTGTGTCCATGTGAATCGAAAATGTATCCATGTTTACACACGTGCAGTCAGACATCCAGTTGTCCGACCTTTCTTTGATCCGACCAAAATTTGATCAAAAGGTTTTTATTCATGTTTAGACTTTCTCAATTTGTCCTTCTTAAAGACACTGTACTTGAATAATAAGTGGGAAAAAGTGTTTGGCTGAGTCGTTACAGCAGATTCGAACCATGTAACATGATAATCCAAGCAAACAAGAAATACGACCTTTCACAAGAACCATGGGAGGTCGAACTACTGGGTTGATGGGGGACTGATGTAGGTGGATATTTCGTACTAATTACGGGTTCGACGTTCATGCTCACGTACAAACCACGATACAAAATTTTAATGTTGAAAGCAAAGGCTGGCTTGCTCTATCAGAGAGGTAAATGCAAAACT
>OY735217.1:56357525-56415025 GCA_963457665.1 Thysanoteuthis rhombus
TTTCAGCGTATATCTCTTACTCAAATCTAGAGAACTTTGAATGGAGCCACCGGTGGTCATCTCGGTAATATGAGATTCTCCTGATCCAGCTGGTGCGTGTCATACTATGGGAGACGTAGTTCTGAACGGAGATGCTCTTTGAAAAACCGATTTCATTGGCAAAAGGAGAGAGAGTGGGGGAATGAGAGGGGTGTGAGAGAGAGAGAGAGAGACTTGTGGTTTATTGGAAAACTCTAGGAATTAGAGATAGGGAGAGAAAAGGAATTAACTTAGTTCGAAGGCCAATTTGAATGTTGAAAGGAAATAGAGAATGTGTACAGATGAACATATGGAAGGCACATACAATGTGGTAGTGTTATTATAAAAACTTCAGAAATATTGAACAAGAATATTTTAACATAAAATAGACAAAAATGTTTATGCTGTGGTATAAAACAACAATTTATAATGACATGTACCCACCTGAAACTATACTTTGTAAAATAAGATTGTTCAATTTTGATCTACATCTATATCTTCTGTCTATTTCATGTCGAAATATCCTCGTTCAGTATTTATCAGGTTCTTACAATCATATTACCACTTTGTGCAGGTTCCTATTTTCTTTACTGGTCCTGTTTTCTTTATTTCGAATAGAAATTCCATCAAAGAATAAATATGATCAGAATAAATTCTACTTATGACACCACTGGCACTTTCCACTGGACAACATCTAAAAATAGAGTAAAAGACATCCAGAATTATCTTGATTCCGCACGTTACTAATAAATGCGTCAAAATAAAGCCCCAAACGTTTTTTTTTTTCTTTTTGCAAAAATGAAAATAATCTTATTCGAAGGAGTTTAGAGGAGTACCAATACCAAGTCTGTAAACAAAACGGTATGACCAGGAGCCCTGGAACACACGAACAAACACATGAACACAAACACGCACATATAAAAAACGATATAGCCCTTGACCATCTTTGATGGCTAAGGTGGTTCAATTGTTATATGGTCACAAATTACAGAACTATTGTTTTGTTATGTTTTTTGCCGTTTTTTTTAAACATTGCAGGGTCAAATTATGTGTGTATGCTAAGTTTGGCGTAATCCACTTCTACAGTTTAGGTGTGCGCTGTGTCATATCAAATTTGAAGTAAAATTTTCCTAAAAATGTG
The DNA here is from genome assembly GCA_963457665.1 of Thysanoteuthis rhombus. Classification (NCBI taxonomy): domain Eukaryota; kingdom Metazoa; phylum Mollusca; class Cephalopoda; order Oegopsida; family Thysanoteuthidae; genus Thysanoteuthis; species Thysanoteuthis major. Next base: position 56,358,685 of record OY735217.1, read on the forward strand.
TACGTGGCATTTTTCATTAATTAGTTGATTTATTAAAATTAATCGATTAAAAAAGGTTACTTACAATGTCATTACAAGATGACATACATTTTATTAAATGGTTGAGTTTTATCAAGTTATTACAAAATTGAAGTATTCACTTTAAAAACAGAGCACTAAATGCGACTGCCCGATATACACACACACAAACATATATATATATATATATATATATATATATATATATATATATATATATACTCACACATACACACACGCATATACATATAGATATTATGTAAAGTAGGCTTTTTGTATACTTGACGGATACAATTTGGTACAAGAGACAAAAATCTAGATTCAATTGCCAGTATACAAAAATGTTGGGTCAGTAAATAAAGAGTTACTAAGATTAACAGTTTGGTACAAGGCCGCTGATATTGGGTCCCCGGTGAAGATCGGACCCACTATACAGGGTTAATTAGCCCACTAACCATTACTATGTAGAGAGGTAGAATTAGATTGATCCCATAACACACTTGTCGGGCACCCAGTGAGGATAGAGCTCACTTCACTAGTAATGGTCTGTTAGACTACGCATTACCCACCCGTCCAACTTAATTGATTTATTTAGAACTTTGAACCACGAATCGTTAAATCTTACAATTCTATCTTCCACCAGATGCAGAAAAGAAATGTCAGCATCTTGGAATCAGTTCATTAAAGCCCTTTTCTTTCATCATCATCATCATCATCATCAGTCTTTTAACGTCCGTCGTTGGACAGAGACCTTCCCCAGGATTTGCCACACTTCCCTATCATGGGCGTCACGGAGCAAGTATTTCCTGAACTTGTCTAGTTCGTCTCTCCATCTAACACTTTGCCAGCCTCGGTTGCGTATGTGGTCTCGGGGGATCCATGTTGTGAGTCGCGATGTCCATCGATTGTCTACCATTCTCACAACATGGCCAGCCCCCCCCCCCGCCATTTGAGATTTTCAATGGATTCTATGATGTCCCTAAGTCTTGCCTTTTCTCGGATGTACTGTGCTGTCTTGTGGTCTCTCCATGTGAGGCTCAGCATTATTCTTTCATGTGCACGTTACATGGTTCTCAATTTTCGGGTCTGTCTCTTAGTTAGGTTCCATGTTTCAGCTCCATAATGATAGATGAACTAAACGAAGAGAGCAAGAAAGTTGGCCTTTTCTTTAGCGATTGTTTATTTACTAAGCTTAGTCGGGGGCACATATTTCTTTTTATCTGTTCCATGTTTCGTTCACTTTATATTCATGCTTCTCGTTTATTTCAATATTCACTTTTTTTCTGGTTTTCATTCAATCATTCGCTAAATCCATTCATTGTATACTTCATTTTATTTTTTTCTCTTTTTTTTTTTTTTTTTTTTGTTATCTTTCTTTGGAATATCCTGACAGTTTCATATGAAAAAACTCCCCTGAAAATGACCCGTTTTTTAACTTTCAGGATTCCACACACATGCACATATGCACACACACACACACGCACACACACACACACACACACACACACATATATATATATGTGTGTGTGTGTGTATGTGTGTGTGTGCATTTATATATATATATATGTGCATTTATATATATATATATATATATATATAAATGCACACACACATACACATATGCGCACGCACACACGCACACACACACACACACACATATGTATATACATATATATATGTGTGTGTGTGTGTGTATGTGTGTGTGCATTTATATATATATATATATATATATATATATATATATATATATATATATGTAATGTGTATGTGTATGTAGAAAGGGGGAATTTATTTACAATTAAGATAAACTCAAAACTTAGATTTAAGCAACTATTTGTTCAGTTCAGAAAATAGATGAAAAGCTCTTTTTGAACGGTTGCTGCATCTGAAAAACAACGTTCCCGACCAGACCATCATTTTTTTAAAGATGAACTTGCAACTGCATCCGGGTGATAACCTTAAGAGTGGACCTTCTGGCGTCAAAGGAATATTCTGTGGTACGACGAAAACAACAACAACAATGCCATTACGCCTATTAACTATAATTTGATTCTATGGAAAAATTCGGTGGAAAAAAAAACTGACTGATTCTCTTTTTCTCTCTGTCTCTCATTTTTTTCACTCTCTCTTCCTCTCTTTTTCCCTTTCTCTTTCTCTTTCTCTACTCACAAAACATTTCAAGTCTGTAAATTGGCGCTTGTGAACGCTGGCGATGTAGTATATATTCTGACAAAAATCAGACAATTCTCGAGGCAGACACACATTTGTATTTACTGAACTAATCTTGAAACGGCACAAGGCCAAAGCTGATCAGCAGAGTTTTCAGTGTTAACAATTAACATTCGAAAACCCAGCATTTACCTGGGTTCGAACACTAACCTTTTGCATCAGTGGAAAATACTCAACTATTTCAACTACATGTCAGGCCCACAGTGTTTTAATCATTATCAGCAGCAGTTTTCAAAAGTCTGTTGTCTGACGCAGACCTTCCCCAAAATTCGCCAAACCTCTCTATTTGTCTAGCTCGTCATGCCATCTTACTTTCTGTCGGGCATAATTTCGCATATGATCTTTAGGGATCCATGTTGTGAGTCTTGATGTTCATCGGTTGTCTGACATTCTTGCAACATGTCCAGCCTATAACCATCTGCGTTTTTCTAACAGTTTGTTTATCTCGCCTTCCTCTAATATACTGTATTTTTGTGATGTCTTTGAGTATGATTCTCTTATGTGCACGTTGTATGGTTCTAAGTTAATTTTTTGGTTAGGTTCTATATTTCATCTCCATAGGTAACTATCGGGTGGATGCTTTAGTTTTAGACCCTTCCTTCTAGGACGAGTGGGATTTTCTTGTTCTTAAAAGTCAAGTCTGTTCTACCAAAAGCTTGTCATCTTGGTTCTTTGCTTGATTTCTTCTTTTGAAGATTTCATAAAGATTCGTTGTCTTAGGTAGAATTAATGGTATATCTTCTTCGGCTCTGCAATTTCGATTTTGATCGTTGTATCTTTGTCATCAATATATTTGTGGTACACGACATTCTTTCTTTCTTCATTTAGTTTGTTTAGCATTATTTTGAGAGATCATAAAGTATCTCATCAAAAAGGACGATGTCATTCGCAAATCTGATGTTTCTTAGGTATTCGCTATCTTTCATGATTCGTGTTTCCCGTGTAGGTTCCATAGGATTACTTAAAGGCTGACCATGAAGACTTCGGGTGAACTGATATCACATTGTCTCACTCCTTCTAGTTAAAAAGGCTAAGAGTCTTTCTGTAGCCCGATGAAGGAACTGAAGTGTCGATACGTGTTCGAATGCATAACATTGTCTACAGAAAAAGAAGGCTTTTTCTATAGTGTTCTTCTTCGACTTGAACTGTTCTAGCCGTCGAGGAATTCGAGAAAATCATGGAGTCAGTGGAGACATTGACTAAAAATTGACCAGAGATGGATTTTCTGCGATGCACTTCCAGAAACTAGAAAACATTCAAAGAGCACAGATCTCTACAAACACCATTTTCAGGAGAAGTAATTCAGTCACTTCTTTCGTGACCCATTGTGAATCCTTCAACAAAATATCATTGAAATTTATTTAGAGCTTTTGGAAGTATACTTTAGACCGACACGAAATTTTAGTGAAATCATGTGGTGTGTAGATATAACTTCAACGCACGGGAGGTGGCCTATTGTCCATCCTTCGACGGAAATTCATTGATATATTTTGTAGATGTTACGTGGACAATCATTAGTTTATACATATGATGAATTTGAAAAAAAAGGGGAAATATGTCACAGTCAAAAAAATCCCTGGATCTGCCCCATATTTAACCAATTCTTCCCTTGCCAATCTTTCTGCAAAGTTACATTTGAATTCCTTGAGTACTTTTGGGAAATATATGGAAAGACGGAAAGATGTTACCGAATACATATACATCTCTTACTTGGTATATCAATCATACAACAAGACAAGAGATTGAAAGATTTCAAACCAATTCGTGTCAACTAACTGTTTGCTATGAATAGGGATATGGGTGTTAGCCTACTTACAAGATGCTTTTGCCAAAAATTTTCCAAATGTTGTATCAAGAACGGATTTTTCTTGACGGGAGTGTCTGCAGTAATATAGTACCGTGAGAACGGCGTCCCCTCACTTGTTGGAAGGACGGGAAACGGCGTTCCCCCACTATCTATATACTTCAAAAAAATCTCTGTTTGAAAACATTCTGATAAGAAAAATTAGCGAGTATGTGTCCAAAAACTCATCATTCATAGATCTCAGATCGTCTTTGAAATTGGTTCAATTTTGAAAAAAAAAAATCGGAGATTGGGGGGTGGACAGAACATGTTGTTCTGTGCACCCCCACGCTTTTTAGCACTTCACCACTGGTTCTTTGCCTTTCAACCAATAAACTTGTGCCGAAACGGCCCTTTCAAGGGTAATCTGTGCTGCGAAAGGTGGGCAACATATCGACAGTACAAATGATTAACCAGGTACTGTGGGCCTACTCAGCAGAATGTAAAATCAAAGCAAAGTGAGAGAGGTCGAATAGAGTAAACTTTTGGTAGACCATCGATACCCGATCACTATAATGGGCAATTTTTGTCCGGAACGTATCCAGCCATTTTAAATTTTCGAGAAACAGTTGCGCAACCAGGATGAAATTCGGTGACCAATCAGAGGGTATCGTACTGCGCACGCGCGAACGGACACTCTCCTACAGTGTGTATCAGTTATCAGTGAGATGCCATTGAGTGATCTTGTTTGTGTGACCTTTACTTTCCCAATGATTGAGCTAGTCATTCTTCACGTTGCGTAGGGGTTTTTTTCCAAGCAAAACGCCACATCATCCGCGCCTGTCACACCCCTTCCACTGGCTAGATTTGGCATCATGTGACCGTTGGCGATAATAAAGAAAATGCATCGAGGCAGCTGATGGTGATCCTGGAGGAGGATGCCATCGTCAACGATAGGTAATTTTTTGTTGGTATCAAATAGCTGTATACTTTCCTGACAGACGTCGTGTACAAATAGTGCAATAGCCACTTCTTGTGCTAACACCGAAGTTAAACAACGTCGAACCTTGTCAGTACCTAGATGGGTAACCAGCTTGAAATGCCAAATGCAGGTAACAGTTAGGGATCATGTAGCTCTCTACGACCCCGGTAATTCCTCTAAGGGGGAAACCTATCTCTGCGATACGCTCAATAACGCAAGACCGAGCCTTATGACTGGTCTGGCTGCGAGCGACAAGAAACGAATGGATGGTCGCGTCCGGGCTAAACGAGAGGAGAGGCTTTTTCAAATTTCAATTTTCAAATCGTCTCACACCCCTTGCAGCAGTAGAAGTTGCAGCGAGCACCGTAAACCGAAACTGTAATTGCTCAAAAAGCAGAGGAAAGGAATGTGCGGGAATATTTGCTGGTCGTTTCATATATGCGTTCCAGATCAAATACACATCAGCGCCTGGTGACGTGTCACTAACTGGTCATGTGCCTCGCGAAGTCCCGTGTCATTTTATCACAGCACGTTAACAAATACAACAGAGATGTCCTTTGGTCTCATCATCTATGATCTCTTTTCTCATGCCACGTTGCTGCCTATGTTATCGATTATGGCTGCTTAATTATGTATTATAAAGCCTTCAGTTACTGCTTAATTTTGTATTATAAAGCCTTCAGTTGACTGCTTAATTTTGTATTATAAAGCCTTCAGTTGACTGCTCAATTTTGTATTATAAAGCCTCCAGTTGACTGCTTAATTTTGCATTATAAAGCCTTCAGTTGTCTACCACGCCGATAATAACCTAACAAATAATTTGTTTTCGAAATAGCTCTTAACGACGGTAGATGAAAGTGAGAATGATAAATACCATGTCTGTTGCACTAGAGGGGAGAGTTGATAGAAATACGAAATATATTGATTATCCACGGTTTCATTGAAGCTGACTGAGGATGCAAATCAGATCTCGGGTGTCAGTGTAAGGTATCGCGAGATTTCAAAAGAAAAGAATTCAAAATAAATAAACAACAGCTGTTGATGAGGAATGGAAATCTTTCTACTCAATCGATGTTTGAACGGGATTAAAGTGCTTGCTTTACGGTTGGTTAGAAAGATGCCATTCATATATCGATTGCGTATGTTTCTCCACTTTGGCTCAAAAGCTCACGATTGGACCTTTTTTATCATTACAAACGCAGTATTATTTATTGAGCTACCATCATTCATTAACATGCTCGCTCGCTCGCTCGCTCGCTCTCTCTCTCTCTCTCTCTCTCTCTCTCTCTCTCTCCTATCAAACTCACTCTATTCTCTCAAACTCTCTCTATTCTCTCAAACTCCAGTAAAAAGTCTGAAGTCGATTTGTTTTTCAACTGTAACAAGAACAATCCTCACCCAAATTAGGGGTATAAACCGATATATAAAATCCACATTGCACTTATCGTGATACGAACTCAGAATCAACTGATTACTAGGAGGCGGTCTCGCTGACTTAGCTAAATTGTCAAGACTTGGATATTGACGAAAATGTGTCTTACACATATGCTAGGACTCATTTAATTCTAATGATTAAGTACATTTATACAAAATTATAATTATATATATATATATATATATATATATATACTTATCATAATTTTACTATACAAAAGTTGCAGGAATAATCTTCAGTCAGAATAGACGAAGGAGTGAAGTTTGACCCTGCAGCAGATATCCGTGTCTTTCTCTATTTCTTATTATCACATAGTAACTTTTCCCACGAACTATATTCCCCACTCGCATTTCTCCGTCTATCTATCACTCGCTGAATTAATGGATTTTCTTCTATAAACTAGAAAGTATGTCCTCTATCTATCTATTTATCTATCTAGACTTGGCCTTCTCACTTTGTTTTCGTTACTTCAGTTTTTATATTTACTCATTGGAATTTGCTTATAAACTCTAGGTTTACCCTCTCTCTGTTTTCACCCTCCCTTTTCTTCTATACACTTCTACAGAATGATATTTTCCCATACTCTCTCTCTTTCTCTTATATCTATCCATCTATCACCCTGTCTATCTCTCTAGCTTTCATTATATTTACGCAGTGGAACATTTCTTTATACTATAGTCTCTCTCTCTCTCTCTCTCTCTCTCTCTCTCTCTCTCTCTCTCTCTCTCTCTCTCTCTCTCTCTATCTCTCTCTCTCTCTCTCTCTCTCTCTCTCTCTCATATCTATCCATCTATCACCCTGTCTATCTCTCTAGCTTTCATTGTATTTACGCAGTGGAACATTTCTATGTACTATAGTCTCTCTCTCTCTCTCTCTCTCTCTATCTCTCTCTCTCTCTCTCTCTCTCTCTCTCTCTCTCTCTCTCTCTCTCTCTCTAACTGGAATAAGTAACCCGAACTCGGGGAAAATCAATCCATTCTCTCGAAGAGATATCATAGAATTACTGTTGTTTTGAGTTGGGAATTTTTTTTCCATCCTAATTTTGCGAGGGAAGTCATTGCAGCATGTTTTCCTTGTTTGAATTCTTTGATATAAATGAATGTTGTATGTGATAGCTCTGCAAGGGGGAATGGGGGTCTGGCAGCTTCGCCCCTGACCATACGACGCACACTGAAAACTAGTTAGCAACCATTAACCAAGACGGTCGCTTGAACTGTCAACATTGATTTCTTCAGTTTACACGTTCGTCTGGATGACTTTGTTGTAATGATTAAACAAAACCCGTTGTTTTGCCTCTTTGAGGAAATGAATCGGTTTCCTCTTCTCTTATTTCTTGAAATGTTTTTCTCGGTGTTTATTTTTGATTAAGAGAAATGAAAGGAACTCGTGTGATTCACGTATCGGTAGTCCACCCACGTTGTGAAAGTATACGTATCACACCCACGGGTTGTACCGATGCAGTTACAGGACTAAAAATTCAAACATCTACTCATTATGTCAAGTAAAAACGTTTGTGAGCTTCTTTTTTTTTTTCGTTTTTTGAAATAAATAAGTTTGTAGTGGATGGTTTGGTTTGCAATGTAAAATTATGCTAAATTGATCCCTTAGTTTTTGGCCAATAGCAATCACGCTTGCCTTTGAAGATTCAGACATTTAGTGATCATTTCCCCAACAGAAGTCGGGAGAGGTAACTGATTCATTCACCACTTTTTTTTTTAAATTTCTTAATTGGTCACCCCAACACAGCATGCTACCAAGACACTTTAGTCACATGACGGCTTCTGTTGAATGACTAACCAGACCTGTTTTCAGTCGAATCACTTCAGAGGACGTTTTAGTTGTTTTTTCATGGCATACATTTGCAATCTGACCTTTTTTTTTTTAATCAAAATTGTCCGAAAAAATCTCATCGAGAGAAAACACTTCAAGAACATTTCCAACCACTTGCAACTTAAAATCTATATTTTTGACTATTAGCACTGGTTAATGCTCAACTATCGAATCACTGTAGCCACACAAATGACCTGCCCGACCAACCAGTCGAGTGGGCTACAGATTCTTCTCTCTTTGCTCGTCTGTGTGCGTATGTGCGCATCTCTGTACGTTTCTGGGCCTTCCTGGTGAGATTTTGGGGGCTACAACCTTAGAAGCTTGCACTAAGCACCATCATGAATTGTTTTGTTTTGTTTTGTTTTTTGTTTTTTGCTAAAAGCGCTTTTTCGGGTCTCTATGGTTATTTTGGACCAACAATGTCCAAATTTTGTCTTGGTAATTTTCTTTTAAATAATTTTGGATAAAAAGATCTATCTTTCAGATAATTTCTAATATTCAATACATAATTAGTTCTGGTACACGAGCGGTATACAGTGATTCATTTATGCAAGGTACAGATATTCCTTCGTTTTTTTTTTTTTTATTGATTTTCAAGTATGAGAATTAAGCCTGTTTAATTTTATTCCTTTTTCAAAATATACTCCAAATACCTCCTTGCGATTTTGTAAGAAGAAAATGCCAGAGAGGTAAACATGTGTTGACTCTACTGCAGTTGTGACTTACAATGAGGTCCATTTCATGTGACACCAACTGAGAATGCGTTGATATCTTTGTCAGTAATATGATCATTAGTATTTATTGAGCTTAAGGTTGGTAAGTGTCGATAAACACGGACATGAGTGCATCGAAAGTTAATCTTATAGATCATGATTGTCTATATGAGTTCGTTCATTCGTCTGAGGACTTTCATCATACAATTCTTGAGCTCTGCTGATACCGATGATATCTTGAAAGTGGATTTTATTGGAGGCTAAATGCTTATTGCATAAGTTTATTATAAAAATCATGTCAACATCAGTAACAATAGTAAGAACTGTTTTTTTTAACGTGGCGTTAGTGACGACGACAAGAATGACGATGAAATATTGTCGACAATCTTCAGTCTCAGCCTGATAACCATCATCCCTGATATCATTCTCCTATCGACAGCTTTTAATCCAAGTGTGACATGGTTGCGTTCTTCCCACTTCGGTTGATGATCGAGACCTTCTGAAAGCTTAGATTTTGAATATTGATTTGAAAAGACGAGCAAGCCCTTCAGCATTGGAGGTTTGGTGTGACACAATCCCCCTAAACCTTATTCCAGTCATTGTGCCATATTAATCTAATCCTAATAAATATAGAGAGTAACTAAAACTTTGAAGGTGCGTCATACCGTGAATCGATGGTTAGCTCGCTCGTACCGTAGACCTTACTATTGTTCATTTGTGACTAATCGATAATTTTATAAACTACGCATTTATGTAACCTTTGATATCACGGGTAGGATTTATTAAACAAACACATCAAAATTTTCGTTCACACTGATGACTACATATATGGCAACGCATCAAATCTTAGTGGCATTCGAAGGAAAGGAAGCAATCTAATTTTTCTTATCCATGCCCACCGACTTTACCGCTATTCTGTTACCTCCCCGGTTCGCTTTAGCCAATTTCTGGACCAACAAATTGAATATTTTTGAAAACTTAGAATTCGTTTGATCAATTAGTAGCTTGCATGTCAAAACGGAAAATCGGGATAAGATTTTACCCATGTTTCATTGCTGAGTTTGGGTTTTGGATTTGGATTAGAGTTAGAGGTAGAGATTGTGTTTCCGTTTTTAGAAAACATGTTTTATTGTCAGTTTAGGGTTTGATTCCTGAAAAATAAAACTGGCATAATCACTTACAGAGAGAGAAATTTACGTCCACGGTCCTCTATGATGAATGGGAAGTAATGGTGCACTTTAGCATTATTGCAACATTGCAAATAGAACTCCTTTTTATGAGACTTTTGAATATTCCCTTTCTGAAAACTGACAGATTTCCAGATGATTTTATGGTCTAATGAATTGATAATACAAGAAATTATGAAATAGAAAATAGTACTTGATAATATAAACACAGTGATAATTGGATCAGCACTGAGGGAAGAAGAAATTACATTAACCGTTTTCCGATGACGAATGGAAAATGTGGATCCAGTTTAGAATTATGCCAACATTGTAAATAGAAAAACCCTTCTAAAACATGTAAAAACTTATTTTATCGAAACCAACGAATGTCCGTGAAATTTGAAGGACAAATTGTTTGAAAGCATGTAAAAATTGAATGGGAAAACAGAACTTTCTCGGTGGAGTTTGAGCGTGGTCTATCACTTCTATTATCCGAGGCTTTGACAATTTACTTTTGAACCACCATGATTTCGAAACGATGAATTGCTCCCACAAAATATTTTAAAGGATTGCACACGTGAGTGCGTTCAGATGAATCACTAAAAAAAAGACTACTCAGAATAATGCCGATTCAAAACATATGTATAGTTTGATTAAATAGCTCTAACTTTCATAGTTTTTGAGACAATCGTAGATGAAAAACACAAAAGAAATATTTTTCGACTGATGTGTTTTCTTAGAGCACGAACGTAGACCCCATAGAAATTGACAATTTTCTTTTTGCGAAATTAGACCGAAAGGTGTACGCTATAGATAATCTGCTGATCTCAAACATGCCTCTGTTTCTGTTCGGTGGTGCGTAGTTCTCGACATCTTGGAGTATTAACACGCACACACATGCACATATACTTTGGTACTTTATAACACGGCCAAAATCATATAAGCGCCGACAGAAATAGAAGTTTACATCTGCAGTTTCCTATGGAAAGTAAATATCCAGACAAGTTCTATTTCTACATTGTGAATAGAATCGTCCTCTAAGACTTGACTTAGTTTCTCTCAAAACTGACAAATTTCAGGAAGGTGAGAAGGTCAAATATAGAGAAAGTTTTTCATACAACGTTTCGGCCGTTGTACTCTACAGCCTTCATCAGGTATCATCTGGTAGGTGTGGGGAAGTAACGAACCAAACCCTTTATTTAAACGACGGAGGTATATTGCCCGCACTCCCCTCTTAGCATTAGTAGTAGTGCAGTCAATATACCCTCGTCAGTTAAATAAAGGGTTTGGTTCGTTACTTCCCCACACCTACCAGATGATACCTGATGAAGGTCGTAGAGTACAGCAGCCGAAACGTTGTGTGAAAAACAACCAAGATGAGGATAGTCCGAATAATAATAGAAATAATAATAATACCGCATCTCAAAAATTCAGAGATATAGAGAAAGTATATCAAAATGGAAAAAAAAATTGTCTTTCTGGATCGGAGTTTGAACTCGGCCCGCCGGTTGCATTTTTCCTCTGTGCATAGTTCTCAACCTGGAAGAGTACAAATACATATACACATACATACTATTCTGCTTTATGATATAAATGTAAATGCATTGCTTATGATTTTCCTGTAGAAATGCAACGGAAATTAGGAAGATAAGGATAGTCGATGGTCAGGGATTAATATAAGCGTTACTGACAAAATAAGACTATCTTTATTACTTTTTGTTTTGATCATTCTTTTAATTCCACATTTTTAATAAGTCATTAAAGCATGAACAAAATTCTATTTCCTATGTCAGTTACAGAAATGAAGCTTAATTTACTACATCAGTTAAAACTCTTAGAGTGTCAGGAGACATCTGCACATTGCTCATTATTATATGTGTGGATTTCGTTTTTGGTTAAATTCAATTATTGTTAATAGTTCTGCTAAAGAAAGGCTTTTAAAATATGTCAGGAATCGAAGCACGCATTATTGACAGAATATTCAAAATATGCATTAAGTTTATTGTTACGTTCACTTCACTCACATAGTGATTGTCCTTGGGCCGAGATGTATGAAATTGCAATATCTATAAACGTTATGTTTCTTCCTTAATCTGATTTCGTTTTACAATAGAATGTATTGTAGTGTATCTTGACATTTGAGTAGCCGGAAAAATAGTTTAGTGACTTGGATGAGATCATGAGTCGAATTGTTCAAAACCTGCAAAAAAAAGCTGTGAAAACTTGCATTCTGGTAGATTCTTTCGTGCTCTTTCATAGAAAATCAGGATCTGACCGGAACATCCCAACATCAAAACGTCAATATAGTACAGAACATAAGTTGAAATTTCAAGCAGAAGTTTTCAAAATGGACGAATGGAATGGAAAACTACCTTACTGGTAGATTCTCTGATCCTCTTCCATTTAAAAACATGACGCACACGATCTGACCAAACCTGCAGCCACCAACCTTTTTTCAAAATGGCCATCAGAAAAACAAAAACAAATTTGTTACGTAGATTTACTGAAATTTCAATTGGAATTGTTCAAACTATGAAAAAAAAGTGTGAAAACTCACATACCGGTAGATTTTCAATGCTCTTTGGTATCAAAACAGGACGCTCACATTTTGACTAAAATTGTGGCCACCATCTTTATCTAAAATGACTGCCATGAAAAAAAAGCTCGCTTAACTGCCAAGCATACATTATCTGATACAACCAGTTACATCTATGGGTATAATATATAATATGTTTCCATGTGTAAGGCATTGAATGCATCGATAACACTGTTCTGATTGACTTAGGCAAATTATAACGATATATATTCCTGACAATTTACGTTGCTCAAAATACATTTGGAATCTATGTAGAGCTTTAGACAGTAATGCGGTTCCCTGATCCCTCTTTTCTGTCTTGCTGAACCCTTCAAACTGTTGTAGATGTATTGATCCCACATCACAACCAGATGCTTTGTGCTTCTCAAGGTCCTGATCAAGAAAAGTGTGAAGTCTTATTCTGGATAGTCACCAATTTTGGAACAACATGTTGACTATGACAGCCATCAACAGCTTTTTTCGCGTCTATCGAAGCGTCTCATAATCCGAAGCTGTAATCAGCTGATCAAGGTATCCAATGGGATCTGACTTTGTGCAACGCCTCAGCTATTTCATATCCCAAAGAGAAGATCGAACTCCTGGGTTCTTGTCTCTAGATATCCATCCATATTTTCATTTTTTCCCAGTGTCTTAATTTGATACGAACGCCTAGAACATCTTGTGGATGTGGAAAATAGTTGCAGTTTTTTAGATGAAAGAAATGCTCGCTATTTCCAGCCAATCAGTAATCATATTGTGACAGCTCTATTGCTTTATTTAGACTGCTTCTGTGGATCGAGTGTCTTTTCAGTACAAATTCTGACATGACACTCAGCTGGCTAGATGTCTTGTTTCTGCAGGTTGTGAGCATGACTGTCGATTGTGCTTGCCTTTGCCCAACACTATGGCAGTATCTGCGCCGATGAATATAGGACCGCTCTCCACTCCTGGCTTTTCTTTCGTTGAAAATCTTTTGACTGCTATTTTGAAATTAAAATGGCGACCCCAATAGTGGTCAGATCGCATGTCTTGTTTTTATGTGAAAGAGCATAAGAATATTTAGATAAATGGCTGTTACATAGATATGTATGGACTGGGATAGATCGATATGGACATAGTGAGATAGATCGATAGAAAAATAGATATAATCAGACTTGAAGTAGATATAAAAAGCTGGGGATATGAAATAAATACATGGGTGGTTATGAACGGAAACGGTTCTGATGACTGAGATAGATAGATAGATAGATAGATATGAACATAGATAGATATGAACAGACAGACAGCTAGCAAGCTAGATTGATAGATATGGACTGACAGATATAGATAGATAGATAGATACGGACAGACAGACTGATAGATGGATAGATATAAACAGACGGATAGATAGATGATGAACATAGATAAATAGATATGAACTGACTGGCATAAATAGATAGATAGATATGGACCGACTGAGATAGATAGATAATGAACAGATTGAAATAGATAGATAGATAGATAGATAGATAGATAGATAGATAGATAGACAGAGAGAGAGAGAGATATGAACAAAGATAGATATGAACAGAGATAGATAGATAGATAGATAGATTGATTGAATGAGATGGGTGTGAGAAGACTGGGTTAGATGATGTATAAACACAGATAATGGACAGGTGAACAGGAAGACAGATCATGATGTGGCTGAGATAAATAAAGAAAAGATAGGTAAATTAGGAAACCTATTCTGTACCTGTCAATACGAATCAACTCAAACTGAAGCACATTACTCCATCTTGGGAGGGTTTTTTTTTCTTTTTTAAAGCTAATCAATTTGTCTTCTGCCCAGCTGTGGTGCCATTCTAACTGTTAGAAAAAATTTCCTTCACTCCAACAGAATAATGTCTTCTTTCTAGTCCCAGCTAATAGGTCGAATTTCGCTTTAGCTAAATAAACGAATCTGACATCTGTAGATCTTGATAAAAATTGGAATACGATGTAATGTAAAAGCATTAATCGTGGAGACTGGCAGCCTAAGGGATGTCTTCTTTGAATCGCTGCTATTAGTATAAACTAAGTTTAGCTTTACACGGTATTACAAAGTAGTAAGCCACTTAATGATAATCGAACCAACTACAATCATAATTATCTATGGGACTAGTTTACTAAACTTCGCTCTATGTGGGGGCATCTTAGAGATGTTTGCTAAGCCTAACCCAGTCAAGCATAAGACCACAGTAGTGGGGCACCTAGTGAGGATCGATATCATTAAATTAGTTATTGGCTTCCTCGAACCTTCGGTACCCTTTACCACATCGAAACTGTATTAAAATATAAACGTACTTGACTTTCATTTCAACGAACAGTACAAACATTTCATTAGTATTTTTAGAGTCGGATGAACATTTTATCATTGACTCATCAACGGAAGGAAAAGTTCTCCCATCTCCTTCGACCCCTTAAAATGTAGGGAAAGTTTCCTTACACATTTGACCCCCTGATTTTGGAAAATAAAATTCCTTTCACCTATGGCACTTTGAAGGAGGAAAAAAGTTTCCCGTCACTTTTGACCATTTACAAGAAGTTTCCCCAACACTTTTGACCCCAGAAAACTGGAAACGGTTCCGCTGCACTTTTGACCCCTAGAGTAGGGGGGAAAGTCTTCTGCCAACTTTTCACCCATCAAAGGAAGGGAGGCTTCCTTCACTAACCCCTTAAAGATTAAAAATGATACCTTAGCTTTTGACCCTCCGAAGGGAAGGAAAGTCTCCTTTCGCTTTTACCCTCTTTGAAGAGGAGGGAGGTCTCCCATTACTACTGACCCATTAAAAGTGGGGGGAGTCACCGGTTCATTTTTTTACCCCTTATGGGAGGAATCTTCCTTCGCTTTTGAATCTTTTTATCATTTGAAGGGGAGAATAGTCCCCCTTCACTTTTAAAAGGGGGAAAAGTCTCCCTTCATTTTGACCACTTGAAGGGTGGGTCCTTTCACGTAAGACCGTTTTCGTGCGTTTTCGTTTCAATTTTTTTACTTATTCAATATTTCTTTATTTTCTTTAGCTATTTCTTTCAATTACCCATCCAAATACCTTCGAGCTGCCAGGATGAACATTTCTGAAATCAATGGTTATTTTTATTCTGTTCTGATACAATTACTTGACAAACGAATCTCGGAGATCATTGTTAGTGCACTGAGTTCCATATTTACTGGGTGCACCACTGTTTATAGTTGTGTCATACGTGCGTATTTTCCCGTTCATGCCTTCCGTTTAGCTCTCATGAAATCCACCAGTCTAGAATTTCACTTTCCATCATTCTCTCCACAGAAATGAAACACCGTTCGATCGCTGTTAGAGAGAGAGGGAGAGAGGGAGAGAGATTGGGATTGACAGACAAAGAGGGGAGGGAAGAAAGAGGATCTGTGCTTGTACGTCGTTATCAACTTGGCAGTTTTAGGGCTGGCATGTAGTGTTATGTACTGCTTTTTCGTGTTCTCTGGACACGTGCATCAATTTCTTCCCATATTGCTATTTCAACCATAATTGAAATGTTGAAGGAATACCATTTTTTCTGATATTTTTTTATACTGTTCTATTTGTTCGTCCCGTCTTTCATTCAAAGCATTTTAGCAATTTTCAACCATAATCTAGCCACTGTGGCCATATTATTCACGTGTGTTGACTATGACAGTGATCAGGTTCAGCATCTTCAATTGTCGATTCAATAATAACTTTGTCCCCGTCGAAGCTAAGGCTCCAGTATGAATCTATAAAAAACACTTTCATCTTCGAGTCTGTTTGGTGACTTCATTTGTTGCATATTTCCCACTGGCTCAGGTGGTCAAGTTCAAAGCTAGTATTTTTGTAAGCTGATTTTCAAGGTAGCTCGATCATCCCCATTTGAAATAGAATGGCTGGTTTCCTGGTGATGACTTTTCCAGCTTTTTTAAGGTACCACTTTTCTGCGTGGTTAAATCTCAGTTCCCAGTGTATCTCTGTTGCTACTCTATCGTGTCAATGTTTATACTCCTTCTGGGCTAGTTGACAACATTCACTAGTAATGTGGTTTACGGTCTCATCTCCTTCACCAAATTGGCGGCATCTGCTGTTTGTCCGTGTTCTGTCGATTTTTGTTTTGATATAGTCTGTACTGATGCATTTGTGTTGAGCTGCTATGATGAGCAATTCTGTTTCCCTCTTCAGGTTTCCTTTTCGTAACCATGTCCATGATCTCTCGTCTGCCACATCCTGTATCTGTCTTTTAAATTCCCTGCATAGTTTCTTCTGTTCCCATTTTTCTTTCCTTGTTTGCTGTGCTGCTCCGTTATTTTCTACTTTTTTGTTGTTCGTTGCACTGCTTCAGGTACTCTTTATGATATATTCACTGTTTGCTAGACCTGCTTTGGTCCTCTGGACACAATCCTCTATATAGATGAGTCCTCTGCTGCTTTCTTTTCTTTTCATGAACAATCTATTCGTATCATCTCTAGGGTGTAAGGCTTTGTACTTTGTCAGAAGCTTACTTGTTCGCCGATCCACTGATTGGAGTTCTTCCTTTGTCCGTACAAGGAATAGTCCAGTGTATCTTACTACCGATACGGCCCATGTGTTCATTCCTTTTATAAGGTTCCTGTGGTTTAGTTTGGTCTCTGATGTTTTCTTTATCCTCCTGAAGTAGTCTCTTCTTATTTTCTCCTTCATTTCTTCCCGTTTTATCGTGTCACATTCGAGAACTCCCAGGTATTTGTATCAGTCTTGTGTGGTCAGCGCTCTATTATTATTATTATTATTATTATTATTATTATTATTATTATTATTATTATTATTATTATCATCATCAATTAATTAATTAATCAATTAATTACCAATGACTTAGGGGGAAAAAGTTTGAAGTGATGTACTATTTTCTGTACGTGTGTGTTGCAGTCTTATTTTGTGTGTTGTTGCAATTAACATAAGTTTACAACAAATGATTGTTCTCTTCTCAATATACAGGTAATGCCTAGAATTCACAGAAAGAAGGGTCGCTAAGGATTTGGGCGTGGTGTCTTCCAGATATATTTCTTGTTCATCCGAAGTGCCCCATTGCCGATTTTCACAAGCTCTTTTTCTGCTGTGTTTCGATCAGAAGGAACACTCATGTCAATTAAGGAGCGAATTCTTTTACGGAGGTCCTTGATAAGTATATCGGGCCTATTTGCTTTGATGGTCCTGTCAGTATTTATCGCAAAGTCCCAAAGTATCGTGGCATTCGGCCCTTAAGATACTGGGACTGATTATTCTTATTGTCTATCGGTATTCTGTAAAGCTTGCAAATTTTCCAATTTAGATATTGACCCACTCAGTTGTGTCTGTATTCTTTAAGTGTTAAGACAGAGTAGTTTAGAGTAGTCCATCGTTTCTACACACAGGTCACAGAAGAGGAACCATTTTTTATTATATATGCAAGGTAGTTTCGAGTGTGCAAGCTTTGGTCTTGAGCAGCCAGTATAAATCCCTCTGTTTCTGCTTTCAATTCACAGCCCAGGAGCCACTCCTAGGTTTTTTAAAAATGTTTTTGTTGTTGTTGTTGTTATTATTATTATTATTATTATTATTATTATTATTATTATTATTATTATTATAATTATTATTATTATAATTATTTGCAATCTCACACCAGTTGCCTGGTGGTAACCGCTGGAGATTGAGTGACAGCAATTCTCCTTAGGTCTCCAGCCCTTCTCTCCTAGTTCTCATAGACCACAGTAATACTGCAGTTCGCAGTTTCTCACCGGTTGCCCAGTGGTCATTGCTAAAGGCTGAGTGACAATAAGTTTGTTCAGGTCTTCAGCCAACGTCTCTTCTCTCTTTCGCTTATCATGTCAGTGCTGCGGTTTGCATTTCCGCTTTCATTTCCCTTCCTCTGTTGGGTCACCGTTGACAATTAACGTTGCAGTCTTTATATTTCTAGCACTTTCCTCAGTATCCATGCTGTTCCTAGTAGTGCTGTGGTCTGTGCAGTCTCAATCTTTCCCCTTATCCCGGTCTCCTCCAGTCTCGCCCTTATTATTATTATTATTATTATTATTATTATTATTATTATTATTATTATTATTATTATTATTATTATTATTATTATTATTATTATTATTATTATTATTATTATTATTATATGTTTATCTTATGAGTGGCTTCAGTGCTGATTCGACAATGCAAAAAAAGAAATAAAAGCAGCCCCACTCAAGAACTCCGTCAGTCTGAAAACATCCTTTGATGCAGACCTTTGCTTTTTAGAAGTCTGGGACCGGGTTTGTCGATATCCTTGTTCACCCAGCTCCCTCTAAACAAGTCCTTTGCAAAGGCTGCTTTTCTAAATACGGAAAATGTCACTGAGATTCGATCAGTCGTCATCCGATAAGGGCATTCGGGGTGTAACAGAAGTGGGGAGCGAACGAAGAAAAAAAAAATTCGACGGGGTCGGCTAACTTAGTGCAAAATCTTGAGGCAGGATTTTTTTTTCAGCATCAAAATCGTCTGTTTATCAATTGATGTCTTTACCTATAGCGAAGAGGAAGATGAACTACTGTTTATTTCGAGATAAAAAGAAAGAGAAGGAAAGAAAATCTTTAATGTCAAATGAACAAAAGTAAAAAAAATAATCTCTGAAAAAAAAAGGTCGGAATTCTACGTGTGGGGGTTTGTTTTGTTTCGTTTTGTTTTTTTCGATCGGTCATCTTTGACGGGAAGCAAGAAGGGGAACGAGACATTTCACTCTATGTATCTACTGTTTATTTGTCTTGTATCGAAGGTAAAAGTTTTGTCTGTTTTCCCTTCGGCTTTCCCTTTTATTGCTATATCCCTGAACGGTCTTTGCGTGGCTTTTTATGGAAGATCAAGTTCCAACGAACAGCGATTGCTATCTTGTCTAAACCCTCACCGTTCCGATGTATACTTATGAACTTACTACCCCCTAATTGCTCGTTGTCAGACTTCAGTTTATAGTAAATATTAGCGGGGGGCCGAACAGGCGAGTGGGTAAGTGCAAATGGCTAAAAAAGCTTTTTTACAAGTTTTTTTACAAGTTTTTCGCGACCATTGGATTTAGTCAACCTTATATTTGGTTTCGTGTTAAGGACATCTTTTTATTATTTGATCTTGTTTTCACGGAATGGAAATAGGTTTATGTTGTTCAAAGTAAAGAAATACGAGTATTTTATAAATGGGAATTCCTGAAGGGTCTTAATGTTTTCCATTATCATCAGTCTTATATCGTCCGTCGTTGGACATAGACCTCCCCGTGGGCGTCACATGTCCAGTTCGTCTCGCCATCTCGTATTCTGCCGGCCGCGATTCTGTACTTGATCTCTGATGATCAATGTTGTGAGTTGCGATGTCCATCAGTTGTCAGTCATTCTTGTAACATGGCCAGCCCATTGCCGTTTGAGTTTCCTCATAGTTTATGTGATGTTCTGGACTTCTGTTTTTCCTTACTATACTGTGCTGTCTTGTGGTCTTTCAATGTGATGTTGAGGATGATTCCCTCTTGCACGTGGCATGGTTATCAATTTGCAGGTAAATCTTTTGGTTAAGTTCCAAGTTAGGTTCCAAGTTTCAACCCCATAGGTGACAATCGGGATGATGTATTGATTGTATACCCTTCTTTTAAGGATTAATGAGATTTTCTTGTTGCTGAAAGTTGAGCTTGCTTTGCTGAAGGCTTACCATCCTGAGGTGATTCTTTGCTTGATTTCTTTTTCTTTTGAGGATTTCATGGAGATTTGTTCTCCCTGGTTGATGTAGTGGCCAACTTTGTCCAGCTTTGTGTTTCCGATTTTGATGGTTGTATGTATATTTCCGACGTGTTTATTGTTCCTGACCTTTGCTTTGCAGACGTTCATATGAAGGCCAGCTTTCTTGCTTTTTCTTTTTTTTCGTCCAATTCATCCAACATCGGTAGAAGGTCAGGAAGGTTCTCTGCAAAAAGGACGATGTCGTCTGCAAATCTGAGCTTACCCAAATATGACCATAAAAAATTGTGCAAAAGTTTCAATTCAGCTGTTATTTGTTTTGTTTTTGTTTTTGTTTTTCGTTTTGATCGAACAAAAACAATTCTGGCAATATCTGATATTTTATCTGCACCGAATTAATCAATGTTCCATAGTAGGCTGCGAGAACGTTAATTGGTTTGTTCAATTGTTTTTTTCAAGTTATCTGAAATTGGAGGTAACTAGTATTGTCACTGAATATAAAAAGTTGGAAATTTGTAGATATACGCAGAACGTAAATTACGCTGGCAATTTGGAACAAACAGGCGACTGTTTCTCTGGATTTTTGTGATGAGGTATTATTATTATTATTTCGATTATTATTTGGACTATCCTCATCTTGGTTGTTTTCCATACAACGCTTGAGCCATTGTACTCTACGGTCTTCATGAGGTATCATCTGGTAGGTGTGGGGACACATAGTGTCGTGGTTAGAGAATCGGACAGAATTACTGCAAGTAATCAACTGGTTCAATCCCAGTGCGAGACAATGATAATTCGAAAATACTACTACTGCTAAGAGGGGAGTGCAGTCAATATACCCCCGTCGTTACTTCCCAAATGATACCTGATGAAGGCCGTGGTGTACAACGGCCGAAACATTGTATGAAAAACAACCAAGATGGGGATAGTCCAAATAATAATCGAAATAAACATGCAACTGTTTACTTCTTATTTACACGAGTTTGGAGAAATATTGTTAGAAATGACAAAGAAAATTTTTTTTTCGTAATAATTCCACCTGAACATCCATCTTAGTGCAAAAAAATATGAAAGAATACATAATTTTTTATTATCGTCAATTGTAACCCCGACCATAACTCGAATGCTAACTCTAGATCCTATCCTCAACCCTAAACACTGACCCTATAAGCCAAAACAACACGCCGTGTAGATAAATCTAATGAAATACTATCAAATGGACTGGGATTTTCTGCTTTCATTTCCTCTACAATAAATTAGCAGAAGCTCAAATAATTATGTCTACTGGAGTTATCTTCCTTTGGGGGGGGGCGAACCTTATTCAAATAATTAATCGTTCATTATCTACAGGCAGGGCTTTGAAAGGGGAAGTAAACGAGTCAATCAGTGACTTAATAATGACGGTCTGATAAGGATTAACGCTAAACGATTGTTTTACTGCGGAATAATTTGAAATTTACATTCAATTATGAGCGTCTACCGTTGTTCGCTTCATAAGTTAATCACGCAGACCTATTCGCTATTAGTTGTGAGTGTTACCCCCTTTAGGGATCAACTCCTGAGCCAGATAAAGCGCAAATAAGACTAATGATATCAAGTTATCGACGTATTATGCGTCCATATCTTTGGCGAATTGTTGTTGTTTCGCATTCGGTGCAAGACATCGAATATTAATTAATAAAGTTGCTGATTAAAGGGGTTTGAGTCATGATGGCGTGCGGCTATACCAAGAGACTATAAGGTCTGAAGTGGTATCACTCGCTTCACCCTTAAACATTCTATTAAGATACACATTAATCCTATTTCTCACTTGTGTCAGAGGTCAATATTCGAACACAATATATTTAATGCTGATTATCAAGATGGCTAGCCTCCTCCCCAATTGGAAGATAAATGCAATACGTACACCTTAATTTAGGTTTAAGTAACTTGTAAATCATGGTTAAAGTTTATAGATCATTTTTTTTTATAGGGATGCTCTACTTACAGTATTCAGGGGAAACGGCTAACATTATAAATTATGATAATTGTACGGGCAGGGATATTAGTATTTATTATATGTGGACGATAGCAGAGATGATGATAATCATGATGGTAGAAATCATGGAAAGAAGGAAATGGAGAAATGAAATGTCTGGGTATAGGAAAGCGTCAGGCAAGGCTGTCACCAAAACTACCAACCTGGATTTCCTCATTATTTAAGTTGGTCTGGCTGGCTGCACCAATTTAGCTGAAAATACAAAACATTTTCTCCTTACTCTATCTAGAAAAGAGTTTTTTTTTGTTTATGTGTGTGTGTTTTAAATTTTCCTGCTAAATAGGTTTGCAATGCAAGTTAATGATAAATCAGTCCCTCAGTTTATGCCTGGCAGCATTCACAGCTGTTTTTTGTTTTTTTCTTTTGAAAATTCGGATTTTTTTAGTGATTGCGACCGAACAAAAAACGAGAGAGGTAACTTATTTATTGATCACCCCTTTTTCCAATTTTTTTTTTAATGATCGACATGCTGCTTTGAGACGTTGGTCACGTGACGGTTTCTATTGAATGACTAACCAGACCTGTTTCTGAATAAGATTTGATCGCTCCAGGAAACGAACAGTAAACGTATCTCTTTTGCTTCTTCCTTTGATTTCAATACCGACTCTTAACTCTTAACTTCATAATAACACTACAAGTAGCGCTGATCATTTGTACTAACATAACCTTGGATGTTATATATTCCTCTCACACGACGATCAATTTCATCTGTTCCTTCTTCCTTCCGCATAAATTTCCACACCCCTACTCTGAACATAAATGACAAAGTTTTTTTTAAAAAGAGAGAGAAATTTGAGTTATCTGTGGTTTTCTTATTAAAACAGTAATACGAAGACTTCTGACCCCTTTCCACTTTCTTCCGTGTGATTTCATTCATAGTAAAATCTTGTCGAGAACGGGGAACAACTGTTATTCTTTCAATATTCGTCAAGATTTCTATCTACTTCACTTTGAAATAGGAAGAAAGTAACAAAATATTCCTACAAATAAAAAAACTTATCTGTTTGATAAAAGCTAAAAGCAAGCTTTTCTCTTCGTTTACATCATCATCATCATTATCATTATCATCATCAACATCACCAGAAGTAGCAGCCTTTTAGCGTCCGTCGTTGGACATAGGCCTTCGCTAAGATTCGCCGGACCTCTCTACCATGGGCATCGAGAAGCCAGTACTTTCTAAGCTTGTGTAGTTCGTCACACCATCTCATATTTAGTCGGTCCCGGTTTTGTGTATAATCTCTGGGGATTCCCGTTGTGAGTCGTGATGTCCAGCGGTTGTCCGACATTCTTCCACCGTGGCCAGCCCATTTCCATTTGCGTTTTGGGGTGGTTTCTATGACATCTTTGACTCCTGTTTTTTATCTTATATTCTGTGCTCTTACGTGTTGATGAACATGGTTCTCTTGTGCCCGTTGTAATAGGAAATGCCACCCAAAGACCCTCATACACACATGGGTGTGTGAGGGTCTTAGGGTGGCGATTACTAAATTTCCATGAAGGGGGGACACTCTAGGCCAGCAATTCCAAACATAGGGTCCGCCGACTTCTGGGAGTTCACAAAGGTATGACTGGGAGGAGGGGTCCATGAGCTTCTTTGGTGACAGACATTTCAAGGTAATTTATACGAGATTTTTAATCGACCCCCGAGAAGGAAGGCAAATTAACGACCGACTCAAGGTAGCGCCAAACGAAGAACCGAGTGCCCGAAAGCCGGACAATCTGGCGTAAAACTAGACCTCTGGTCAACCCAGTATATATATATATATGTGTGTGTGTGTGTGTAAATATATATGCATATATATGCGTCCCTCTCTCTAGATATACGTACAAGGGAACACCAAATTGATTAGACTCAGGAGAAGCATCTTGTATGTCAAGAATTGCTGAAGTAATTCAGTCGTTAAAGCTTCCTGAATGTGAAGTGAATCATCTAAGGCAATGTTGGTCGGTCAAATAATGCCCAGGGGCCTGCAGCAGTGTTCCCGTTTGAACCTGACAAGTCAATCTTGTGGCAGAGAAACAACATTATTCATCGCACAGCTATGAAAATAATTTTTTAAAAAAAATATTTATTGTCCAGAGACCTGTACCATATCTTGGTATGCGAGTAGATGTTATCCATCTTAAATGAATATGAATTAAAAGGTTAAAAATGTATTTTTTATTGTAGTCCATTAATCAGTACCAAAACTAAATACTAAAGATAGGGACCCACCAGAATAATTCCTTTATAGAAGGGGTCCTTGAATTTTTAAAAGTTTCGAAACTACTTAACTTAGGGAAAGAAACCCTGACTACCTGACTGTTGACTTACTATGAAAATATCAGACGTCAACCAGAGAAATGGGTGATATCCTCCGTCCGGGATACCCTGAATTAACAAGCGGTTTGTGTATATTTTATTGTCAAACTCCAAAACGAGAACACCAAAATTAGGAGTGTGAACCTATCTGTGGAATTCACATCACCTACCGTGATTTAGATCTACGATTAACTTAATACCAGGAGGTTATCTTACTGACTGAGTTGAATTGATGAGTCTCAGGTATTAACAAATGTAAATGTATCATACATATCAGATACGCAATGGCTGATCTCAATCTAAAAAATAAATACATTTAATCAGAAAATATATGTATTTTATACCTATTATCCATCATATGGACAATACAGAAGTTGCAGGACTCAACTTCAGTGGGAATAGAAGTTAGAGTGATTTTGACCCTTCCATTATTATTATCATTATTATTAAGAAATGGACATATAATCCAAAAAAATGATAAAAATAATTATAAATGCGTTATATTACTTTGAAACTCTATCTGAAAAAAATCCCCCGTTATTGCATGGTGAATGTATCATTTCGCCTTGATAGCGTAAATCGAATAAACAATCAAAGAAAATGGGACTGCTGCTGGGATCGAACCGAAAATTTGTTGTTGAAGCAGTTATTTGGGCCTTTGCTTTGACGGCAGCTGTTAAGCTCAATGGTAAGAGCCATGCTGCGCGAGAGCGGTTACCCAATCGGTCGCAGGTTCGATTCCTGTAGCAGCTCCATTTCTTTAATTGTTCATTCTAATACGAAATGGCGTGATGCGAAGAGCCAATTACCATTATTTAATCAAATATTATGGTGGGAGGTTGACAAAGGACCGGGAAGAAGAAAAAAATTGGAAAAGTGTATGCGCTGCTTCTATAATGGCTCACTGCAAAACAAAAGCTGAACTCAACTCTTGCTTTTCGCTTTTTTTTCGAAAATGTGTTAAAGTGACGTAAAGCGACCATTCGTAAAGCGGGTACTACCTGTATTTCAATTCTATTAGATTATATTTTCATTAAAAAAAAAAAAACAATAAAAAAATCGATACAGTGGAAGAGCCCATTGTTTCAAGTGATGGGTAGACGAAAATTTTTGTTCTAATCAAAGGTAACAATTTTGCTGATATAAATATGTCTTAACCATGATTTGAAACTGAAGACTCTTCCTCTGGAAGGAATTCGCTATTTTTCTTGAAAGATCATCTCATAGAAATTCAAACATATTTGGGATTTTATTTCACAAGCAAAAACTAGACGACTTAATAATGATCATCATCATCAGCAACATCAGCTTTTTAGCGTCTGTCATTGGTCATGGACTTTTTCCAAAATTCGCCAGACCTCACTATCGTGGACGTCACGGAGCCTATGCTTTCGGAACTTATCAAGTTCGTCGCGCAATATATTTTATCGTCTCCGGTTTCGCATGAGATCTCTGGGGATCCGCGATGTGAGTCTTGATGTCCAATGGTTGTCTGACATTCTCACCACATGACCAGCCCATTGCCATTTGAGTTTCCTCATGCATTCTACGAAATTTCGCACCCCTGTCTTCCCTCTAATATACTGTGCTATCTTGTGATCTCTCCATGTGAGGTTGAGCATGATTCTCTCCTGTGCACATTACATGATTGTCCGTCAAATCCGAAATTCATTATATCGAGATACGTTAAATCGAGGGTTTAGATATTTATATCCTTTAGGAGAATATACAAATATGTCACTGACTGGATATATTCAAGAACTATGGGAGACTGGATTCTTCACTCAGATGGCAGTATCTTTAGTTAAGTTTATCATATTATCCTTTCAACATTCGAAAAAAAAATTCCCAGAAACTATATGATGGGCAAATTATGTTTTGATGGGCATCCTCTCCCCTTGATAAATTCAAGATGAGTGGATTTCCTGATAGGCACTTCTCTGGGATTCTGTAAATGAAGATGGCAGCATATCAGGCTCCCGGCGAAGATAAAGAATTACAATATGTTTAGATTTTAAAATGACTCTCAGCCAGATGATTTATTTTGTTGCGTGAACATAATAGCTGGTCTATATGTTCTCATTTGGCCTACATTGACAAAGGAAAACACTGTGATCCCGGTCTGGTGTTTGCGTTTGCGTCACTTCCGGTGCAGAGACTGATAAAAGCCAAATGTTCCTGGAAAAGATATTTGCCGTCTGTTGCCAACAATTAACGACTGGCGCAACAGATGAATGTCGTCTTGTTTAGAAATCAGCGCCGACATATTGACATAGCAATGTCTTTGGATTGAGCTATGTCTATCAAAATAGACAAGTCAGCGTGACGGGCAGAATGATAAATAAAAGTTGAATAGGAAAATATGACACTGTTAGAAATAAAGGGAACGATTAAAGTTTACCCCTTTCTTTCTTTTTTTTTCTTTCTATCTCTGTTCATTCAAATCTATCTCAGTCTCTTCATATCTATTTATCTCATTGTGGTCATATCTTTCTATCTCTGTTCATATATATCTACCAATCTATCTACGTATCTATCTTTTCCATGCTGTTTATGTTCATCCATCAATCTGTCTATGTTCATATCTGTTCATATCTATATATTTATCTCCGTCTGTTAATCTCTCTCTCTCCCCCTCTCTCTTCCCCCTCTCTCTCCCCCATCTATCTATCTATCTATCTATCTTCAGCATGTTCGTATTTTTCCATCTCAGTCTATACATATCTATCTCTCTCTCAGTTTGTTCATATCTATCAATCTATCTATCTATCTATCTATCAATCTATCTCAGTCTGTTCATATCCATGTATCTATCTCAGTCTGTTCATATCCATCTATCTATCTCAGTCTGTTCATATCTATCTATCTATCTATCTATCTATCTCAGTCTATTCATATCTATCTATCTATCTCAGTCTGTTCATATCTATCTATCTATCTATCTATCTATCTATCTATCTATCTATCTATCTATCTATCTCAGTCTGTTCATATCTATCTATCTATCTATCTCAGTCTGTTCATATCTATCTATCTATCTATCTATCTATCTATCTATCTATCTATCTATCTATCTATCTATCTCAGTCTAATCCCATCTGTCTATTCTTATATAAGCATCTATCTCAATCTGTTCTGATCTATCTATCTAGAGTTGAATGAGATGGATTTTTTTTCGGTCTTTACTCTCTTGGGAATGCGCCCTCGAGTTGAAAAAGCAAACAACTCCATAGGTGACTATGTAGAGCGCATATGGGTGAAGATTGGAACGCTAACATGAAATTAATCTACTTGTGATAAATGTACAGTGAGAAATTTTCTCACAATCTTAAAACATTGTGTTGTACGTGTTACGCCAAATCGGCGAAATTATCTAGTTCTAAATTTTTACAAAACATGAATAGTTATGTAGTTTTAATCTTATCAAAAGTTCATTTGATCAAAACATGTTTTTGAATTGCACAACTATTTCTTACAATCAAAATTTCATATCATTAAAGTGAAATCAAACTTTTTTGACAACTCATAAGTAAATACGTAAATTTAACTTCCTTTTACAAAAATATAAACACGTACTTTTACTTTGATTAAAAGATTATCCAATCAAAATGAGAATAAAAACAACGGTTTTTATGATCAATAGTTTATGTTATCAAAGTGAAATCAAACCTTTTTTCTTTTTGCAAAAAATTAAGAAATTTCGCCAGTTAGGCAATTTCACCAGTTAGGCAATTTCGCTGATACGGCAAAACATATGCATTGTTTATAAAATAACCAGGAATATATGTTTACTAAGGTTCCAAAGCCGCTTTTAGATGACGAAAACATACTTGACTTTAAAATTCACTTGATGTGTGAAGTGTTGTACGTTTGACAAATGATTTTATCTGACAGTTCTTGGCATTTTCAAAGTTATTTTTTGTTAAGCAAACATTTTCAGTCGGTAACCTCTGCTTTTATTTCTGCTTCCTTGATATAAGATAACATCATGTTTTTTCGACTGAAGCAGCAAAATATGAAAAAAAAAATAGTTGATTATAAAAAGAAAGGCCACACGAAGTGTTGTGTCAATAAGTTTACAATTTTTTTTTTAATCTTGTAAGTTTATTGGGGTAGAGAATACTATCCAATGTTTGTGAGGTCATCCAGCTAATCTCTTGAATACCTGGAATTGCTCGACATCAAAATGAATAGGAAACCGATCATATGCGTGAGCATGGCATCAAACTTTTAACGATAATAGATTTATAATTGTTGGCACACATTTGTATACATATATGACCTGTATATCGATGTTGATTATAATTCATCAAACAATACTGAAGTGAAAAGACGATTCAGAAGTCAATGTCGTGTCGAAATGAGATTTCTTAGATTCTTAGTTTATTTTGACATTTCGCCAGTTCATACTGGCTTTTGAAAAAGAAACCAGAACGAATTGGCGAAACATCAAAATGAATAGATTTCATTTGTTCAAGACGTCGTCTTCTGGATTGTCGTTTCAGTGTATGAGTATTTGGGTTACTACCCAAAGACTACAACCGCTGCTAATGTCTTCTTTCAACCAACTTACGATCATACAACCAGTAGCATATAAAACATGGAACTAGACTTACACAATGTATAGTATATTGTGTTGCATACGTGGAACAGGTGATACTATCATCCACGAGATTTTCGGGTCAACCACTGAAAATAACAATACTGTGACTGAGTACGGGTTTAGGAGCTCAACCATTCAGTGCTCAAT
The DNA here is from genome assembly GCA_963457665.1 of Thysanoteuthis rhombus. Lineage (NCBI taxonomy): Eukaryota > Metazoa > Mollusca > Cephalopoda > Oegopsida > Thysanoteuthidae > Thysanoteuthis > Thysanoteuthis major. The sequence continues at coordinate 56,388,217 of OY735217.1, forward strand.
ATAACAGCTCAGTGTACCTCTAACAAGGCTCAGTGTACTACTTAACGATAGAATGTATTCGGAAAACACCCTCAAGTACAAACATAATTTGTTCCCAAGGAATTAACTTGTATAACCCAAAGTATTAACACTTCTAAAAAAAAAAAAAGTAGTTGCTGACGACCTAAAAGTAATATCTAGTCCCTAGTACATCAAACAACAATAATCAACGTTGAATTACTATTATCAAGAAATAACAAAAAGCAATGAGAAAAACGTGACAAGCGTGACTGCAGCAGGGTCGAACTCCACTCCAATTTCTATTCTTACTGAAGATGATCAATGCAATTTTTGTATTGGATATATGATGGAATATGATAGATACACAATCATAAGAAAATATTTCTAATATAAATGCATTCATTTATTAACTCTATATGAACCCTTGCTCTATCAGCAAAATATATTTTATAAATGTTTCAAAATTGTTAGTAAGAGGAATTTGAAATGATCCCCCATCTTCACACAAAGAATGTATCGTTTGGTCTAGGCCGCATTTTCTTGTGTTATTCATTCTATTCATTTTGTCTTGGCCAAATGTTACTGTCACTGTGTAATAACAGGAACATTTTAAATTGAGTTTCAATATACATATATATATATATGTGTGTGTGTGTGTATGTATATATATATATATATATATATATATATATATATATATATATATATAACGCAATTTATGATCATTCTTTCAGATTATGTATCCATTTCTTAATCAAAAGACAGTCTGCGTTAGTAGAAACAAAGAGAAGATATGTGAATAAACAAAATGAGAATTTGGAGTTAAAATAATTATTTGATCCTTTGAATTGTCAGCAGCTATTGATCTCAAGGGTAAGTACAACGCTACGTTGAAACAGCTACCTTATCGGTCGCAGGTTCGATTTCAGCAGATTCGGAATTCGTGGCAAAACAAGAGAAAGAGCCAAATCAAGTTCCCAAAGAGCTAAATTAGCAACACTGCCTGAAACGTATGTTCTGCTAAACTAAACCTGTTCGACTGATTAACAATAAGAACGATTACCTTGGAAACATGGATTTTACGAAAATACAAATATGATACACGAATTCCCGATTGTAATTTACGCATATATCTACAAATTTCTTACGAGAAAGTGGGCAAATTTTGCAATAAAAGGATTTTCTTTTTACATCGTTTTTCTCTTTTGGACCATGAGGAAAGACGAGATACCATTACATCAATTTCTAATATTTTGCAAAAAACTTTCAGAACTTTTGATATAATGAGTGGACTTAGGTGAAGAAAAGTGATTTGAGCTCTGCAAAATATGATTTATTTTTGGCAATAACTTTCAGTAACACTACCCACTTGAATGAAATCCGTCTGACCTCCCTACTTTGAGAGGCAGGGCGATTTTTGAGCCGTTTTTCGTTAAAACGGGAAGAGTATTTTCAGTGAAATAGACCCCTCCCCACAAAAATATCATTGATTATTTTTCCAGATAAAAAAAAAATTAACATTTGTTGTATTCTGTATCTATTTAATATTTTCCAATATTTTACTTCGATTTTAGAGCATTCTTCGCCACGCCAGGGAGGATGCCCGTAAAGCAGTGATCCTTATAACAGACGGCTTCTCCAACGCCGGGGATCCACGTCCATTAGCGGCACACATGCGCAGTAATGGAGTGAAGATCTTCACCTTTGGGATACGGCATGGAAACGTTCGAGAACTGACAGACATGGCTTCGTATCCAAAAAATGAGACCTGTTATATTTTGGACAGCTTTGAAGAATTTGAAGCACTCGCCCGACGAGCATTACACGAAGGTGAAAAAACATCCACTTATTATTTAATTTTGTCTCTTTCAAGTAAAAAAAATACATTTGAACCATTACTTTTTGCCAACAGTCATCGATTCTATATCCGTTGGTTGAATCTAACTCTGGCCTTATTTTTAGAGCAATCAATGGGAATGAAGAAGTTGTCCGCCTTATATCTTCTTTAAGAAATAATGTGTTATTTTCATAGGTGAGCCGAATAGTGGCGTAATATCAAATACTAACGTAATACTTCGAGAACTGACAATCTTAAAGGGATATCTTCTAATTATATAAATAACAGTTTTTGACATTGCAGGTCATTGCTACTGTAGTAGGTTGGATCTCACAAAATTCCCTTTATTTGAGGAATTCAGTCCTGCCATTCTAAGTAAGGATTAGGAAATATTTGGTACGAGGCCGTAAAATAGCAATCATGCGGACCATTATTACTGTAGTAAAATTGATACTGACTGACTTCCCAATACGCGTGGCCCTGTGCTAGTCTCAGTTATTCTTCGTATCTATTGAGCACCTCTCCATTGAATGGGGGAGGGGTTATTCGCTCACCATTGCATTGTGGGTCTCGCAGTTGTGTTGCAGGCCGTTACTACTGCAGTGAGTACAATCCTCGGTGGTTTGCCGTATGTTTGTCGGCTTATGCCATTCTCACTCGAATTATATATTGGGTGCCTTGTCATAGATCTATGGTAACCAAATTAGTCTCAGGCACTATCATTATTTCATTGAGTTCACATTCTACAACTCCAAGTCCGTCATTCTCGATAAGCAGTGGAAATAAAGAACGAGGCTCCGTTATATGAGCCATGGAGGCTTAATCTTTATTTCAGATCTGTGCTGCTTACTAACGATCATAGAATGACGGTTTGATAATTGCGATAAAAAACAACATAAATAAGATGAGAAAATACGAGAGAAAATAGTAATCAAAATTACTTTAAAGAATATCACCTCCATCATCAACAACTACAACAATAATACTGTCTTCGCCGTTCTATTCTGTTAGTTTAACAATTCAATTATGTAATGCCATAACCGTTGAAAAGAGTAACAATATTTTCAGTAGAATGGAGTCAAAATAATAAGTTGGATGATAACAGAGAATAAGGAAACAGCACTCATACTACACTCAAATCATTTGATCAGCAGACCAAGCATCGATATCATACGAGAGTCACTAGCCAGCCGAAAAAGAACAAACGATGAATTTGACGTCCCAAAATAGTGACCCCTCAAAATAGGAGTGCTGGTGAAATTTGCCTCGTTCACGAGAATGGCTTCAGTGCGTAGTTCAGGAGAGAAGGGTTTGAAGGTTTACAGGCGCAGGCAACGCATGTGATATTTATGGGGGTCAACAAGACAAAATGAGACTATCATTCGAGGAAGACCAGTTGGTTTAGTGACCAACAAGTCATGATAAAAATAGACACAAGGACATTAGTTCAATCTAACCGAAATACCAAGTATCAAATTGTTCAATTAAAGACTATCACTAAAACCGTCAACGTTGGTTTCTTCAGTTTTAAAGTTGGTCTGGCTAGCTGGCTATATATGTATATATATATATATATATATATATATATATATATATAACGCGCGCAGGCCGCACCAATGTAGCTGGGGGCTGAATATTTAAACATTTACATTATGTCTGCAAAAAAAGTTTTAATTTTTTTGATACTATGCTAAATAGGTTTTTAGTAGGGTGTTCTATTTACAATGTATATCTATGCTATATTGATCCCTTAGTTTGAGCCCGCTCCGTTTTTGAAAATTCAGAATTTTTTTAGTGATCACTGGCCAAACGAACGGCTATAGAAGTAACTTATTCATTGATCACCCCTTTTCTAATTTTCAATTGATCATCCCCAAAAAGGTATGCTGCCAATATACTTTGATTGGGGGACGGTTTCTATTGAGTGAGTAGCCAGACTTGTATCTCCTACTTTTCAAATGTCCACTTCATTACACTTTCTTTCGCCTTAATATAAAAAGGCGAAAAAAGGCGAGATGACGTTCAACGTTTGATTTGCAATGAGTCGTTATGGAGGTGGCACGTATTTCCCCCACCCACCATCACCACCACATTGGAGATACATGTTCCTCACATCAATCAGACAAATCACCAATATTTTGGTCTCAGAGCGCTTGAATGATTTTCTTGTATACACACACTATGAATTGCAATTGTTTCTATGCTTCACGCTATTTCGGTTTACGAAAGTTTGGGCCTTGGGTCTCATATACTGCAGTTAGATGACAGAGAGTTTATAGTCTGGTCGAATCATTGATGGATCCGTGTGTAATCTGAGAAAGAATGAAACCCAAGAGAATTGCACTCACTGGAGCCAGGTTGATATGAACGAAGGTATTCGCATGTAGATTTTGAGGCGATCATTTTCACAATTATTTTACCTATATTACTTATTATGAATATATGACTATATTATGATTGCAACTGATTTTTGTATGATTATTTGCTGCCCTCTAAATAGGGCAATACTGCATTCGTTTTGTGTGGGGACAAGCGAGATAATTAGGATAAATACTCTCTGCCAACATAGTCGTGAAACTAAAACAAAACCCTAATTTGTTGGTTTATTCGTGACATTTGAAATTTCAAAAGATTGTTTATTTGGTACTGACATAGTGAAATGGTAGCACGAACGTTCTTGGTGGTTGTTGCTCTTTTTACTCTTTAGATACATAATGAAGAAAACTTTTTTCCTTTTAAGTGGGTTCGCTTAAAAGCCGCCTTTGTTGACCTTTTAGCTGGATGTCAAGTCACTTCCAATTAATAGAATTTATATTGGTTGTTTTCTCTTATTTTCTTACAAAGAGCTGTAATTAACGATTAATAAATATGGAGTTAGCTCCCTTAGACATTTTTGTCAATTTATACTTGATCGGTGGTCCGGTTAGACTGGAAATTTAATTGGCTAATCCGACAGCATGTGAGTAAAATGATAATATCGGAACACTGCTTGAGACAAATGACTCTTCATCTCAACGTTTGGCTTATTTCGGAGCTTCGCTAGGAAATCTCCTGACAAAGCTCGAAATGAGCGAAACGTTGAAATATTTATTTCAAACAGTCTTCTGATATTGTCATTTTACCCACACACTCACATTCACACAGACACACAGACACACACATATATATATATATATATATATATATATATATATATATATATATATATATATATATATATATATATATATATATATATATATATATATATGATATCGTATAGAGATTTGATAAAATTAAATGAGGAGGGTGTGCATGCATCCTTCACGCATGCTTACGGGTAGAACAGTGCTGACCCGTCCCTATGCTCCCTGGGGTAGGCCTGTGTATCTCCTTCTGAGACCTTACAAAAATATTGAGAATTCACGTGCTTTATTCTGGCGTTAGTAGATATCACCTCAAATTAGTGCTCATATTTAGTTGTGGTATTTTGGTTGGGGTAGAAGCTAGGCATTTGGGAGTAGGGTGGTATTAAGATCTTTGCTCTGAGAAAAAAATGTTTAATTGTTATGTTAGGGATAGATTTCTTTTTTAGAAAAAAATACTGCTAAACTGGCATACACCGAGAGAAAAAGAAATTCACACCTGCGGTTCCCTACGTCAAACGGAAATTAAGTGTTCAGTTGAGCATTATAGTTACATCGCAATTAGAGCCCCTCCGTCTGAGATTTTTTTTTTAAATTTCCCCAAAAATGGAGGAAAAAAATTGGATTATTATGTGCATATATATATATATATATATATATATATATATATATATATATATATATATATATATATATATATATTGAATTTATCGAAAAGTTCACTGAACACCCGCTAACAACTTCTAGAACATTCTCATCTGTTCGGAAACTCATTTATGTGCACGCACGTCTATATGCACGTGCGTGTGCATGTGTGTGTGTGTGTGTGTGTGTGTGTGTGTGTGTGCGTGACATGATTCTCAAAGGCGGAAATTGAAATCCGTGCACAACCAATTATTATGTAAGCTTGATTACACATAGAAGCGCCCTTGGGTTACATCACGAAATCTATCACGAGACCGTTTTCAATTTTTATGTATGTCTGGTGGTCCGTACAGTTTCCGAGCATGGAGAACATTATTTACGCACAAGTAACAACAATCATAAAACTTTCTTATCATGAAATTACGTCTTGAAAAAAAAAAGTGAGGGAAAGCTAATTTCTGCATCCCCGACTAATCTCAAATATATAAGAGATATTTGTGTGTCTGTACGTTTGCCTGTCACGCGATAAAAAGTACCTAAACCTGAGTTCAGTCCAACCAAATTCGACTTGCGTATTCAATGGACCGGGTTGGGGGATGGGATGAAACAAAAAGGGTTTTAGAGGGGTTTCTTTTTACAGTATAACTACCATGCTGAAACATTCCGTCCATATACATATCTTATTTTTTATATGTTTATATCTAATTCTTTAAACGGTTGAAAGTTATGAGAAACCCAACCTTTCGGAGATCAAAAGTGAATGCAGATCTTTTCTTTTCTTTTAATGGTGGAAAGGAATGGGTGACTCATTCCTCTCTCAAAGTGTCAAAATTGAAGGGAAACCTGGAATTCGACTATGAAGGGAAACTTCCTCCCTTGAGCGGTCAAAAGGGAATTGAAACTTTTCCCACCCTTTAAAGGGGTCAATTTGGAGAGACTTTCCCATCGTGTTAAGGTTCAAAAGTGACGGTAGACTTTTTCCTCTAAGTTAACAACAGTGGAGGGGCGGGGGCTTTCTCCCCCTTTAAGGTGTCAAAAATAAACAAGAAACTTCAACGGATCGAAGGTGATATAGACTTTCCCCCTAAATTAGAATTAAATCAAAAGGATTTGAGGAAAAAAGCATTTTTAAACTTCTCAGGGGAGGGGGGTTGTATTCATAATGTAAGCATAATGCAAAACTGGGACCTTACTTTTCTGTTCAATATATATATATATATATATATATATATATATATATATATATATATATATATATATATATGCACTAGCTGAATACACATCCCACGAACGGGTTATTCAGATATATATATATATATATATATATATATATATATATATATATATATATATATATATATATACATACTAGCTGAATATTATGTCCCTACTATCAGACACAGAATATACAGTACGATGACAGTCCGTAAAGGATCCAGTTATTTTGAATACGTAGAAAAATATAGGAAAGCCATTTTTAGAAACTGCCAACGAAAACTGTCAACAAATCTGTTAAAGAAGTTTTCTTCAGTTTTCAAGTTAGTCCGACTGACTGGCTATGTATTACGTATGCAGGCCGCACCTATGCAACAAGTGGGCTAAAAATTCTCAACAATGACTCTTTATTATGTCTAGAACGTTTTGTTTCCCATGTTTCAGATTCCTTTCTAAATATGTTTTTAGTGGTGGTGGTGGGGGGGGCAGTTTGCAATGTAATTTTATGCGATATTGATCCTTCAGTTTGTTCCGGTAGCATTCACGTTTGTTTTTTGGAAATTCAGACTTTTTCAGTGATCACTACCCAACAAAAGGCGAGAGAAGAAACGCCCATTTTCCCAATTTTATAATTGATCAGCCGAAACAAAACACGCTGCCAAAAGGCATGAGTGTGTGCTTTCTTGAATGGCAAGTGTTCGGCAGAGCAAGCTCAACCGTCAAAGACAAGAAAAATCCTATTAGTCCCCAAAAGAAGAATATACAACCAATGCATCCTCTCAGTAGTCACGTAGGTGACTGAAACATGGAACCTAACCAAGAGACTGGTCCTCAGACTGAGAATCATGCACCGTGCACGTGAAAGAATCATGCACAACATCACATGGAGAGATCACAAGAAATCAAAATACAATAGGGAAAAAACTGAAGTCAGAAACATCACAGAAACGATCAGAAAACTCAAATGGCAATGGGCTGGTCTCGTTGCAAGACTAGCAGTCAACTGCTGGACATCAGAACTCACAACACGGATCCCCAGAGATCACATGTATAACCGAGGCCGACGGAATACTTGATGAAGAGATGAACTAGACAGGTTCAGAAGCTACGCCTATGATAGAGAGATCTGGCGAATCCTTGGGAGGGTCTTAGATGGACGAAAAAATACGGATAATGATGTTGATGAAATACCCACACCCACACACGAGCATTTATTTATATATAGATCTATATATTTGTGGATAGAGTAATCATTAACACGTTAGTCTTGAGTGACAATTACTTGAGTGAGTTCCACCCTCAGTGGCTGTTTCAAACATGAGGCCTTGGGACGCGCTGGACTAAGCTTAGTAAAAGCACTTACATTTGGTATGCCTACTGTAGCGCGATGCTTAAAAAGCCAGTCCAGCTAACCATTACTATTAGACTGAGTTCGATCCTCACTGAGTGCCTTACTCTTATGACATTGTTCCAGACTAACATATACACTGAACATATAGATGATTTAGTTTCAAAAGATTTTCCTTTATGAAATAATGCTTCGCTTTACGCCATTTCGGTTCAGGATAGGCTTTCAAGGAACGCTCTGATTTCGGATGGCGAGGGATACCTGTGGACCCGTTTTTCTAATCGAGGATATCACGAACATACAGTGTAAAAGTCATCCAAAAATATAGCGAAATTGGCGAACATCAGACAAATATTTCTACCGTGATCAAGCTTTCTTTCATTCCAGTGACAAACTTATTTCAACTCAACCCTAATGAGTGGATTCAGATCGACGCACAAACTTTTTCAACCTGTCGTCAAGAACTCAAATATTCTGAGCGAAATAGAAAAATATATATTTTAGTTCATTTTTTTTTAATGAAATTTCATAAAAGTACATTTATAACTGTAGAAATTATGTTGCGTTTGTTTCTAGATTTTTAAGGATGCGTAACCCCAGTGAAAGCAGCCATTTTTCTTTTATCGTCTGCTTCATCAATTTTGTGCAGTCTAAACATAAGTAATGAATAACAAACATTGTGGCATTCCACGGTGGAATGCAACAAAGAGACAGTCAGCATACGTTGGAGGAATCAGTTGCTGACTGGCCCACAAAACCAACCTATTCGGTACGGCAGCAGAATCTGTAGCCGAGAGAGGAGTATTTGTCACAGTTTTTTTTTTTTTGAAGGGGGGGGTCTTGTGTGATGTCGTCAGAACGAGGGCGAGCAGGCGGGGGGTAGACCCGCTTTTAAAGTCACGTGACCTGTGAGAAAATAAAAGCATCTAAGAGCAAAATAATCGTAGAAAATAAAATAAATAATTATATGTAGTCAATATAAACACCCACAGTTTTCCGTTCTTTCTTGCGTCTTTGATCACATAGCAATGGAAGCTGTTTTAATTCTTCGTTCTATTGTGCAATCAGACCATGCTTATGACGTTTCTGGTGGAAACAGGTGGCTTTTGAAGTAATCCTATAAGTGTAATGTGTATATATATATATATGTATATATATATATATATATATATATATATATATATATATATATATATGTGTGTGTGTGAGTGTGTGTGTGTGTGTGTGTGTGTGTATGCACCATTTATTTCTTTTAGTTGTAAGTTGTTATATATGCAGTGAAGGTTAAGTCCCATTAATTTTGAAAAGAAGCGTCTGCAACTAATGCATCCTCCGAATAGTCACCTATGGAGCGGAAACATGAAACTTAACCAAAAGAATGGCTCTCAAACTAAGAACCATGCGACCTGCACTAGAAAAGATCATGCTGAATACGACATGAAAAGACCGCAAGACAGCACAGTCACAGTATATGAGAGAAAAAACAGAGATCATTTGCGAAATTGTTTACAGTAAAAAAAAAAAATGTTGTGACGATTTGGACAGGTCCAGAAGATATTTGCGCCGCGACACCCACGAGAGGTCTGGCGGATCTTGGGGAAAATCATTGTCCAACGACGGACGTTAAAAGGCTGGTGATAATGGTTCTATGACAAAACCCTCTAATTACTTGAACGATAATTTCTGTCTTCCAGTACGACTTCGACTTGTGTTCACAAATCTGGTACTACTGACGTCACTCAACTGCCAACCATTCATGCACCTTGGCCCTCAGTCGAATAGAAGCTAATCTAATAGTCTAATAAGCGGGTATCTGAACAAACAAGAGAGTTCAGTTTAGCAGAGCGATTAACGGCACGGGGAGTGGACACGGCGAGCCCAGTCCAAACTCCAACTAGGACAGTTTGTGTTTACTTTGTACTAATGCCCTTAAGAAAGTCATGGATCCATCTTCCCTTTAGTTGTAGGCAAAATAGCCCTGGTTGAAGTGAGTGTCGCCCCTTGGCTACTTTTCATCTCCAAGTCTAATTCCTATATCGCAAACCAGCGCTGAATAAGTACTAATATGATGTGTGGATCTCAAACAAGGACAACTGAAGGCATAGTAAGGGCACCGCTATTCTTTTTCTTCACCTATGTCTACTGTACATGATCAGATTCGATAATTGTAAAATTAGCTATGGAGTTGCTGGGTGACACGAAATTGGCGAACCGAGTTCGTATTTCAGTGTTTTTTCAAGTTAGTAATGAGTTCGATCTTCATTTGGGACCTCATACATCTGGATCTAACAACAGAATAAGCTAAGCTCAGTAAATTGAGTTTACGTGCAGTTTAAGAATCAGCTGCAAACCCCAAGCTCAGCTAGTTTACAAAATACTTTGATATGGATCATTTTTTATTTGAAGTTGAGATTTATTTCCTAATTATAAAATATACTTCCATCTTTTTAAGGAGAAAAACCTTTTGATCTGATCAAAGTAAACGATGGCGAAATTGGATAGAAGAATATGAAAAACTCATTTACCCATTCTGCCCGAAAATGACGGCATTTATTGAACACATGGATACACATGGCATTTAATATACGTAGATAATGAGGACTTGCATAGCAGTGAGCTTGGAGAATAGTCTTCTATACACATTGCATTTCATATACGTGGATAATAAAGATTTATATTGCAGTGAGCTTGGAGAATGAACCTTCCATACACATTGCATTTTATAGACATGGACAATAGAGATTTGCATTGTGTTGAGCTTGGAGAATGAGCCTTCTATACACATTGCATTTTATAGACATGGATAATAGAGATTTACATTGTGTTGAGCTTGGAGAATAGCCTTTTATATGCATTGTATTTTATATACATGGATAATAGAGATTTGCATTGTGTTGAGCTTGGAGAATGAGCCTTCTATACACATTGCATTTTATAGACATGGATAATAGAGATTTACATTGTGTTGAGCTTGGAGAATAGCCTTTTATATGCATTGTATTTTATATACATGGATAATAGAGATTTATATTACAGTGAGCTTGGAGAATAAGCCTTCTATACACATTGCATTTTATAGACGTGGATAATAGAGATTTACATCGTGGTCAGCTTGGAGAATAGGCTTTTATATGCATTGTATTTTATATACATGAATAATAGAGATTTATATTACAGTGAGCTTCGAGAATAGCCTTTTATACGCATTGCATTTTACAGACGTGGATAATAGAGATTTGCATTGCTGTGACCTGGGAGAAGTGTCTGCTATCTGTTGATCACAAACGATTGTTTTTTGTTTTCATAACTTTCTCGAATCGTCAATCATTCTTTGAATTCAGCCTTTTTATTACGTCATTAGAACATGGGTGGAATTTTATTTAGGTCAGTTGCACGAAGGAAATTTCATTTTACTACGTCAGTCGCGAACTTAAGCGTGACAGAAGACTTCTGCACATTGCTAACTATCATATGTGTGGATTATCAATTTTCAAGAGGATCAGATGAAAATTTTATAACCCGGAACGAGTCTACTTTTTAAATGCAATAAAAACTAAAAAGCACCCAGAGACCGCGTACCCCATACAACCCCATTATCACTAAAACCGAATGAAAATCTGTTCACAATTAGTTACGATTTAGGGGAGGTAACTGTAAAAATTATTGGATTTACCTCGAAGTTTAATCAATTTACCCTTGGCCCTTGCTCTATGCTTCGATAAGGTGTCATCGGAATTCATTGAATTGTTAGGGGAATGGACTGATTAAGATGTTATGATTCTACTCCAGAAGCTAAGCCTATATTCCATCTCATTACGTTAAGTAAAAGCTTGGAATGGACGCGCATGCGCTTCAGAAGCAGTACCAAATATTTCCATATGCATAATTTCAAGAATATCATCTGTCTTTTTTTACCGGAAATCGTCAACCAAAAACGCCATCAAAACTGTCAACACTGTTTTCTTCAGTTTTTTAGTCGGTCTGGTTGGCTAGATAGCTGGTCATCCATGTATGTCTCACGCGTACAGACCGTACCAACGAAGCTATAGGGCTAAAAATTTAAACATTCACTCCTATTATGTCGAGATAAACTCTTATTTTAAATCTCCCTGAATAACCTTTTAGTGGCTAGGTCCAATTTGCACGCAAAGTTTATGCTAAATTGGTCCCTCAGTCTGTGTTCGGCTTTTTTTTTAGTGATCATTGCCCGACAAAAGGCAAGAAGTGTAATTTATTCATTGATCGCTTCTTTTTCAAAATTTCAAATGATCACCCCCAACGCTGCATACCGCCAGAAGATGTTGGTCCGTGACGGTTTTCATTGAGTGACTAACCAGACCTATCGTATATTATTCTTTCGTTGTTTAAGATGGAATAAGAATTAGATACCATAGTTTTATCACTGACTTTTCATCAACTAAAATTAGTTCTAAAAATTTTTTTTATTCTTTTTTTGGTTTCGTATGAACTTTTGTTATTTCTTTTTCTCTGCTCATTTTAGATCTTCAAGGAGGCAGTTACAGTCGACAAATATCGAAGCGCTGTGACAAACTCTGCTTAGACGGACGAGAGTGTTGTGACGAGAAAGCCTTCTGCACTTGCGGTACACACACGGGCAACTATGAATGTCTCTGTCAAAAAGGTTACTATGGGAACGGTCTCAAAGGCGGTTGCCTTCGTAAGTATTCTTTACACACTGTTGTCGTTTTTATGTTTTTTTGTTTGTTTTTTTTTTCGAATGTCTCTTGCAAAGGTCATGCTGTTTTTGGCACGTCTTTCCTTGAAATGAGAAAATACACATGCTCAAAATCTTGGGTGCCTTGGGTTAGCATCTTGAACATGCTTGTATACGAATATTGTAGGTAGGAAAAGTCCAATTTTATTCATGTATAGTACTATTATTCACCAAAATGTCCATCACTGCAAAACTCAAGAACGGCCAGAGCTATAGAAACCAAATTTTCCGTGATCACTTATGAGACCCCGAAACATGTTTTTAGCGCATTAGTTTTTGAAAAATCCCTTAAAAGTTTTCAGTAGGTGGGGGTCAATTTACAGTGTACGTTTCATGCCTAAGTGGTCCCTTATAGTGTGCTCGGTTGCGTTCCCACTTGTTTAAAATGTTTACTATCTTATTATGATTCACCAGAAGTCCGTCTGTCCAAATGTGATAGCCTACCAATAAAAAAACACTCCACATAACCCTATGAAAAAGATAAGTCACGGCTACAATTTAAAAGTGAAAACAGGCATGAACTAATATTTGCTTGGGAGGTATCTTGCAAAGATAGTCACAAATATTGGAAAACTCAGCCTCAGCGCCAGCGACATGAACACAGCATCAGTCAATGACAGAATCAGAATCATCCACTGACATCGAGCCAGCTTCCGACAACAGCTTGAACTCAGTCTAAGATGCAGCTAAGTTGTTTTTCAATAAATATGTGTTTCAAGAGTCTCCTCGCCTTTTATTTCAGAACTGAATATGGCATTATATGGAAATCTACAAAAGGGTTACATTCGAAGCCAAAATCATGCCAATGTTGGCCATACAGTGCTTTTATGGATAATGAAGGTGCTATACGATAATATGCTGGATATAATTACTCATCTAGATGAAAGGAATAACCTACAAAGTAAATTCCTGGACACCCAGGATCAACCTGTTTCTGGATTTTATTTGGTTGACGAATTATTCATCATAAATGATGACAATCTTTGCAATATATGTAAAACCCAGATAGTTTTCTAAAACAGATTATGGAAATGGATTTCCCATTTATTAAAACCTTTCAAACGCACCTTTTATTCAAGTTTCTATCTTGTGCTGTCAAAGTATATATATATATATATATATATATATATATATATATATATATACTTCAATACATTCAGCTCTGTTGCGGTGGTCATCTGTGAATTTTCAATTTTCAGACATTTCTTGTCATTTCTGGGCCTCTAGAAACACTGTCTACACATACATTTACACGATTTGCCTTCAGCACTTTGAATATACGCGTTTTCAGAACGGTGGCCATCTTGGATTCCTTAATTCTCAAGATTTATCAAGACCATCTGTGATCTGTGTTTTAAGGCCTTTTTGAATGTAAGCGTGAAGCTGTAATTGCTTACCATCTGATGGATGTATTTCTTGTCATTTTGGTGAATCTACAAAATGTACACCCTGACAATGGTTCAGAGTTCACAGCAAATGACCAGGAATATAACCTGAATATTGCATAGTTGCCGTACTTCCTTGTCGATAAGACACAATCTTCAAATAATCTTGAAGTACGATAAGTTGCACAGACGCAGAAGCATAGTTCTAAAGAGGGATTCATGATTATTCTTTTCGTGTGTGTGTGTGTGCGTGTGCGTGTGCGTGTGTGTGTGTGTGTGTGTCCGTGTCTGTGAGTGACAACTGCGACGTAGCTTCAAGCATGTGGATCAGTCTCACTCCATGTGAATTGCTTATCAGACTCTCTGTTCTGGGCCTTCTGCTCTTCAAATCTCATAAGACTTCCTTATTTCTTAGTTCGACTTGTTTAATTAACCCCAGCTGATGCTTTCTCTCATCCCCCCCCCCAGATCACATGTGCAACCGAGGCCTGCAGAATAGTAGATGGAGAGGTGAGCTAGACAAATTCAGAAAATACTGGCTCTGCGACGCCCAAGATAGAGAAGTGAGGCGAATCCCGGGGAAGGTCTATGTCCAACGACGGACCTTGAAAGACTGATGATGATGGTGATCTTTTTCACCAGACATACTTGTGGCCTGATGCCATGAAATCACAGCCTCAATGTTTCATCTTGTGACATTAGGCTGCAAGTGCAGGGCACTCAGTAAAGCTCAAATTCATTAACGTAGTAATGGTGTACGAAACTAGCCTGCTAACTATTGCTCTACGTCGAAGATACCACTTATCCCCGGTATTATCCTCAAGTTATGAAAACCTTCCAACCATAGCCCCCGAGGAGAGGGGGTATATTACGGTGTAGAGTTAGTTTTGGTTCCTCCACATAAACACTGAAAAATCACCCTCTTCCTTTCGCCACCCTGTCTTCATCCTCTTTAACCCATTTAGTACAATATTCTATATTCGCTCGCCGGTAAATGATTGTCAACCTATTTTACTAATGAATAATATCGACTTACGAATTCAATTCTCAGGGCCCCCTTTGACCCTCAGAGCCCTGGTGCAATGCAGCGGCGGCACCCACTCTCACAGGACATGGTCTGTCCCATGAGTGTTGTATCGCCACGAATCGATAACGAAGTTATCCCGAGCGCAGCTTCTGTACATGTACGTCTTTACTCCTATACGTTCACTAATACATGCGAGTATAGCTCAGTGGTTAAAGCTGTAAACCTGCCTTTGTGAAGGTTTATATAGAGACAACTTTTATCGTCTGTTAGCTGTTGAGAAAAAAATGGGCTGAAATACTCCCTTTTTTAGCCTCTGATAAAAAAAGACTGCTTGACACGTAATTTCAGTACTCGGTCAGTTGATCCCAATTTGTTAAAAGGCTACATCTGGGGGTCACTAGTTGGGGACCGAACTTGCCAGCCATGGACAGAATCACCGGATTGGCAAGCATCTCTCTTGCGCCAAAATAATTAATAAGTTTAACTTAGTCTAGCACCCGACTACAATGAAAGGACCAGTCAAGCACAAGGTAACTACAGTGTAATTGACCAGAGTAGCACATAACCACTACAGTGAAGTGACCATTGAGGACTGAACCTAGTTACAAAGGCCGGCAAGACTACTTCGCTAACCATCGCTCAACGACCAACGTCCTATAAGTGAATATTTATTTAGCTTAGTCTGATATATGGCCACTCTCATCCTATTGAGGATCGAACCCAGTACACTAGCAAAGTACGGTGAGCTCTACGGCCAGCACCCTAAAAATACAAATCTGGTAAACTGGCTCATGGACACTGAAGGAGGGGAGCACGATGGGAGCGTAGAACCCGGCACAATAGCAAAGGCCTTAAAGACTTGCTTTCTAATGGTGGGCACTGAGCACATATGTATGATCTTGCACTCACGTTTACGTATGTGATCTTGCAGCCGTATGTGCCTGAACTAAAAAAGACAACAAAAAAAAGGTCAATTTAGTTTCATGGTAAGAAAGTGTAACTCTTAAGTTTTTGTCTCTTAGTCATTAATCCTGCACGTGACAGAGAATGTGAAACGAGCCCCGACTCTCCGTTATTAACAGCAGCAGCAGCAGCAGCACCATCGACTGGCTGGGTCTTTGCTTTTTCATGTCTTTTTCCCACCCTTTCATTGTAGTTCTTTCCTTCTCACCCTTACCCCCCTCTCTCTCTCTCTCTCTCTCTCTCTGTCTCTCTCTCTCTCTCTCTCTCTGTCTCTCTCTCTCTCTATCCCTCTCCTTTTTTCATCCTTTAACTTTAAGGTTATGTCTTATTATTATTATTTGTATACTTATTTTTCTTTCATTACAACTTTTTTCTCTCCTTCCATCATTGTCTTTATACACTTCATTTCTTCTTCTTTTTCTTCTTCTTCTTCTTCTTCTTCTTCTTCTTCTTCTTCTTCTTCTTCTTCTTCTTTTTCTTCTTCTTCTTCTTCTTCTTCTTCGTTTTCTTCTTCTTCTTCTTCACATACCCTTTCCTCCCTTTTCCTCTGTTTATGTTTACTTCGACAACTTCTTTTATGTTGTATCTTTTACTTTCTTCTTCTCCCTTTTTTCTCTTCCTCCTTCTTCCTCTTCTTCCTTCTTCCTCTTCCTACTCTTTTTCTTCTCCTTCTTCTTCTAATTATTATTATTATCATTATTATCATTATTATTATTTGTATACTTATTTTTTTTCATTACAACTTTTTTCTCTCCTTCCATCATTGTCTTTATTCACTTCATTTCTTCTTCTTCTTCTCCTTCTTCTTCTTCTTCTTCTTCTTCTTCTTCTTCTTCTTCTTCTTCTTCTTCTTCTTCTTCTTCTTCTTCTTCTTCTTTGTCCCTGCAAAGTCTCACCCAATTATCGTAATCCTGAAGATTCCCATTATGTTCACCCCGTCTATGCTTTCGTTCGTTGAGCAGTTCTGTTGCAAGAATTCTCTTTAACGACATTTCCCTGAATCATTCTTCAGATGTCACCTAATTGGCGGGGGTTCTTTATCAGTGTTATGAGTACCGCTAGAATTGGAACACCAAGAAGAACACAAAAGATAAATTTTACGAGTATGATGAGAACTTGAACAAGTCACATTCTTCTGTGGGTCGCACACACTTCAATTCAAAGACAGAGATACTCATTAGACCCAGCTTAGTCTGACACACGGGCAAATCAGAGGGATTAAGAGTACGAAGATTATATTATCACCAGTCTTCCAAACGATGACGACCTGCCTTGAAAAAGCAGTATTCCAAATCCTGACTTTTATGCAGGCTCGAACACTTCCCATTAGTGGCAGTAAAGAAATACCCAACTACTTTTTCCATCCAACAGGTCCTGTAGAAGACGTAATAAAATTCGAGTGTAAAGACTTCCATCTTTAATGATGAAGTTGGAAAGTCTGAAAATAAGAAAAGGAGGATATTGTGCATGAAATTTTTCGTATAAACACCAATTCACTTGGGAGATGCTCTTATTTAATACACCTACGTGAATGGCATCTCGGCTTATGAGAACCTTTGCCTGGATATTAATTTCTTCCTTGCAGACGACACATATTTATTGGGAAACGAAATTCAAAACTGAATACAGTATAGCAACACTCGAAGGAGTATTCTGCCTTTTCTGTGAACCTACACACACATACACACACACACTCACGGAGGCATTCACACACACTTATACATTGATGCAAGTACACGCACATATATACAAGATGCTAACCGATATATGTATATATATATATATATATATATATATATATATATATATATATATATATATGTATATGTATATTTATATATATATATATATATATATATATATATATATATATATATATGTAATTATGTATGTATATACGAGATTTGAAATGACAATATAGGAACATTATTATTATTATTATTATTATTATTATTATTATTATTATTATTGTTATAACGTTTTATTTTAACGTTTCGTTCATAGAGCTTTTTCAAGGAAAATGTGGAGATAACATTGAAACGAGTGTTTTTCATCTGAATGCAAATGTATTGGTTGTACATAGATATCGGAAATTGCTATTTCAAGTTTCAATAAAATGAGAAATATTTTTATTCAATTCAAAGTAATGAAATAGATAATATTCTAATGAAATAAATGTTGAAGAATAAAGTCACATTTTGATTTGTTGATAACAAGTAATGTATTTCCCAGATCTTAGTCATGTATATACATAAATGCATAATGTCGCGTTGAAAGAGACTAAAAAGACCGAGAATAAGCGAGATGAGAATTAGGGTTGAAAGCAGTTATTCGACCATTGCCTTATCGTCGGGCTGTTTAGCACTATGTTAAGAGCATTGCTACGTTGAAGCGGCTACCCTATTGGTGGCAGGTTCGATTTCTGCAACAGCCTCATTCTCTTTAATTGTTTATCCTATTTACTTTGATATATCAATATATAAGATATATTAACCGTGTAACGACGGGAAATTATCTCAGTTAAGTTTCTATCTGATATAACACAATATTCAATCCACATACATTACTTTTCCTTCGTTTACTGCTACATGAGACTGACAACAACATTTATACACCCTCAGACATATATGAATAAATGTAGGTAGAATAAAAACATATACAATGCGTTCTTTATTTTTTTTCGTTATTTCTACGTTCTAAGAGTGTCCAATCCCTTATGTAGAGTCAATACAACAATGGCTCATTGGAAATTTAAACTATTACAACCGCTGTTTCACCAAACAAGATTTTCAAATAGATGTATTCCTGGTTACAATTTGCGTCTATATACCTGAAGTAATTTACTTTTACTTTACGTTCACGGGCAGGATAGAGCTTTCCTCCTTATTTAACAAAAGGGACCAAGCACTGATAGTTAGATAGGTTAAAAGAATGTCTTCCAAGGCAACGAATATGGCTGCCGAATTTCATGCAGAAGAATTTCATGACGCTTAAAGCCAACATATCGCTAATGTCACATCACCACCTGGATAACAGATGACTACATATGAAGGCATCTGTGATGTATTCCTGTTTAATTTCCCAGAGCCTTTTTTTGCCAGGCATTCGACTCATACATGCGATCCCCAGTTCAAAGGCAGAGGTGGATAGGGTTATGTCGAAACCGTTCAGGTTGTCCAGATCAGTTCGTCAATGTTGTCCATTTTCGTCGATGCTGTACTTTCTTGTACTTGAACCTTTCTTTTACAAGTCAAGGCCGGACCCCAACTGGAGAAGAATTTGTGATGGCCTCTCCTTAAAGGGAAGAGCTGAGATGTGTGCTTCACATATTTACCCCCACATCCTTTACCTATTATCGGTGTTTCCACTCCCGTCAACTGATCTACTTGAGTTGGTCACAGGACGCCTATGATACGTCGCGAGGCCTGTCAGCTCCATCCTTCCTAGAACGGTCAAGGCATATCGAACATTCAGATCAGGCGACACTCTTTATGGTCGAATTTCCTATATCGAATGTGAGCACAACATGAAGAGAATGGCCAGTTCCAGGAAGAATACACCAAGAAAGCCTTCCCGACTCTATGTGCAATCGGATGGGGGACATGTCATATGCCTAGAGACGAGTGCTTCTTCTATCGCAGATATTGACTGGCCCCGAAAGTCTTTTCACGGGTGACAGTTGACCTCGCTGACCCACGGCTGTTGTCGAGAAAGGCATTATATAGCGTGATTGTGAGGAGGTGCGTGTAAGATGGTTTGGTCGAGGAAATTGAAATTGACTTGGCCTTGTAAACTCTAAAGTGATTCGCACTAATCTGCTTTGTCTCCCACGGACCTTGAATTTGAGCTTTTGTGGATGCTTCAAAATGTTTTCACGGGATCATATTGGTACTTTGTCCTTCTAACGTGACATTTCATTTGTGAAATGATCAGAATTGTAACCCCCCCCCTGCTGAGGAATAAGGACACGTCTGAAGGTGAAAGGCATTCGGTAAATAAGATACAAGTTCGGTAATTTGACTCATTTAACGAATATCCTTCAGTAAATCCAACGTCAGCTCGGTTGCATTTCATTCTATTTTCAACCTCACCTTACATCGTTCAGTGAATAATAATAATAATAATAATAATAATGATGATGATGATGATGATGATGATAATAATAATAATTAAAAAAATAAATAAATAAATAAATAAATAAATAAATGAATGAATGAATAAATAAATAAATAATTTTTTGGCACTATGCTAATTTCGTGGTCCCGTCTTTCACGGCCTTCAGTTCAAGATTAGGGTGTTGCTATTTTCAACATGATTAGATTCCTTATTTCTAAAACATATTGCTCTTTTTGAAGATCATCTAATTGTATAGTAGATTTGATTTTTTTTTTCACATATTTGTATAAGAACGATTTAATAGTATCCAATCAAGTTCAACTTTCGTTGTGACTGTTAAGAGACTAAGGGAGACGCAAATTCCCCACCGGTGCCAAAGCTCTGTGTGTAAGTTCAAGTAAAAAGCCAGGATTTTGGATACTGATTTTCGAAACAGACAGGCAGATTTTTCCCACAGTTACTAAATGATCCTTCGACTCTCAATTTACTCAATGTTTTCTTAAACATTGGTGAGCATGAAAATATCAGTAACCTTAATCACACTCATTTTTGCTTACGTATTTTTTCTAATCTTTGTAGCATGTCCGTCGGGGACGTACAAGAATAGCAGTCGACCTGGGGATATCAAGAGCTGTACACTTTGCCCGGATGAAAATCACATGACCGAAGAGGGGGCAGTTTCCAAAGAACAATGTCAATGCAAAAAAGGTTTCCGAAGGTTTGGTGACAACCGCTGTGCCTGTGAGTATACATTTTGTGAATGTTGAGGTTTTTAGTACCACATACGTGCGTGTGTGCACACACACACACACATTCACGCACGCACGCACACACACACACACACACACACATATATATATATATACATATATATATATATGTATATATATATATATATATATATATATATATATATATATATATATATATATATATATATATATATATATAATCAGCTATGAAAGCAGCTATTAGAGGTCCACTGTTGAACCAAAGCTATCCCGTTGCCACATTTTTTCTGGCGAGCTGGTTCGAAATACAGAGTGGTCCTTCCCTCAGAATGATTTCTACCTAAGAGACTAGAGAACCCAGTCAGCCCTACCATTTTATCCGTAAAGGAGAGTTGGATGCATGCCCCAACCAAGAGCATCAGTGCAAATGTAACAACTCTGTGTTCTAATGCAGCCGGGGTGCAAGCCTGATGCCAAATATGGATAGCCTTACAAAGGCAGGAAAGCGATAGCATATGTATAATGAAAATGCACACCCAGGGATTTACTATAGAAATCATAGTTAATTCATTCTCTGTAGAAATGCATTGAAAATCAGGAAGAGGGGGATTGTCAATGGCCAGCTTATTGAGATGCATAATGGATTACTTTATTATAGAAATGTATAATGAATTAGTTTACTATAGAAACGCATAATGAATTACTGTACAATAGAAATGCATAATGCATAGGAATGCATTGAAAATCTGGATTTTCATTGATCTTGAATTAAGGGAGGTGTCATAGGCAGAATGGGTTTATTATATGTAAAATCCTTCCTGTTCGCTCAAGCCCCGACAAATAAGCTATTTCCAAGTAATTCTTAACCCTTTATGTACTAACGGTACTTTTAATTACCACATGTTTTGTCGATTAATCTGTGACCTGCTTGTCCTTAGCGATACTAGAAGTCCAAGTCTCTTTTCTAAGTAAAAATTAGTATTTACCTTAAAGTGTATCTTTATCAGTCATGTTTGTTGTCTTTATGTGACCCTCACGAAACGGCTGTATTGTTTCTATTTCACATAGCTTTGTATAGATCATACGAAGTATTATTATTATTAGTAGTAGTAGTAGTAGTAGTAGTAGTAGTAGTTGCAATCTCACACCAGTTGCCTGGTGGTAACTGCTGGAGTTTAAGTGACACCAAGTCTCCTCAAGTCTCCAGCCCTCCTCTCCTAGTACTCATAGGTCGCAGTAATTCTGCGATTTACAGTTTCACTACGGTTGCCCAGTGGTCATCGCCGAAGGCTGAGTGACAATAAGTCTCCCCAGGTCTTCAGCCAACGTCTCTTCTCTCTTTCGCCTATCATGTCAGTGCTACAATTTGTGTTTCCGCTTTCATTTCCCTCCCTCTGTTGGGTCACTGTTGACAGTTAACTTTGCAGTCCTCATATTTCTAGCATTATTATTATTATTATTATTATTATTATCATCATTAGGAATCTCACACCAGTTGCCTGGTGGTAACCGCTGGAGTTTGAGTGACAGCAAGTCTCCTCAAGTCTCCAGCCCTCCTCTCCTAGTACTCATAGGTCGCAGTAATTCTGCGATTTACAGTTTCACACCGGTTGCCCAGTGGTTATCGCTGAAGGCTGAGTGACAATAAGTCTCCTCAGGTCTTCAGCTAACGTCTCCTCTCTCTTTCGCATATCATGACAGAGCTACGATTCGTTGCAGTACTTATATCTCTCGCACCTTCCTCAGTATCCGTGCAGTTCCCAGCAGTGCTGTGGTCTGTACGGTCTCTATCCTCCCCCTAATCCCGATCTCCTCCAGTCTCTCCCTCAGCGTTTTGGGGATAGTTCCTAGTGCTCCCACTATGACCGGTACTACCCTGGTTTTCATGTTCCACATTTTCTTTAACTCCCTTGCTAGGTCCTGGAATTTTTCCCTTTTTTCACCCTCCTTCTTTTTTACTCTATGGTCTGCAGGTACAGCAACGTCTAGTATTTGGCAGGCCTTCCTTTTTTTGTCTACTATTACTAAGTCTGGCCTTCTTGCCTGGATGAGGTGGTCAGTTTGGATATCAAAGTCCCACAGTAGTTTGTGGTTGTCATTCTCCAAAACTGCCTCTGGCTTGTGCTGATACCACTTTTCCCCATGGTTGAATCCCATTTGTTTACTTAGTTCCCAGTGTATCATCGTTGCTACTCTATCGTGTCTATGCTTATACTCCTTCTGGGCGAGTTGGCTACATTCACTAGTTATGTGGTTTACTGTCTCATCTCTTTCACCGCACATGCGGCATTTGCTGTTTGTCTGTGTTCTGTCGATTTTTGCTTTTATGTAGTTTGTCCTTATGCTTTTGTTTTGGGCTGCCATGATGAGCTATTCTGTTTCTCTCTTAAGGTTTCCCTTTCGTAACCACGTCCATGATTTCTCGTCTGCTATATCTTTTATCTGTCTTTTAAACTCGCCGTACAATTTTTTCCCTTCCCACTTTTCTTTTCTAGTTTGCTGTACTGTTCCATTGTTTTCTACTTTATTGTTTGTTGCACTATCCCTCGCGCTCTTTATGATTTCTTCACTATTTGTTTGCACATATCTATCTAGGACTACTTTAGCTCTCTGGACACAATCTTCTATGCTGATGAGCCCCCTACCACCTTCTTTTCTCTTAACGTATAGTCTATCTGTATCATCCCTAGGGTGTAATGCTTTATGCATCGTCATAAGTTTCCTTGTTCGCCTATCCACTGATTTGAGCTCTTCCTTTGTCCATCCTAGGAATGGTCCTGTATACCTAACTACTGACACAGCCCAGGTGTTCATTCCTTTTATTAGATTTCTGCTATTTAATTTGGTTTCTAATATTTTCCTTATCCTTCTGAGGTATTCTCTCTTAATTTTCTCCTTCATCTCTTCCCGTTTTATCGTGTCACATTCAAGGACACCTAGGTACTTGTATCGGTCTTGTGCAGTCAATGCCCTAATCTTGCTGTTGTCCGGAAGTTCAATTCCCTCAGTCATTGAAAGCCTTCCTTTATGCATCACCATGATTGCGCATTTTTCTATCCCAAACTCCATTCCTATGTCCTCACTATATTCCCTTACTTCGTTGAACAGAGTCTCAAGCTCTCCCCTGTTTTTTGCAAACAATTTAATATCGTCCATGTACATTAAGTGGTTGACCTTTCATTATTATTATTATTATTATTATTATTATTAGGAATCTCACACCAGTTGCCTGGCGGTAACCGCTGGAGTTTGAGTGACAGCAAGTCTCCTCAAGTCTCCAGCCCTCCTCTCCGAGTACTCATAGGTCGCAGTAATTCTGCGATTTACAGTTTCACACCGGTTGCCCAGTGGTTATCGCTGAAGGCTGAGTGACAATAAGTCTCCTCAGGTCCTCAGCTAACGTCTCCTCCCTCTTTCGCATATCATGACAGAGCTACTATTCGTTGCAGTACTTATATCTCTAGCACCTTCCTCAGTATCCGTGCAGTTCCAAGTAGCGCTGTGATCTGTACGGTCTCTATCCTCCCCCTAATCCCGATCTCCTCCAGTCTCTCCCTCAGCGTTTGGGGGACAGTTCCTAGTGCTCCCACTATGACCGGTACTACCCTGGTTTTCATGTTCCACATTTTCCTTAACTCCCTTGCTAGGTCCTGGTATTTTTCCCTTTTTTCACCCTCCTTCTTTTTTACTCTATGGTCTGCAGGCACAGCAACGTCTACTATTTGGCAGGCCTTCCTTTTTTTGTCTACTATTACTAAGTCCGGCCTTCTTGCCTGGATGAGGTGGTCAGTTTGGATATCAAAGTCCCACAGTAGTTTGTGATTGTCATTCTCCAAAACTGCCTCTGGCTTGTGCTGATACCACTTTTCCCCATGGTTGAATCCCATTTGTTTACTTAGTTCCCAGTGTATCATCGTTGCTACTCTATCGTGTCTGTGCTTATACTCCTTCTGGGCGAGTTGGCTACATTCACTAGTTATGTGGTTTACTGTCTCATCTCTTTCACCGCACATGCGGCATTTGCTGTTTGTCTGTGTTCTGTCGATTTTTGCTTTTATGTAGTTTGTCCTTATGCTTTTGTTTTGGGCTGCCATGATGAGCGATTCTGTTTCTCTCTTAAGGTTCCCCTTTCGTAACCACGTCCATGATTTCTCGTCTGCTATATCTTTTATCTGTCTTTTAAACTCGCCGTACAATTTTTTCCCTTCCCACTTTTCTTTTCTAGTTTGCTGTACTGTTCCATTGTTTTCTACTTTATTGTTTGTTGCACTATCCCTCGCGCTCTTTATGATTTCTTCACTATTTGTTTGCACATATCTATCTATTATCATTATTATTCTCAACTAATTTCAGCTCTTGTCTGCGAGAAGCTCAGTGCACCAGACAGCGGATATTTTGTAAATGAAAAATGCAGTAACAACTTCAACGCCGCTTGCGGTACTCGTTGCCAACCGGGTTACGATCTACAAGGAGACAGCGTAAGAATATGTCAAGAAGATGGGAAGTGGTCAGGAAATGCCACTCAGTGTGTCAGTAAGTAGTTCTATCAGATTTTGGACGGTCATCTCGGAGACATCTTGCTTCGCGACTCATTTCGCTTCCTCTTGCAAATATTAGCAAATGGCATAGAATTTTTTATTCGTACTAGTGCAAATATTTCTGATTGGATTATACTTAACAACTATTTCTGAATTCAGTATCTGTGATATTGTTAGCTATTCTAGGAGATTTCTTGAGAGTTCAGAAAATGGATTTTCGGTACATCGTGTACTCGCAGAGTATGCCCTGTCCGAAGGGGTTTTGTGTGCTGTACGAATATTGATTTTTAAGTCCTTGAGTGATCAGAGTTCACAATCATCCTTTTTTTATATATGTATTGAATGCATATATAGGTATTTACTGAGCTTATCTTACTTCTGCAGAAATCCACAAGCTTGGAGCATCCAGTGAGGATCGAACTCACTACACAGTAGTAGTAGTAGTAGTAGTAGTAGTAGTAGTAGTTTGCTAGACTAGCTCGTTAAATATCAATCCTTGGCGAGACCGCACTTTTCAAGGATGTGCTGGTCGGGCCAACAGGCTGGTCATACACTCAAATACAAGTATGATCATGAAAAAATCTAATAATCTTTCCATCAATTTCGATCATGGAGCACACAAACATACAAACAGACATCCAAAGTTTAGCTGCAAACTCTACTCATCCACAGCCTCCATTAGAATCTAATGATTACACCTAAATCTAATGAATACTCTTAAAACTCCTATTAACCAATTCAAATCAGTCAGCTACGAGGATATATATATATATATTAGATAAAGATGTATGATCTGTAATTTTTTTAATCTATTTTTATTGAATTTCTTCAGAACCGCCGATCCTAACAGCTCCAAACTCGACACTGTGATGCCTGACTAATATATAAGCCGAATATCAACTTCGTACAATGACTAAATGTCGAGTTATCTCGTTGCATACACACAGATTTCTTGAATTATAGTTAGATCATTTAGACTAACCTTCACTTATAAATGACTCATGACACATTTATAAATAACCTTCGTACAGAACCAGCTATGTTATTTTTCATAAATGACTTTTTTGTGATGTCCTCTATAAATACAAGACTTATATATGTTTATAGTTCACTTGAAAATGTGAACGTAAATGACAAAAATAAC